>CM057456.1:1699517500-1699877500 GCA_016271365.2 Neoceratodus forsteri | reverse complement strand
TTCCCTCCTGGCTCTCAGAGCTGTGGAAAGGGTTCCACCCCTACACCAGGACAAAGGGTTGTACTCCAGGTACTTCCTTACCCCAAAAAAGACAGGAGAATGGCGGCCCATCCTGGATCTCAGATACTTAAACAAGCACCTTTTAAAACCAAAATTCAAAATGGTAACTCTGGGAATTATTCTACCCTCTCTAAGGCCAGGGGACTGGCTAGTGTCCCTGGACCTCAAGGATGCCTACTTCCATATTCTCATCAGAAGCTCCCATCGAAAGTACCTCAGGTTCGAGCTGCCCTCAGGCCATTACCAGTTCAGAGCAATGCCCTTTGGCCTCACCTCTGCTCCAAGGGTATTTGCAAAATGCCTAACAGTAGCAGTTGCTTCTCTAAAAAGGCAAAGAATTGCCATCTTCCCTTACCTGGCCGACTGGCTCATAGTGGGCCAGTCCCCAGACCAAGTCAGGTTACACCAACAGATAACTCGGCAACTGCTCACCTCTCTAGGTTTCCTTCTGAATCTTTCAAAGTCAGTTCTAGAGCCTGTCCAGCTCCTCACCTTCATAGGCGCAGAACTGAACACAGAGAAAGCCAGAGCCTTCCTTCCTTTGGACAGGGCAAGGTCCCTGGTGTCTCTGGCCTCCTCATTCACCCTGCAGGTGTCTCGACCATCAAAGCATTTTCTGCAGCTCCTGGGGCACATGGCTGCTTCTACAGTGGTAGTGCAGGGAGCCAGATTTCAGATGAGGGACATTCAGTTCCATTTGAGAGCCTTTTGGTCTCAAAGGAAAGACCCTCTAACCAAATTGATTCCAGTGACTCGAACCCTGATTCAGGCCCTTCAGTGGTGGCAGGATTAGAGCAATCTCAGACAAGGGGTTCCTTTTGTCACTCAGTCTCACTCCTTAATCTGTACTACAGATGCATCCCTCTTGGGGTGGGGAGCTCACATGGTCGACCTCACTACCCAGGGGTTGTGGTCTCCTCAGGAATCTGTGCTCCACATCAATCTGTTGGAACTCAAAGTAGTTTTTCTAGCACTTCAAGCTTTTTCCAAATCTGTTCAGAACAAAGTTGTACAGGTCAGAACAGACACCACCACCACAATGTGGTACATCAACAAGCAAGGGGGCACTCGGTTTATGGCCTTGTGCACCGAAGCAATGAAGTTGTGGTCTCTGGCTTATTCCGTGAACACCTCCCTTACGGCAGTTCACCTCCCAGGCAAGGACAATGTCCTGGCAGATGCTCTCAGCAGGATTTCCCAGGGCCATCACGAATGGTCACTGGACCCCACGGTCTTGGAGGTGGTATTTGCCAGATGGGGCACCCCGCAGATAGATCTTTTTGCAGCCCCAGACAATCACCAACTTCCTCTTTTTTGCTGCAGGCCCCCAGTGTTGGGCTCAGTCCCTCTGGATGCCTTAGTTCTCAATTGGGAAGGGAAGTTTCTCTATGCTTTCCCCCCTTTCCCTCTTCTGTTCAAAGTGCTAGTCAAAATCAGATCTCAACCCTGCAAGATGATCCTGATTTGCTCCAGATTGGCCCAGACAACCCTGGTATCCACTGCTACTGTCCTTAGCAGTCCATCTTCCCCTGTGTCTTCCCAGGAATCACAACCTGTTAACCTGTGCTCAGGGGAGGGTTTGGTACCCGAACCTCAAATCTCTCAATCTCAAGGCCTGGCTCTTGAAGAGTTAGAGTTTGCTGGTTTATACCCCTCCCAAGGTGTAATGGATATCCTGAAGGCTTCTAGAAAACCTTCCACCAGGGCTACTTATAATTCCAAATGGAAGAGGTTTTCCATATGGTGCTCTGGAAAGCATATGTCCCCAGAATCTGCTGATTTACCCACAGTCCTGGATTATATGGTCCCTTAAATACCTTGGGGCTGAGACCAGCTACCTAAAAGTGCATCTGGCAGCTGTGTGCCTTTTCTTTCAACAGAGTAGCGCTCTTCTCTCTCAGCTCACCTGTATTCTCCCAAGTTTTTCAAGGGATTGCTTCACACAACCCTCCATTCAGGGACCCTGCCCTGCATGGGACCTTAATGTTTGCATTGCTCAGCTTATGCAACCTCCCTTTGAGCCTTTGTCTTCACCAGAGCTTAAGTACTTGACTGGAAGACTGTGTTTCTGGTAGCCATCCACTTCTGCCAGGCGCATAAGTGGTACAAGCTTTGTCAGTGGAGCCTGATTTTATCTCCTTTCATAGAGATAAGGTGGTCCTCAGGACTAACAGGAAGTTCTTGCCTAAGGTGGTTTCAGATTTCCACCTTAATCAATCTATACTCTCCCAGTGTACTTCACTGACCATTCCTTCTCTGGCGAGGAGGCTGCACAACAGATGTGAAGAGAGCCCTAGTTACTACATAGAGCGTACCAAGGGTCACAGGTTTGACTCCCTCCAACTGTTCCTCACTTATGGTGAGGTTGGTAAAGTGAAACCTGCCACTAAAAGATCCATTGCTAGGTGGATTGTCTCTTGTATCCAATTTTGCTATGGAAAAACTGGGTAAAGTTCCTCCCTCAGGCCTGAGGGTTCACTCTACCAGAGGTATAGCTGCTTCCCTGGCTGCTGCCAGGGACATCCCTATTCTAGAGATATGTCAGGCAGATACCTGGAAAACAGTTCACACTTTTGCAAGCATTACTCCTGGATATCCAGGCTGGGAGTGATGCTCGGTTTCATTACAGCTGTGCTTCAGAGCCTGTTTCCTAAGTAGGTTCTGTCCCTCCTCCATGAGGTACTGCTTTGTAGTCTGCATATGTCATAATATAGCAAGACTTCACGTTGTTTGAAGAAAAAAATTACTCACCTTAGTAATGTTGTTTCTTCTAATGGAATCTTGCTATATTATGACCCCCGCTGCCCTCTCAGACCTCTGTTTTTGGGATGTGGGTGGGCAGTGCAGTGTTGGCACTTAGTAGGTGCCCAACTTGTTGTTTTCACCCTCCTTTCTTGGGGTGACTTGGTGTTGTGTTTTTCATTTTTGGGTCTCTGACTTGAGTCTTTGTTTTGGGACCAAAAATGTGTTCTTATGTTTAGTAGCCAGTTGGCTAGTGTAGGTTTACAGCTTCCCACAGGACCTCAGTGAGTTTAGCTCATAAAGATCTGACGGTTTGAGTTTGAAGAACAACAGACAGAGTTTCAACCGAGCTCGAGCTCAGCGTTCCATGCCTGGCGTGGAAAGTTAACTCTTTCACCTCCGGAGCAGTTCGAAGGTTGGGACTCACTGCATATGTCATAATATAGCAAGACTCCATTAGAAAAAACAACATTACTAAGGTGAGTATTTTTTTTTTCTGTTTTCATACAAGTTGATCATTTGGTGTTCAGTGCTGAACTGAAGTGGTATGAATGAATGTCTGTGAGAAATTCTTGTCTGTATCACAGCTGTTAGTTCTTTGTCAGCAAAACTCAGCATTCTATTCTGGCTATATAACACAGGGTTATTTAATGGATATAAAATAAATCTACATTTTGTTAATTTTATAAAGCAGTGTGTCTGTGATGTAGCCACCATAAATAAGTTCATGTGAGAATAATTTATTTTTTTTTTTTATGTCAGATTGACAAACACTTGTCTATCGTACTCTGTTTTTCAGGAACATATACTGAATGAACTCATAAAATTCAGTTCTTTGAGGGGGTCTGTGTGAAAATACATCATGTATGTGTAGAAATACTATATGGCAGCGGCTCTTCGCGTGAGTAGCTCTCACTGGAGTGGCGAGAGTTAGCAGCAGCGAGAGGCTTGAGGGAGGCTGCGTTATAAAAAATTTGGGTTTTAGTGGTAACTTTAAGATTGAGTTCAGGCAGAATGATATTAACAAATACTGGGGGTTTGTTAGTTCCTTGAGGATTTTGGCACGGAGTATGACTTTAGATAGCTTGACTTGCATTAAGGAAACTGTACTATTTAACATACTAAAATGCTAGCAGAATAGGCCTAGCGGTCTTCAAACAACATGAAGTCTTGCTATATTATGACTATTGCAGTTTGTCCCAGTCTTAGAACTGCTCCGGAGGTGAAAGAGTTAACTTCCATGCAGAGCATGGAGCTTAGAGCGCAAGCTCGGTTCAGAAGCTCTGTTAGGTTGGTTTCAAACCGAAACCGTCAGATTCTTTACTCCGCCTCACTGAACAGTCGCTCCGGAGATTCCTCCTGTTGCTCGGTTCATTTCTTCGGTTTAAAGCGCTATTTCTCGGTTTAATTTAACCGCGATTTAATTATTTTAACGGAAAACCGATCGGTTCAAGCTCTGTCTATGGTAATCGTAAGTAATAGATAGTTTTTTTTTTCTGTGTGGAACTTGTAAAGTGTTATCGGTTCGGTTGAACCGATCGAATTGTATAAAAATTTAAGTTTAAAGCCTTTTAAGGCTTCCTAGAGTGCAGTTCCCGGTTCTTATCGGTTCTAAAAAACGGAATTCATTGCTGCTTTTTTTTCTATCACCCGTGACACGGTTGGAACCGAGCAAGGGTGTCTTGCTCGGCACTGCCATTAAAAGGGCAAGTTTGTTGGTTAGGCTGGCATCATGTCTGAGAAACCCAAAAGAAAAACTGGGCCCACTGGGTTTCAACACTGTAGTGTCTGTGGGAAGCCTTTGCCAAGGCAGACCACACACTATGTGCCTATTACTGGTGTTTGAACTACCTCAATTCAGACTGCCAGATTTGTAAAAATTTCCTCTAGCCACCCTGGACAAGAGAGTGGGCAGGCTCAGGAGCCGAGAGAGGCCAAAAAGTCCGCTGACCCAGATGGCCCGGCCCGGTTCGGTGCCAACATGAACGCGAGAGGGGAGTGCCCTCTGACCAGGGCTTAGACTTCCTCGGCAACGGGGTGCAAAGCTGGCCTGAGGAGCCAGTTCCAGCAAAGAAAATTCAAAAATCAGCAGGTTTGGAGTCCAAAATTCCTTCTCCAACTGCTGCAGAGATAGCCAGGGCAATACAGATTGTCCAGTCCCTGTCCCCGGTTCCCTCCGAACTGCCAGTGTCTGGCAAAAGGTCGGTTCGGTCGGTTCCAATAGTTCAGGATTATGATATAGAAGAGTTCTGTGAACCAGAGGAGGGGGATGAGGATTATGATCAGTGTGAATGTGACTTTGAGAGTCTGGATGTGCCCATTGAACCGGACATCTCCCCAGACAGACCTTCAGGTGAGTCTCCCCCTAGGCTTTCTGAGTCCCCTTCTCATTTTATGTTTTATAAAAAAGTTGCTGAGACCCTCCAGCTTCCCTTAGAGGAGGCTTTGGATGAGCAAGAGGAGCCTGACTATGTGGAGATGATGGATATCCCAGAGTCCAGGAGGTTGTCCATCCCTTTACATAAATCTTGTAGAAAACAAACAAATAAAATTTTAAAGCTCCTAATTCTGTGCCTCCTGTGGATAAAAAAGATGGACAGGAGGTACACTTTGTCAGGTCCTGATACAGATTTTCTTTCACAGCAATGCAGTCATGTTGGGGTAGTTCAGGCTGCAGCCTGTGATAAAGCTAATATTCCACTGCCACATCCTCCTGGACAAGGATTCCAGGAAGATTGATGCCATGGCCAAAAAACAATACATGGCAGCATCCTTGGGACTCAGACAAGCAAACTATATGGCATGTTAGAGATACTAGAAATCTAGATGGGATACTGTCATGGCCTTAGCCAAACAGGTCCCTGGCCAGCTTGCAAAGGAGCTGGAAAGATGGCTCTTGATGGTATTGAGGCATCTAAGGTGCAATTCCATGCTTGCAGTGGATTCTAACGATGTATCCTCTAGAGTCATGGCTACATCTGTGGCTTTCGGAGATTGGCCTGGCTCAGGTGTACTACTTTGTCACAGGATACCCAGTCTAAGGCTATGGATTTTCCTGTGGTGGGAAATTCTCTGTTTGGGAGCAGACAGAGAATTATATGAAGAAAATGGATGAATATAGAACCACTTACAGGAGTGCACAAGCCAGGGAACGCAAGCCATTCCTCAGAGGCAGCCCCCAGAGGTAGGGGCAGGGCCTTTTCACAGGCCTTTTACCAGACCCAGGCTCTCCCTCCTCTTCAGCCTCATGTACAGAGGGGGGTTCTTCAGAGGGAAGAGGCAGACGGGGTTCGAGCAGGCCTGCTCCCACCCCTCAGCCTAAAGCCCCTGCCAAACAGGCACCCTGATGGGATGCCCAGGAGTCGGCTCTCCACTACCTGGTAAAGTGGTGGCTCACTTTGTCCAGGACTGGCAGTCTTTAACTTCAGACAGGTGGGTCCTGGAAGTAGTGAGCCAGGGTCTAGTTCTCAGCTTCAAGAAATTTCAAAGATGAGAGCAGATCTTTTCACCTACAAACCCTTCAGAGACTCTTGCTTTAGAAACAGAAGTCTCAACCCTCTTGGCCTCAGAGCTGTAGAAAGGGTTTCTCCCTTCACCAGGGCAAGGGTCTGTACTCAGGTACTTCCTTACCCCAAAAAGACAGGAGAGTGGCGGCCCTATCCTGGATCTGATATCTAAACAAGCACCTTTTAAAGCCAAAGTTCAAAATGGTGACACTGGGAATGATTTTACCCTCCCTAAGGCCAGGGGACTGGCTAGCCTCCCGGGACCTCAGGATGCCTACTTCCCATGTTCTTATCAGAAGGTCCATGAAAGTACCTCAGATTCGAACTGCCTCAGGCCATTATCAGTTCAAACAATGCCCTTGACCTCACTTCTGCCCCAAGGGTGTTCACAAAATGTCTGGCAGTAGCGATTAGCTCATCTAAGAAGACAAAAGATTGCCATTTTCCCTACCTAGACGACTGGCTTATAGTGGGTCAGTCTCCAGACAGGATCCAAATCACACCTGCCAGTTACCCTGGCAGCTTCCTCTCATGATTTCTTCTCAATCTTCAAAGTCAGTTTGGAACTGTCAGAGTACTCACTGCTTTATAGGCATAGAACTGGACTACGTGGAGCCAGAGCCTTCCTTCCCTTGGAAAGGGTAAGGACCTTAGTAGCCCTGGCCCCTCCTTCACTCTGCAGGTCTCTCAGCCAGCAAGGCATTTCCTGCAGCTCCCAGGGCACATGGCTGTCTCCACAGCTGTGGTGCAAGAGCAAGATTTCAGATGAGGGACATTCAGTTCCCATTTGAGAGCTTTCTGGTCTCGAAGAGATCCTCTATCCAAGTTAATCCCAGTGACTCAGAACTCTAGTCAGGCCCTTCAGTGGTGGCAGGATCAGAGCAACCTGAGACATGGGGTGCCTTTCATCCCTCTGTCCATTCCTTGACCCTTACTAGATGCATCCTTCCTGGGATGGGGGGCTCACATGAGCGACCTTTCCCACCCAGGGGTTATGGTCCCCTCAGAATTTCTGCTCCAATCAATCTGTTGGAACTCAGAGCTGTTTTCTAGCACTGAGTTTCTCTGTCTATTCCAGAACAAGGTGGTACAGGTCAGAACAGACAACACCACTACAAGATCTTTTGAGCCCAGGCAATCATCAACTTCCACTGTTTTGTTGCAGGCCCCCAGTGTTGGGCTCAGTTCTGGATGCCTTCTTCCTGCGATTGGAAGGGAAGTTTCTTCGCCTTCCCCTTCCCTCTCTGTTCAAAGTACTAGTCAAAATTGTAACTCAGCTCTGCAAAATGATCCTGATTGCTCCAGACTGGGCCAGGCAGTCCTGGTACCCACCTTCTGTCCTTAGTAGTCCATCTTTCCCTGTGTCTCCCCGAACCACAACTGTTAACCTGTGCTCAGGGAGAGTTTGGCATCCTAATCTCAATCCCTCAACCTCAAGGCTTGGCTCTTGAGCAGTTAGAGTTTGCTGATTTACAACTTTCTCAAAGTGTTCTCTAAACTCAGTTGCTAGAAGCCTTCCACCAGGGCTACCTATAACTCCAAGTGGAAAAGGTTTCATATGGTGTTCTGGAAGCATGTTTCTCGAATCTGCTGATTCACCCACTGTATTGACTACGTGGTCCATTCAATTCTTTGGGACTGAGACCGCCACCCTGAAAGTGCATTTGGCTGCCGTCTCTTGCCTTCATTTCAGCAGGGAAGCCTCTTCTCTTTTTGCTCATCTTGTATTTTCCAAGTTTTTTAAAGGATTGCTTCCCACCAATTCTCCATTCAGGGACCCTTCCTGCGGGATCATGTATGCATTGCTCAGCTAATGTAACCCCACTTGAGCCTCTGTCTTCGGCAGAGCTTAAGTATTTGACTTGGAAAACTGTATTTGGTAGCCATCACTTCTGTCAGGCGATCAAGGAGTTACAGGCTTTATCAGTAGAGACTGACTTTATTTCCTTCACAGGGATAAAGTAGTCCCTCAGGACTAACAGGAAGTTTTGCCTAAGGTGGTTTCAGATTTCCACCTAAGCTAATCTATTTCTACTTCCAGTGTTCTTCACTGACCATTCCTCCTCTGGTGAGAGGAGGCTGCACAGCTTAGATGTTAAGAGGGCCCTAGTTACTACATGAGAGCGTACCAAGGTCACAGGTTTGACTCCTCCAACTGTTTCTCACTTATGGTGAGGTTGGGAAAAAGGGACCTGCCACTAAGAGATCCATTGCCAGGTGGATCATTTCTTGTATCCAATTTGCTATCAAAAGTTGGGTAAGGTTCTCAGGCCTGAGGGCTCACTCACTAGGAGGTACAGCTGCATCTCTAGCTGCTGCTAGAGACATCCCTATCTTGGAGATATGTCAGGCAGCTACTTGGAAGACAGTACACACTTTCACCAAGCATTACCCCGGGATATTCACGGCCAGAGGATGCTCGGCTCTGGCACAGCCGCAAGCTTCAGAGCCTATTCCTCAAGTAGGTTCTGTCCCCTCCTCCATGGAGGTACTGCTGTGTGAATTGCAATAATCATAATATAGCAAGACTTATGTTGTTTGAAGAAAAATTACTCACCTCAGTAATGTTGTTTCTTCTAATGGAGTCTTGCTATGATATTCTCCCCCAGCCTGCCCTCTCTCAGAACTCCTACTTTGGGTATGGGGTGTAGTCCCTGTTAGCATTTATTGATGCCCATCTTCATGTTTGGGTGTTGTGTTTATTTAGTTATTTTATCTTGTTTTCTGTCCACTGACTTGGAGTCTTGTGTTGGGACCAAGAAAATGTGTTAATATATTAGTGGCCAGTTGGCTAGTGTGAGGTTACAGCTTCCACACAGAACCTTAGTGAGTTTTTGCTCATAAAGATCTGATGGTTTCTGTTTGAAACCAACCTAACAGAGCTTCTGAACCGTGTCATGCTCTAAGCTCCATGCTCTGCATGGAAGTTAACTCTTTCACCTCCGGAGCAGTTCTAAGGCTGGGACAAACTACAATAGTCATAATATAGCAAGACTCCATTAGAAGAAACAACATTACTAAGGTGAGTAATTTTTTCTTTCCTGTCTGCTCATTTGGTCAGCCCCCACCCTGGGAGCTGACCTTGCTGCCCTTTCGGGCTTCTCCCTCTCCAGTCCAGGGTATACCCCCCTACATTGGACTTTGCTTCCACAACTCTTCCCCTGTCCCACCCCTCTTGAACCCCTCTACAGTCTCTGCTCCACCAGCCCCTGGGCAGCACATTCCATGGTTTACCACCCACTTAGTGAAGTAGCACCTCCCCTTTCTCCCTGAGTCTCCCCCTCCAGCTTCCACCCATGCCCTCAGTTGCCCCCTTGGAGCACCCTGATTGAGCCTCCCCATTTAACACTCCTTTCATGTATACTTGAAGACTCCCATCATGTCCCCACTGTCCCTCTCTCTTCCCATGTGTACATATTTAGTCTTCGAGCCTCCCATAGGTCCTTTCCCCAAGCCCCAGATCATTGTGGTTGCCTCCTCTGGACCCTTTTCAGGAGTTCAGTGTCCTTTTAAGTGTGGCCTCCAAACTGCACGCAGTACTAAAGTGCGGCCTCACCACAGTAGTTATACAGGGGAGTATCACATCCCTCCTTCTGGGTGGATACCTCTAGCGATGCATCCCACATCCTGTTGGCCTTGGCCGCTGCCCTCCTACAAGTGTCCGAGTTGTTAATCTTGACATCCAGCACCACCACCCCCCTGGTCCCTCTCAGCCATTGAGACTTGTAACATTCCCCCCCCCCGGTGTACACTTGGCCCGGGTTTCCGACACCCAGATGCAGTATCCTGCATTGAACTTCAGTTTCCACTTTCTCAACCACTTTCCAGAGCCTCCAGATCCCCCTGTAGGGCCACCCTCACCTCCTCCCCATCCACCACCACCACTCCCAACTTTGAGTCATCCAAAAGAGACTCATTTCACTCCTGATACCCTTCCTTATGTCTGAGACATAGGTGTTGAACAGGAGCGGCCCAAGGACCGATCCCTGAGTGACTCCACTAATGACCTTCCTTGGAGATGAAAGTATCCCCCCAGCCATGACCCTCTGGGTCCGGTCTGAGAGCCAGTTCCCTGTCCATCTGATCATCTGTTTCCCCCCCCATTTCCCCAGCTTATTCAACATGCCCCCGTGAGGAACCGGAAATAAACGCCTTGCTGAAGTCAAGAAAGAGGACATCCACCGGCCTACCCAGGTCCAAGGCGCTAGTCACCCAATCATAGAACTCCACAAGGTTTGTCTGACACAGTTGCGGGGGAAAAGAATCATGTCTATCGTCCAGGTGCCCCAACTTTCCAGTCTCCCCCCACCCCAGCTCCTCTTGACAATACCCTCCATCACCTTGCCCACCACCACTGTCAGGCTGGCGGGCCTGTAGTTCCTTACCACTTCTCTTGATCCTCTCTTGTGGATAGGCACTATATGCACCACCTTCCAGTCCTGGGGCACCCACCCCATCCTCGGAGAGATTGGAAAAGCTCTGCACGGAGTTTTGCCAGGACATCCGCCAGTTCCCTGAGTACTCTGGTATGTACTTTATCCAGCCCTGATGCTTTCTCCATCCTAAGGGACCTGAGGGCTTCTCTCACTTTCTCAACCGTGATTTCCACCTCCACTTCCTTGGCCCCCTGTTTTGCCTTCCGCACTCCTGCCGGTGATGGCTCCCCGCTCTCCCCAGACCTGCTGATCGGTAAGGGTCCCTCCCCCTTCTCAGTTTCAGCACTATCCCTCCCATGTATGATGCAGCCCGCATTTTCCTTGGTAAAAACTGAAGCAAAGTACTCATTTAGTACCTCGGCCTGCTCCCCCGGGTCTTATGTCCATCCCTCCTCTGTTCTAATCCTGCCCCTTCACCCTTCTTTTTTTCCCCAGTGTATCTAAAGAACCCCTTGTTCCTGCTCCTGATTTTCCTGGCCAGGTTCTGCTGCTTCCTTGCCTTAGCCGCCCCTCACCACCCTGGTGGCCCTTCGGGCCGTCAGCTCATATTCCTCTCGATCCCATTCACTCCTTGAGCACTTGAAACGCCTATAGGCAGCCTTCTTTTCCCTCACCACCTCCTGAACCTCCCTGGTCCACCAACAGGGTTTTTCGGTCCAACCACATTTGCGTCTCACTGTTGCACAGGTCCTGGTAGCCTCCTGCACCTCCCCCCCCCCCCGATGATTTCACACCTACAGTCAGCATCCATGTCTGGCCTTATCCTACCAATTTCCTTGAAATCTGTCCCCCTGAAGTCAGTTACCTTCGTCTTTGTGCAGCCTTCCTCCCCTTCTAGGTCCAGGCAGAACCAGACCGTGGCATGGTCACTCCCTGCCAATGGGTCCCTTATCTCTAGGCCCTCAATCTGGTCACTGTCCACCAGGACCACATCCAGTATCCATGTCTCCCTAGTCGGCTCCCCCAGCTGCTGAGTTAGGAACACGTCCTGAAAGACATCCAGCAACCTCTGTTCCCCTGACCACCGAGGATGTCATAGTCCTCCAGTCCATCCCTGGCATGTTTAAACCACCCAACACCACCACCCTTTCCCTGCCCAATGTACAGTGTCTCCTAACATCTGCCACCAGGCTCTCCTCCAGTTCCTCCGCCAGCGCAGGGGGTCTGTACACCACTTCTGTTCTTACTCTCTTGCCCACCCTTGTTATCAAGGTGACCCAAATCGCCTCCATGGTCCCCTCCACCTCCTCCACTCCTTCCTTGCCAATGCAGTTATTGACTGTCAATTCTACCCCCTCTCCTTCCCTCCCCCCTTTCCTTCCTGAACATAGTGTAACTCTGTAGGTTCAGGTCCCAGTAGGTACCCTATGGTGGCCCCAGATCTCAATGACAGCACCACATTCACACTCTCCCTCATGCTAACCGGCTTTCAAGAGCTCATGGCATTTTACTGCCCAATCTCCTAGCATTTAGCAGGACTACCCTCTGCCCCTTCCCTACCCTCCCATTTCCCCTGTGAGCATTCCCATGGGACCTCAGTCTCCCACCGGCCTGCACCCTACCAGTCGGCCTTTTCCTGCATTCCTCCAGCTCCCTAGGGGGGTGGAGGCAGAATCGCACTTTTTTTTTTTTTTTTTTTATCAGACCCCACTCATCAGCCTCTTCTCCCCTCCCTCCCCCTTCACAAGTTTAAACCCCATCTTTCACCGATGAACACCCTCTATTTTTAGCTTAAGGATTTCCCTCCCCCTACAAATTAAGATGAAGCTTATCCCTAGCATACAGCCCCATATCCTCCCAGGTCTTACCCCAATCCACCATCAACCCATACCCGATGGCGTCACACCACTCCCTGAGCCACTGATTCACCTGCCTAATCTTCTTCTTGTTTTCCCCACTAGCCCTCAGCACTGGCAGGATTTCCGAAATGGAAATCAAGCATCCTATGGCATGACAAACCCTGGCTAGCTCCCAGAACCATGCCTGTATCTCCAGTTCACTATTTTCCTCAACGTCATTGGTACACAAGTGGACCAGTATGTCCGGGGAACCTCCACAATCCTTTGCCAGTTGATTATACCTCATGCTTGGCCCTATGCACTGTTAGTCCAGGGAGGCATTTTGTTCTGACCGGGCAGGCTTCCCCCTCCCTACCCCATCTGATACCCCTGATTATGGAATTGCCCAACAGGAGCACTCTAACCGCCCCTTTCCTCCATCCCCCCCACCCCGGATTCCCCCTTCCATGTCCCCTTAAAGCGTAGATTAATTTAGTTTTCCAAATATATTATATTTAACTTACTTAATATGAAGATTATAATGTTGATTATGGGGTTTGGGTCTTCTGAGCTTCATATTGGGCCAGAAACACATAAAGGAAGCCCTAAACAAGTTAAAAGTGAAAGTGTTTTCAATTGCTATGGCAGTCCAAATGCTCAAACCCTTGTATGTAAACAGAAAAAATAATGTTTCTAACATGTGGAAATTATTAAACAGGTAAAGTACATATGGTCAAAATGATGCTAAGTGGGGAGAGTGAAAAAATGAGTAGGACATCTTTGGCCCTTTTATTGGTGTTGGGTGGGGGTACAGAACCAAATCCAGGATCTGGTAAGGCCACAAGTTTAAAAATTATCTGAGAAAATGCACGCAGTGTTGTCCCTAAAATAGGTGAACTTTGGTTTTAGCTGCAAAAAGAGAAGCCGGATATAAAGAGTTTAACTGAAACGGGGCTTCACAAGGAGGTGGAAAACAAGGAAGTCCAAATTAAAAATGATAGAAATCTAAGCCTGGACAGAGAAAGTGGAGGGGGAGGAGTGATGATGTATATTGGGAACATCTGGGAAGCTTTAAAACTATTCTGTCCGTAAATATTGAAGGAATGGACTGCCACTTAAATTGATAATTGGGACAATCTATGCCCCACCTAAAACCAGACTGGGTGGTAAACTGGTAGATTATCTGACATAGTGAAAGATTCGAAAGTGATACTTATAGGGAACTTTAACACAGGATGGGGGCAGTACAGGGTCAAAACTGGAAGATTCTTTTGCCACCCCTCTTCGGTCTAAAACAAGTAACTCAGGAACCGTAAACTTGTTTATTACACAAAAGCAGACGTATGTCCTAATTAGAGCCTTACCAAAGTAGACTCTGGGAGCCAAAGTTTCCCTGTACCCTAGGATATGAAGATGGTCTCTGAGAAAATACGTTAGACAGAAGATTATATAGTTAGATAATAATCATGGATGGAAACTTGTCCTTCGTGCATAAATTAGATACACAGAATGGGCCATATTGGCCAAAAGCTATGTGGCTCCACAGTGTGAAAGTTGTAAATTTTTCACAAAGTCAGCTAAAAAGTGTGACTACAAAGAATTCTCACAAAATACAGAGATAACAGACAAATAAGTGTGGTATTATGTAAATCTGAATGATGGCAGTGCAGTCTGTGTAATACAGTACAACTTCTCAGACGATAGCTTACATAGAGTTATACAAAGAATACAAAATGCATTCCTGGTGCATCACTTATACGTTTCCAATAAATCACAGCAGTAATCTTATAGATTGTCCCATATACCTTAACTTTATATGGTAGGTATCCACGCCCTAATAGGTTAGTACTGATTATGGATTATTGGAGCCGCAGTTAGGTAATACTGTAGTTGCTGTCAGCGGTGTATAGTGGGTTGCCAGTATGGGTGAGGGGACCAAGTGTAAAATTCCCCCTCTACCATTGCTGTACTGAAAAAGCAACACTGAATGGGTAAGTTGTGGGTATAGCATCGTTTACAGACCCGAGGCACGAGCCTTGTAAATGAATTGTAATGGTTCACGGTGTTGTTTTAGAGTACGCCTTAGATAACAAAGTGTTAGTATCACAAAGAATATCAAAAATATTTGTATAATCACAAAACCTTTGAAAGTTAATTCTAACCAGGTATTGGAGAGTGCGGTGCTTAAATCACCATCATGGATAAGAGTGTTGAGAGCATCTCCAGCTTTGGATATATTCTTGCTAATGTAGATGAGATGGGTATCCTTTCTATCTAAAAGTGTCTTAAGTGCCAAGTTCAAAGGGTCTGTGTGAACATTTAATATGGGTAAATACTAAGACAGTGCAAGCAAATATTCAGGGTCAGTATCAATGCAGGATGGAAACAGGAGTAATAACAGTATGACAAATAACAGTCATTTGATGAGGAATAAAACAAAAGTTAGGTTGGGCAGTTTCACAGGGTTTTGAACCATATGGGAAAGATTTATGATTAGTAACGACACAATATTGGCCATCAGAACTGTAAGACACACTCACTGTTGGGATCCACCCTTTATGCAGTCAAATTGGACAGATGAAAGATTGATTCGTCAGCCTTGTAGTGAAGTGATAAACTTCCTCTGTGTAGTCTTGTAGAGATGTCCAGTGTTGCCAACTAGTGAAGAAGTAGACGGTGTTGCCCTAGGGTTGAGAGTTCCATACAAAGAGAGGCCAGAGTCCTAAGTAAAGGACCAATTAATGCTTTCCGGTGAGTAGCTGCAAACAGGCTTGATGATGTTGAACACATCACAGCGATAAAGATAGTGGTAACCCTTTTTGACGGAACAGTCAGTTTGAGGTGTCACCCAGGCTTCCAGGGTGGGATGAAAGACCAGCAGAGGTGGGAGGTGGATTCTCTCCCTGAAGATGTCGAGAAGTCCAGTGGAGTGGATGGAGGTCAGCTTGTCGAAGATGGCAGTTTGTGGATCAGAATGTGACAGTGAGACAGTGAATATTACAAATATGGTGTCATGAATAGTGCATTGATGAGTGGAATAACAGGGACCCTGGTTGGGATGATATGTGACACAGCCTAGATTTCTAGTGTTAGATAATGGAATTGAAACAGACCTAGACATGCATAGCGTAATACATGAGACAGATCTACAATGTGGACAGTACCATTTAGATAATCTCCTGTCATGAATGATATCTCGAATGCATCCTGATTCCAAATCTCGGAAGAGATTGTTCCTAGTAGTTATAACATAAGAGCCATAGGCAGAACATAGAAGTTCCCTGGCAATATATTACTTGTCTGCTTCCTTGTTGTTTTGGAACACAAGTTCATTGATTTTATTTCTAATGTCATTGAAACTCTTGGCAATATTGTGCCTGTTATACACAATATATCTCTCTTTCTGGCTAAGCCCATCTACACTATGTAGTAAAGGGGGTAAAACATCATTGTTTGGCTTTTAATGGCAGCAAGACCTGCCCTGTTCCAGATAGACCGGATATGGTGCCAGTGGCACACCTAGTGCGTTTTTTATTTATTTTCTTATTGTTGAGGTTAGGTCTTGGTCGAAATAAACCTAAGTGTTCAGTAGTATGTGGCCTAGTTACTGGGTCTTACGTACATGTCTGGTATGCTGCAAAAATGTCTAGTAACATGCTACTATGAAACTTAAATATGTTTGTTTTAGAGCACATGCCGAATTTGGCCATGTTCCAGTGTGTAAAGTTAAAGATAACAGGGATATGCATGAACTGCACATTGTTGACAAGTGTACCTGGAAGTGATGTGGCAGCCAGGCCACTAGCTGGTCCTGGCTTCTGTATGGGGTAATCTGTGAGTTCTGCTTCAGTAGGGGGAACTACTGATAAAAACACAGCTTCTGTAGCCATGTAGTGTCGTGTGCAAAAGTCTGTAGCAGAGTCTTCTGGGTAATGATCACAAAAGGTGGGATTGCTCAGAGCAGTGAGCTTCTATAAACCAGTATGTTTGTAATTAGCTTGTCTAATAGGCAGTGTGCCATTAGGGGCAATTCTGGCATTGGGCCAGCCTTGGAAAGTACCTTTGGAGAGGCGGGCCATGGGAATTTGTTGTCCATTACCATCAGTCTGCCATTTAATTTGGAGTGATGATTTGTCTGGTGCCACAACCATGGCATTCGGGTAGGCATCTGTGCCTTCCTGAACATTGATTAGTTTTCTGGGAACATCTATGCTGACTCCTTCTGGGATAGTGGTAGGTTTGTTGTGTGGGGTGAGGTATCGATCTTCTGCAGGATGGAGAAGTGGAAGGAGTCGCCTTAGACGTTTGTTGGTATCAGATATTGTAGTCATATCCTTGGAATGGACAACGGGAAGTATTCCTGCATTGAGGAACAAAAGCAAGATGGTCATCTGGCGGGTGTATCTGTAAGGAAGAAAGAAAATGTCAGTAGGTACTATTACGCCCAGTGGGGTTAGGAAAAGTAATTCTTCTCCTTTTGTATAGCTTAAGCTGATTAGCATTGCATCCATTTATCAGTAGGTTTCTTCATGTGTAGGAGTCTAACTTGGTAGACTGCTGGACTTAGTTTGTTTATAATGGGGTAGGGTCCTTCCCATTTGTTGGTGAGGGAATGTGTAGGGTGCACGGTTTTGAGTACCATTACCTGGTCTCCAACTTGCCAATCCACTTCTTATGTTGTTTGTCAAAGTGAAGCTTAGATCTTTGTTGGGCCTTACCCATGTGGTGTGCTGGGTACAAGTGGGTGTTAATCTCATTTCTGAGTTTTGCAACATAAGTGTCTACAGACACACTATCTGTAGTGGGTGTGTTCAGATTAGTCAGCAGGTGTTCAGGTAATCTCGTGATTCTACAAGTCATAACCTCAAAGGGTGTACACTGAGTGGTGGCAGCAGGAGTACCCCTAATTGCCATAAGAAGTAACTTTAGGCAAAAGGGAATCCCAATCCTTGGGATTGTCCTCAATGACTCTGGATAACATGCATTTTATCCATCTGTTGGCTGTTTCTGCCTGACCCGAAGATTAAGGTTGGTAGGAGATGTGAAACTTCTGGTGTACCCCAATAAGTTTGAGTGTTTCTTGTATCCACTCACCTGTAAAGCTGGTTCCTTGATCAGAGTCTACCTTGAGAGGTAGACCCCACCTGGAAAACAATTGTTCTGCCAGGATTGTTGTGGTTGCCTTTGCTGTGCATTTGGGGGTGGGAAAAGCCTCAACCTATTTAGAGAACAAATCGGTGACCCCCAAGGACATATTTGTTGTTTTTGCTGGTATTAGTCAGTGGTCCAGTGAAATCAATTTGAATTGCATGCCAAGGGCTGGATTGTCTCTGGGGAAGTAATTTAGCATTTCTTTTGGCTGGGATTGGATTGTTTTGTGCACAGATCAGCAGGGTTCGAAATTAAGTTTTGCAGCCACTAGCCAGCAGGGCTAGTGACTGGGAAAATCCACTGGCCCAGTTGATGTACATACTGAAGTGCTGCCTTCTCCAGTATAAGCCCACTGGGCTAGTTAAATGAAAATCTTACTAGCCCGATGCAAAATCTACCAGCATTTGGCTAGTGGGCCAGTGCAAGTTTCGACCCCTGAGATCAGACAATTGTTAATGTAGTGCCTAACATCTTTAGTAAGACCAGGTCACCAACCCACAGTTTTCCGTTTTTTGACGTCCACCCCCTGATGTCCACCAGTGTGGGTGTCATGAACCTGATGAATAAACTCAGGTCGCAGCGATTGGGGACCACCCACAACCTGTAGTTTAGGTCGTCAGGCTGGTACCATACCAGTTTGTTATGTGATAGATGCAGTTTTTCTGCATGCCTCTTGTAGGGGTAATTGGTTGGCAATTCTTGTTTAGTCCTTTTGTCTAGGAATCTGAATACGTCTCTTAGCTGTGGGTCAGCTTTTTGTGCTGTGGATAGATCCAGTGGCACAAAGGTTTGTCTTTTTCTTCTTCTTCGCAGCTCCTATGTGTATTGCTGCCAGAGCAACTGAATGAGCCATGTCCTTTGTTCTCCCACCCCCCCCAGCACCCTTCTTGGCAAGAGTGACGGCTCGGTCGTTGAATACATGGTATGGGTCTGACTTGGAGTGACCCTTCACCTTGTGAAGGTACAGTTGTGTTTAAACTGTTGAACCAGTGTGTGGATGTATACAAAGAGATCTTTGTATTTGACAGGGGTGCCATCAGAAGAGGCAAAGGAGTTTCTCTGCCAGAAAGGCAAACATTCTGTCAAAGAGCAACAGACCCAGTTAGAGTCTGAAAAAATGATGGTATCTGCTGTACTGTGATGTACAAGTTCGAGAGCACAGGCAACAGCTGCCAATTCTGTGTATTGAGAGAATGTAACACTGCAACGTTTGGACGCATGGACTGTGTTACTATTAGGATAGAGAATCAGCACTCCAAATCCAGCTACTTGTTCCCCTTGGTGATATGAAGCAGGGCCATCAGTAAAAGTGTGACACAGTAAAGTGTCAGCCAGGAGTTTCGGGGTAGCAGGAAGAAAGGGGCCTGGATCAGGCAGGTCGAGAAGCTGAAGTCCACAGTTACGGGGGGTCTCTGTATACAGGAGACCATGGGCCAGGATTGAAGGCATTTTGGCAGTGTGGATCTGTATGTCATGGTCCTGCAGAAGAAGAGACCAATGTGTTAGTCTGGTATTGGACACAGAACCATCCTTGACTTTGTCTGTGTGGAGGTGTTGTGGGATAACAGATGGACCAGACACAGAACTTAAGGTTCAACACACTATCTCTGTGTGATTTTTATTTAAAACACGGGGTAATCTTAAGCAATGGCTTATCCCTTCTTCACTACATCAGTTTGCAGCAACAGACTATTCATGTCCTTCCTCTGCACTTAGCACCTACTAATCTATCTCTTTAGTGAAAATTATTTCACCTCTATGTTGTTCTTGTGTGTTTGGGTGATGGGGAGCTCAAAAAAGGAAAAAAAAAACAAGCTAAAGACAAAGCACCTCAGTGCAGAAGCACTGAAGCAAGTTTGGGTGATCAACCTGGCTTTAAGTTGGTTAGCAAATTATCTCGTGGACAGAGAGCAGCAGGTCAAGGCTGAAGGCGAATTATCGCCTTAAAAAATACTTCTTAGAAGTGTCCCCCAAGGATCCATACTTGGTTTGCTACTCTTTGCCATCTACATTAATCAAATAGACACTGGCCTAAAGTAGTCTAATATCCATCTCTTCACTGACAACACAGTGGTCTATATTGACAGACCAACTCAAGATTCAGCTTGCAAGGACCTCCAAAGTGACTTTGACGTCCTCCAAAAAAAAACAGCTCGACTTGAAACTTCTGCTCAACCCTAAAAAAAACTAAAGCCTTGATTTTCTCGCCACTAATCTCGCATCTCAGAAAAAATCCATCTGGTATGGTTCCTAACATAAGCACCCTCTTGGGAGAAGCCCTGGAGTTCGTGGAAAAATTCAAATACCTGGGGGTCTGGATTGACTCCAGATTGTCCTTCCTTGATCACATTGATGAGCTCTCCAAGAAACTGAGGCAAAGTCTCTGTATTTTTTTTTTTTGAATCAAGCACTCTCTTACCCATGAGGCTGGAAAGCTCCTAGTTCAAGCTACCTTTTTGCCTCTGTTAGACTATGTGGACTTCCTGTATGGTCATAGTACTAGTACGGCTCTCTCCAAGCTTGACACCCTCTATCAAAGAGCCCTTCAGTTTATCCCTGATTCCCCCTATGCCACGCATCACTGCATCATTTACTCTTCCTTAGACTGGTGCTCTCTTGGCTTCAGGAGGCAGAAGAATGCTGTACTATGGACATACAAGGCCATTGCTCATAAGCTACCCCAGTATCTCTCAAGCTACTTACCACCCTGCCCCCCCTAGTGTCTATCCCCTCAGAAGTCTTACCATCTTATCTCTGGCTATTCCTTAAATTAGAACGTGCTTCGGCAGCTCCTCTATAGGCTATACCTTTCCTATGCTCTGGAACAAGATTCAGAAATCCCTAAGACTCACTACCCCTGTCACCTTCTCCTTCTTCAAAGCTGTTCCTGAGGACCTTCTCCGAGGTCTGTCATTGCTTCAAATCAAGGTCCTAACATCAAAGTTTGTCACTTCTTTAATTATGGGTCCTAACACTAATTATTGCCTGAGGCATCTGTTTTCCTCCCTTCTTACTGTCCTTCCTCCTTAGGCCATCACATCCCAACCCTCTTCAATCTTTGCTGCCCTCCCACCCTCTAACCCCTCCTCCTCCTCCTATACACCCCTCCCTTCCTCACCCCATGTGCTAGTTCTTGCCCTTGGTATTTACTCAAAGGACTCATCCATCTTCATTTGCATTGCACTATGACTATAGAGGTTCTTCTATACCTGCTCACTATGGCCCTCCCTGTGATGACTACTGTACAAGCTTTAGCCCGTTGGCCCGTATGTCTTTTTTTATATCTGTATCCATGCAATTGTATTTATTAGTCACTACTTCCTGTTGTGCCCATTGTTATGCTCTAGTGTATATATCTTGTCATATGTTTAATATGATCTCTGTAAATGTTATTGCACGTGTACTACAACTTGCTATTGTCTAAACCCTGTTGGCAAGTGTTCTGCCCCATGTCCATCTTGTAAATGAGCTTGTCTCAATGATGTTCCACCCGGCAAAATAAAAATATTGATTGATTGGTTACCCCAAAAGGCATTGGCAATAAAGCCAAGTTTCAAAGAAACACAACATCACACATACCCCCACAATACAATGGGATCTATATGCAAATCACCATGACATTTTAGGCTTGTTCAGCTTAAAGCAGGAATGCATGGTACCAACGGGCCTCTAAAACAATCTGCAATTTGCATGCATTTTAACAACACAACGGGAGTGTTTCTGATATCTGTACCCATTGCCTCATTTTTATAATACTGTCCCCTAGGAACTTTTTCCCTTTATCAAAAACACCTAGTGCTGTCGTATTTTCAACATTTACTGATTTCATACACAAGGCACATATAGTACATCGAGGCATTTTATGACATAGTGCGATTGCATACCAAATCCAACAACGAGGAACATAACCTGTTTTACATCAGCTTGGAGGTCACCACAATAACCTCCCTGCACAAGGACCTGAGAGGGAAAAGGAAAATTAAATTACTTGTCATGTGTTTAATATGATCTCTCTAAATGCTGTTGCTGTACAATAGATATAGATATAGATATATATGTTAACATGTCGCATGCTATAAGCTACATCTGTACTAATTGTGTATCTTGCTAGTCCTGTAACTCCCGGGTCGCCCCTGAAAAAGGGACCTCCGAGGCCCAGTGGGCCTACCCGGTCATCAAAATTCAATCAATCAATAAGTAAATAAATAAAGAGGACACTATAGCATAGTCAAGGGGGGGGGGTGCCCATAGGTGGCCAACCTTGTGGACTACAAATTATTATAAAGGATAGATTAGGCTAATAAATAGAAGAACTGTTGCAACAGATTTAAGAAAAGGTCAGTCCTCAAGAGTGGCAGGAGCTCCCTGTCATAGTCTGATAGCAGAAAGTTAGTGGGTATGTGATTTTATGTGTAATACAATGGGTGAGTACCCTGTGATGTACAGGAAATGTTTCACAGCCCAGTAGGTAGCCAGAAGGTTTCGTTCACAGGTATTGTATTTTAGTGCTACTGGTGAGAACATTTGGGAGGCACAGGCAATGGGTCTGAGAGTCCCATTTACCTTTTGTGCCAGCATTGCTGTCGTAGCAGTATTAGAGGTAGTATCCAAATGGAAAGGTAGTGCTGGGTTTGGATTGACCAAAGCTGGAGCAGAGACCAAATATTGTTTCAGTAGTGTCACTACATTGGTGTGAACAGGACCCCATGTCAGGGTTCGACAAATACGATAGCCCGACGTCCCGGGCTATTACTTCCCAGTCAGGGACAAGTACTGTTGTAAGGAGCCACTTGTCCGTGGGCAAGCATTAAAAAAATATATATATATATTGGCTGCAATACCAACTTTGCAGCAGGGTTCACAATAATGCCGATACGCGACATTATAGTAGTCCATGCCCGACCTGTCTTGTGCTGGTGGTCATCTGACCCACAGAGCAGCACTCACGTGATATGGCAGGTCGGCAGCAGGGGAACAGAAACAGCGCCTGGAGCGGGTACGAGCAGCGGCCAAAACGGAAACAGAGGAGGAGCCAGTCATGAGACTGGCATGTGTGGCAGCAAATCCATCCGAGGCTCACCAAAGGGTAAGGCGCACATTGGCTCCAGCGTAGGCTTGGCGAGACTGATCTGGGGACACACGCACTGACGCACTCACTTTCTCTCATCTTCACAGAGAGAAGGACGGCAGATTGTTCCCAGAGCAGTTTGTTTGTGGAGAAGTTGATTAGGCCTACGAGTCGAGGGGCACTGCTTGTAATAAAAATAAAAGCCAGGGAGAGTAAGTTAGCGAGGGAGGTTGGGGTTGGTGTGAGCCGAGGTCAGTGATCGGCGCGCTGTGGCAGGGGGTGCGGAAGCCGCAAGCTGGACACAAATGAAGCTGCCATCAGTTTGCTCACACAAATAAAAAAATAGGGGCTGGAGGGAGAACATTGTTGAAGCCAGCCTTTTGCTGTCTGTGTTTTGCAGAAGCCAAAAAAAAACGAGAGAAAACACAAAGTCAATAAGGGGCAGTATTACAAATAAGTGAATTGAATTTGTTCCCATATTTTATATATTTTATATAACTTAATCAGGAAATCAGGAGGGGTATACTAACCAAAATAAACAGGGAGGGAACTTACTAGTGCAGTGATCCAAGGAAACACAGTGCATTGTAACTTTTTTAGTTTGAACTGCTGTCTGGAGCTAAATTGTCTGCTAGGTTGAGACTGTGGAGTCAGTGGTGAGCCTAATAAGGGAGGGAGGGGAGGATCAGCCACTGAGACAGCAAGAGCAGTTTGTGTTGTAAGTTAAATGTAGTAAATGTCTATCTGTGCCAAAATAAAATTGTAGCAGTAAGGAGGAGGAGGAAAGAAAGCAAGGAGGGCTTAAGGCCAGGGCTATAAATAAATAAATAAATCAAAAAGTTGATTGGTTGATATTTTGAGGTTAGCACCCGCTCATTGTAGTGTCCTTCTGGGCCCCGTGTCACCGCTCTGCCACCCAGTCCACCAAACCCCGCACCCAAAGAAACTCACACAAACACACTATATATATTTTATTATTTTATTTTATTATCACTGGAGGAAGAAAATAAGTGCCACAATATGCAGAACAGGAGTAGGAGGAGCAGTAAACAGCAGACTCTTTTTTCTCTCTGGTCAGTAGCCTCACGAGTATCAGCAGTGACAGCAGACTCCATCAGTAGCAATACACCACCTGAAACTGAAACACAGTCCACCTCTGTGTCTAGTGCAGATAAGAGTAATAACAATGACAATGAGCCTATATCTGTGTCAGGAGATATAACTGCTGATCATCAGTGTCTTGAATTAAGCAATGAAGGCTTAACTGAAAGTTTACATCCACTCCCTAAAAAACGTACTTTAGTGCTCCATGAGCAGGATGAGAGGCCAGAGGCCAAATAAAGATAAGAAATACGATCAGGAGAAAAGGGCCAGATTGTTTCAAAGGCATTGGTTAACCATTTATAACTGGCTGAGATATGATGAAAAAAAAGAACTGATGTATTGCACTATATGCAAAAATATCCAACCATTGCAGTACTAGCCTTTTCAAAGAAACCTAATGTTTTGCCACTGGCTCAAATAATTTTCGAATTGAGTCACTACGCGCTCATGACAAGTCCAATCCACATTTGCTGTGTATGAATCAACAGATTGCATACAGTGGTCAGCGTGTGGTACATTTTGATATCACTGAGTCCCCACTGTATCAAGCATTTACGTAGTTGGATCAGGGCACTAAGGTCAAGATGCAACGCCTGTTCAACACAGCATATTCCATTGCCAAAAATCTGCCTCTTTCTCGGACATGGAGGGTTTCATGAACTGCAAGAAAAATGGGATAACGCTTGGTTCTAATTATACCAATGATAAACGAGCCAGGGACTTCTGTGGTGCTATATCAGCAGTTATATCCCAAACCCAGATGCATGATTGATGTTAAATATGTGACAGTTCTTGCTGACGGTAGTACAGATTCTAGTATAACTGAGTGGGAAAATGTTTTCATACGGTTTGTTGACCCAAACTCAAAACTGGTGCGAACAGTGCTTATCCAAGCTGTGCTACTGGAACATGCACATGCAGAAGGTGTATTTCACGCAATAACGACTGCACTTGAGTCAGTAAATCTTCCTCTAAGTAACCTACAAAATGTTCACAATGCAGGGCCATTCCTTGTTTCAGCAAATTTTGATGGGGCCAGTGTCATGATGGGTGAAAGAGGAGGAACCATAGCAAAGTTAGGGAACACTGTCCTCAAATAATTACGATGCACTGTGTTGCCCATAAGTTAGAGCTGGCAGTTCTTGATGTGGTAAAGAAAAATACATTTGTGTCAAAGCTTGAAAGTACTCTCAAGGGAATATTTAAGTTTTATCATTACAGTCCCAAAAAAAATGAGAGAACTAAAAGAAATTGCAAATGTCATGGATACTGATCTTGCTCACTTTAGTGCTATAAAACAAGTGAGATGGCTTGCCAGTAGGTCACGGTCAGTTCATGCAGTTCAGGTTAACCTACCCACTGTCGCTCAACACCTAGAACATGCATCTTCTGCTGCTGGTGATGAAGGTTCTAGAACAAAGGCCCTCTTAAAGGAAGTACAGAGTGTACAATTTGTAAAATCCCCTATATATACTACAAGACTTCCTGCCAATACTGAAAAACCTGTCACTCTAGTTTCAAAGAGATGACATGGAAGTTCCACAACTTGTTGAGACCTGCCTACTCCAGCTTATGGAGCTGAAAACATCACCAGGGAAATACATGGCAACTTTCCTTAGCCATTACAAACCTGAACAGAAATGGATGGAGTATGTTGTGTCAAAGAGGGGGGGGGAGGAGGAGGAGGAGGAGGAGAGGACTGTTCCTTTCCCATTCAGAGGCAACTGCCCAGAAGTCAGTTTTGTAAGAGATACGAATTGCAGAATTTAGTAAATGCAGCAATAACGTACATAGACGAGAGGTTTAAAAATTTCTCAGAGGTGCCTCTCAAATGGTTCAGCTGTTCAGATTTCAAGCAGTTTGATCTGCCGAGAGACCAGCTAGCGGTGTTTGGAACCTGTGAACTGGCAAACCTGGTTAAATACTTTGATTTTTTTCACAGAAGAGCAGCAGGAACATATAAAGTCTGAGTATGCTGCATTTAAAATGCTGCTTAAATCTTCAGCTGACAAGTCGGATTTGCAGGTCTACACAAAATTACTAAAAGAAAACCACCACAAATTGGGCACATTATTCTTGACTTAGTTGAAATACTAATAACTATGAGTGTCTCAACTGCTAAGTGTGAAAGAGTTTTTCTATTCAGAACCTTATCAAAACAAAAATACGGACACGTCTTTCTGATGACACACTACAGTCTCTCCTGCAGATAGCGGTAGAAGGTCCTGAACTGCATGAATTTAATCCTGATCCTGCAATTAACCACTGGCTGCTCTGTGGTCCAGGAGCGAGACATGTTCATGGGCATGCTGCTGTTACTGCTGCTACATCTACTGCTGGTGGTGCCGTTGCTGCTTCCGCTTTCTCCTGATGAGTGATGATGATCCAATGCAAGTACTCCTAGTAGTGCTCCATCATCATCTTCCTGTCTTCCCAATCTCTAGTCAGTCTACCCCTTGATGACAGTCATGCTATAGTCACAGAATGGCTTGTTGATTGATGGCCTTGGCTTCATTTCACTACAATTATCCAATCTCTTCTGAAACAGACTTCAGCCTGCCCTGCATGCACACATGGTTAGTTAGGGTCACCACCAGATGTCCTCTTTACAGCACATGTCCTCTTTTCCAGCTGCCAAATATTCTTCATGTACCTTCAATTCAATATCCTGTATTATTATTATTATTTTTTTATAATTTTTTACTCTGTCTCTTCTCCTACTGCATTCTAGGACCTCCCTTGTATATGAGCTGTGAAGGAAGTGGAGATTTTAAACTTGTTTACTCAGGGTCTGGCACCAGGGCTCATCGGGAACTAGGTGTCCTCTTTTGGCATCCCAAAATCTGGTGCAGTGCAGTACTCCTACACACAGTACACGGTCCCACCCTGGACCTGCCGTGATAACATTCAGAAAAGAAAGGAATTGGATGGAGAGTCAGTCACCAATATTGTTTTCTCGATTTACACAGTTCTTCTACATCTACATCCATCCTAATACAATAGTACAACCCCAGACACACCATGTAATTTATTTCTACAGATGTTTGGTTAAAATTTTCATGTAAGCGTATTGGACTACCACTCGGAACTCTGGGACTACCATTTTTGACCAGACCAGTTGTCTGGGACTAGCATGCCATTTTGAAATTTGTCGATCCCTGCCCCATGTCCATGGGATGTCTTTCTTAAGGAGCTCATGTAGTGGGGTGGCTTTTTGTGCAAAGTCACAGATGACATCCCAGGAATAGTTAACCATTCCCAGGAAACGTCTGAGTGTGGCCACACTTGGGGGTAGTGGCAAATCTTGTAGGCCTTGGATCTTTTCCCAGGCTGGGCTCCTGCCTTGTTCAGTGATGCGCAGACCATGAAAGATGACCTCTTTCTGGCAATATTGTGCCTTTGCAGGATTGCACTTGAGGCTGACCCTCTGCAAGAGAGTAAGTAAGTAGTTCATCAAGGAGATCAAAGTGCTCCTCCTTAGTGGTGGTGGCTAAGAGTAAGTCATCCACATACTGCAGAAGGCACTGGGAGGGGTAGAGAAACCTTGCAAGGCATCCCTTGTGCAGATGGAAGGGGGGGGCACTGTTGTGAAAGCCCTGTGGGAGGCAGGTCCATGTGTACTGGGGCTCTCAAAGGTGAAAGCAAACTTGTATTGGCTTTCATGGTCAAGAGGAAATGACCAAAACTCATTGGAGATGTCAAGAACGCTAAACCAGGTACAGTCTGGTATTATTTATTTATTTAAGAATCAGTTTACAACCTTTGAGCCAGAGGCTCGTTTCCAAAGGTACTTCGTCACATAAGCAATTTAAACACATCTGGTGCTGATGCTACTGTTGGGGAGCAGCTAGGAGTGACTTGATTGTTTCCTATAATCAGTGGTGAGTCTCCAAGAGTTGTGGAGCTTCTTGACAGGCCAGATTGGCAAGTTAAGGGTTGAGACACAAGGTCTGATAACTTCTTTGTTGAAGGAGTGACTGAATGGTTTCCCTGAGTGATGGTAAGGCTTCTACAGGGAAAGGATACGGTCTTTGCCTGTTTGGCTCAGGGCCTGGGACATCAGTGCGGGTATGCATTCTTCCGTTGTCATATTTGTGATTTGCAAAAATGTCTAGGTGCTTCTGCAAAATGGGTAGTAGTTTCCTGAAGAACTCATGAGTTTGGAATAGAGCTATGACGTCATATTCCTTGTTCTTGACTGAAATAGCAGCCACGACATGATAATCTGGGATCATGACAGCATGATGTTGTCCCTTGATTTGAATCAAAAGCCGATTGGCTAAGTCTACTACACAGCTGTGCAGTGCTAGAAAGTCAATTCCTAAAATCTGGGATGATGACGTAATATTATGAGGTCAAAAGCGAAATCTGTGGTAAGGGTCCCCAGTACCACAGGAAGCACAGTGGAGTGGTAGGTGAGCAGTGTAGTACCATCTACCCCCTGGGCATTGGTCCTCCATCCACTGGACCAAGAAGAACAGGATGGATCCTCATCATGTAATATAGACATGGCCGCGCCTGTATCTAGAAGTACAGTAAGTTGGCCCCTGACCATGGCCTTTGTACAAGGCTGTCCATTTTTTATCAATGGTGATATTGTTAACAATACGCACTGGGGCTTGTAATAGTCAATCTGAACTATCATCTTCAGCCGGGTCCTGGAACTGTAGGCCTGCAGGGTCCCGCTGGGCCTCTTCCAGGTCCTGTATGGGATACAGGTGCTCTTAGGTAGTTGTGGCAGCAGCAGACAAGGGATTGGAGTTTTGGCCAGTTGCGGCCTGACCAGAGGAAGTTCTGGCATCTCCTTGGCCTGATGGAGGCAGGGCCACAAGTGAAAGTACTGCTATGGGTTTGGAATGGACTGTGCCACTGATTGGACTTTTCCAATAATTTTCTGGAGGTTTTTATTTTCCTCCACTTCCTGGTTGTAGGAAGGGCCTGATCAGTAATTCCTGTTGCCCTGATTGCCATTTTGGTTGGAATTATTCCAGTTCTTTTGCCAGGTCTTGTTCTTGTTGCGATTTCTCCCCCCCCCCCCAATAGGATTGTTTGTCATCTGAGGGTGTGGCCTTGCCATCCTGGGCCTTAACCTTCCATCATATAGTTGAGTTGTGTGCTCGCTGGCTGGTTGTACTGCGGCCACCTTGGCTTTGCCGGAATTGAGATCTCGGAGGTAGAGTTGGCAAACACGTTCCGTTCTTGCGAGGATGTCAGTGAACTTGTCAATTTTGGGGAAAAATGCAGGTTCATCTTTGTCATGTACTACCGGAAGCATGTTCCGAATGAACAAGGATTTGTTCTCAGTTTGGTCCCTATCTGCTCCTTCTTGTGAGAGAGACTTGCCAGTGCAGTAGGCCAACCATAAGCGCTGATGGTATGATGCCGGACTTTCCTTGCCATACTGTTTGACAGGGTAGGCCAGCATAAAGCAGACCACGCCTGGTGAATGAGCGGCAGTGAGTTCAGCACTACATCATCAAGCATCGCATCCACAGCTTGGCAGATTGCTTCTGCCAGTTTTGCCCAGAGGCCTGGGTCTACAGTCTGTCGAAGCACCTGTACTTGATAGTATGCTGGGAGACTAAGCATTTCACACTTAGAATGGACCTTTTCCTAATGACAACTGAGGTTGTCCCTAGAGCTCATCGACCTATACTGTCCATGATCTGCTGAACAGAGTGGCCTGCCTGGAAGGGATTATTAGGAACTACGGGACGCAGATCAAGGAAGGGATTGGAGCGTGCACCACGAAGGGCGGCCTCCGCTGCATTGTCTGCCACACTGCGGAACATCGATTCATGAGTAGTAGCTTCTCACTTGTTTTTGCTTCTCTGTCACCTCGATCCTGGCAAGGACCGCATCAATCATTTGATTGATCTCCGTTCTGTCCTCCTTTTTAAGAACAGCGATCGGAAGTGGATATCTTTGGGGTCGCCATCTTGGTGTCGCACATGAAAGTCGCAGTATTTCTCATGATGTAGGGTCGTGCTATCCTAGCGTAGGGGAACACCATCTTGTGGGTGGTATGTATGGGAAGCGCCATTTTGAGGATGTGGCTGGATGCCGCCATCTTGGGCGGTTTCATCATCTGAGTCATCATCGTCTTATGACACGTCGATGGGGGTGTAGTGAACTCCGCCTGTCGCTTTGACGTGACCAACCAGCACCTCTTGCTGATGACAGTTTCGTCATCTTAGCTCTACACTTCTTGTGACTAATTTTTGCATTGTTCTGCTCAACACCTCTTGTAATCTCTTTCTGTAACACTTTATACGCGTCGCTGAGTTCGCAATTGTCCCTAAGCTCCTTGTCCAATTCACCACTTACCCTTTTCAGATCCTCTCGCAACTCCTCATTCTCATCTTGTAACGTCTGATTTGTTTCACTCAAATCTTTCATTGGCAATATCTGCCTCTTATCAGGGGTCAAAAGTAACATATAAAACCTGTTCTCTGTGCATATCATTTTGTTCCGTTTATGTTCCACAGTGCATGTAACACTGTGCTTGATGTCTCAGACGTGTGGCAGTCACTGAATTGCCTGGGAGAGTGTGGGACAGAGTAGGAGAAAACATTTTTTTCTTTTTGTCAATCACACAGACTTGCCGAATGCCGTCACACTGTAAGTTGCAGTCAGTGCCTGGAGAGGTGGTAATATGACCAAGAGAAGAGTGAGTGTGAGCTTTGAATTTTTTTTTTTTTTTGGCAAGACTGTTTGTGCTGCTACTGCGAGTCACTCAGTGTGATGGGGGTGCAGAACACAGAGAGAGAGAGAGAGAGATATCGAGATCGCAGCGCGCCAAGTCTAATCATGCCAATGGGGCTGGGGGGAAGATACGCACTAGGCATGCCTTCTATCAGTCACTCACCTCACACTGACGGATAGAGTCAACATCCTAGGGTTATCACTGTGGCTGGCCCTGCTGGTCAGTGTGTGAGGAGATGTAGATTGTCTACCAGCCAGTTGTGAGAGTACCATTACTGCCACTGAAGATAAGTAAACTCATGTGGCTTGCAGTAGGAGGTCATATGATTGTTGAAAAGTCAATCTTGAGTGGTTAATGGGGAAAGTAGATTTATTTTATTGTTGTTGCTTTGAAGAGCATCTTTCAAATGGGTGACACTATGTGATGGATGCTGTTAAGCAATCAGAGCCCAAAATTGAGGATAGGGTGGAGTCCTGATAAGAGACCTGTAAGAGAGCACAGATCATTGGAATGGTCTGCTTGAAACTCTTCACACAATTACTTCCCCGAGCTGTTTTAAGGCTAACTTTAAACACATTTTATTGCAAAAGTCTTCCAATATTTGTAAAAATTAATTGTTTGTAATATATGTTTATTGTCTGTTTGTATTATTTTTGTATTCGGTCAGACCTGAAAAATGACTTGTCCAGTGTCCCTACCTGGTTGTCAAATTAATGAATAAAAATAAAATAAAAAAATATACAGCCCGTGTTGAGAAGAAAACTAAATGAAGGCAGATGGGCAATCTGTCTGGCGCGTATGTCCTTAATCAGTGTTCTTAGTATTTAGGAAGGGAAAATTGAGTGTGTGAAGTTAAAATGCTATGAATTTTTAGTATTTTTCCATCGTAGTTTAATTTCAGTTTTATTTTGTTTATTTTTCTGACCAGTTCAGGTAACCTGTTTTTGGTGCATGTGACTTTATAGCTACACTGCACTGCGGTGCAAGTGGTAAAAAAAAAGTAAATTTCTGTCCCTACGTCTTATGTTGCTTCAGCCTGTCACAGTCCTCCTCAGCATACATAACTCTCATTCATTATTCTGTACAGTACAGTGCAAAAGTGTCTCGTTCTTACTGCACGGAGACTGAAGTTCTTCGTCCAGTCTCTGCTCTTTCCTAACCATTTCAGTTGCATGCAAGCCCAACCTTTTTTTTTTTTTTTTTTAAGAGCAGAGTTTTGCAGTTCAAGGGAATGAAACCTCGATCGAAGGCTTCTAGAGCAGCATAAAGAGCCATGACTAACAGCCTTTTTGGCGTTTGCTGTTTGCCTCATCTCTTAGTACTGGGTTGAAATCCCCAGCACAGGATTATCGGAGGATTTTGCTTCCAGTGCGAAGTCACTCCAGCCTCCATGGGAAGCGAGAAAATTAGAGACATCAAGTCTCAGATCTGTACAGATATTGGACATGTTAGGGAAACTTAAATAACCCTACCTGTATAACGATCCACAGTAGTTAAACCAAAAGATGGTTGGGCGTCTGTACTCGCACAATCCTACAACTCAGAACTGCTGTGGAGCAAGGCGAGATGCCATTGCATTTGCCCAGTGTGCAGCCAGACTTTGCAGGGTGCTGCGGAGTAAAAGAACTGGTGAGGTGATATGGGGGTGTACAGCTGCTTACTACCCATTAGAATGGCAGTGAAGTAGGGAGTCTCTGTTAGTTTAGACCACCTGCACACAGTCACCACAGATGTAAAAGGTGAATCACCTGTCTGGTTCTTGGTGGTAATAAACCGATAGAAGAAACAGACAAATGGCATAAGCGGTAATAAACTTGTTTATTACACAAAAGCAATCATATGCCCTAATCAAAGCCTTACCAAAGTAGACATTGGGAGCCAGAGTTTTCCTGTACACTAGGATACGAAGACTGTCTCGGAGAAAATACGTTCTACAGGAGCTTATATAGTTTAGATTATAACCATGGAAACGTGTCCTTCATGCGTAAATTAGATGTACAGAATGGGCCTTATTGGCCAAAAGCTAGGTGGCTCCAAAGTGTGAAAGTTGTACTTTTTTCGTAAAGTCAGCTAAAAAGTGTGAATACAAAGAAGTTTCACAAAATACAGAGATAACAGACAAATAAGTGCGGTATTACATAAATCCACATGATGACAGTGCAGTCTGCGTAATACAGTACAACTTCTCAGAAGACAGCTTACATAGATTTATACAAAGAATACAAAATGCATTCCTGGTGCATCACTTGTACGTTTCCAATAAATCACAGCAATAATCTTATAGATTGTTCCTCTTATATTTATTTATTTAGTTTTAGTTGACCAGGTAAGTGCACTAGACAAATTCTACCTGTTTTCAGGCACGACCCGGGGGAGGGGGATACAGATGAATGCCAACTGACCATGAACCAGATTAAACTGTTGGTGGTATTTTTAGCGAATATGATAGGTATGCACACCCTAATATAATTATGGCTCATTGGAGCCGCGATTAGGTAATACTGTTGATGCTGTCAGTGGTGTATAGTGGGTTGGCAATATGGGTGAAGGGACCAAGTGTAACAATATATAAGTATCTTGAAAAATTATATAGTTTTTTTTTTTATTTATTTCATGCGTTCTGTGACCGAGTCATTTCAGGTATTGATGATAACCAAGGTGAACTGAAAAATCTCTGATCCGTCTTCAGACAGGCAGGCTGCAGTTATATCTAAGCAAAAGTATTCTGATAACAGAAGGGGTGGGGCATTTGTCCTTTGCTAAGGAACACTGTACTGGGAGTGAGCAGTGGCTAACTTGTGATTTGGACCTACAGATACCCTGAGTGAGGTTGCAGTTGAGTGGTGGCAGCATACCAAGGTAACGCTTTCAAGCGTCTGAGGGGTTGTGAAGCTAGTAACAGCCTACCAGAGTGAATTATCATAGTAAACCAGTCTGTAACATGGGCAGCTATAATGTTGCACGGGTTGCACCAAAAACCCTACAAGTAGAGACTGAGGGGTCTGAACATGTACACCCTTCAAGAGAAGCGAGCTATAGGGGACATGATAGACACCTACAGGTACCTCACATGGGCGAAGACAGTGCAGGAGGGGTGTCTTTTTCAGATGAGAGAGAGAGCGAGCGAGCACTGGGACCAGGGGGCATGCGAAGATGCTGGTGGTTAGGTGGGGGGTTAATAGGGATTTGAGGAAGTACTACTTCACTGAAAGGGTGGTAGACGCCTGGACCGACTTCAAGCAGAAGTGGTGGAGATGAAAACAGTGGGGGTCTTCCAGCTTGTGTGGGATAGTCATAGTAGAATATTAGTAAATAGGCAGGGAGAAGGGAGGGTTGCCGGGGATCAGTTAGGGTCTGCAGAGAAGGACTAGACTGGGAACATCTGGGCAGACTGGGTGGGCCAAGCAGTCCGTTTCTGCTGAGAATTAGTGTGCATAATTTGGTCAAGGCATGCTAGTACCATTATGTCCATATACATTTCGGTAGTAGTCTCCTGATATGCATGTCAGAGCAGGGTGGGGCCCATTAGGTAGCCAGTGAAAATAAAAATTGGTTTGGCTACCAGTTACCAACTGGCTACTTGCCCACAAAGGGATTTTTGAACCCTTAAAAATGATGGCCAATAAAATTATAGATTTGGCTACCCGATTTTGAAAGCTAGTGACCAAATACCAGCGCACAGACTGATTCCTGCCTTGCACCAGAGATAAGGCTGCTAACCACTTACCACCACCACCGGCAGTATCATTCAAAACACAGAAACATTAAAAATACTGTTATGGCCAGGGTTCGATGTTGAAATTTATTTTCACTGAAATCGTGCCACATCTGGGTGGACTGCAGCACATGGAGGTTATAACTGCTCGCTGTCACACAGTGAGCTAGTGTCTGTGGAGGGGTTAAACTTGGGATTGCCGGTTCATAATTTTGCACATTATGTCATAGACCTTAGTGACTTCTATATTCTGTTTTTTTTTTTTCCACTTTCAAGTACTTGGCCTCCATATGCTGAAAAGGGATATTTCAAACATGAAGTCTTGCTGTATTCTGACTATGTACAGTGATCTCCAACCTTTGAACTGCCCTGGAGAGGAAAGAGTTAACTTTCCATGCAAGGCATGGAACGCTGAGCTCGAGCTCGGTTGAGCCTCTGTCTGCTGTTGTTTGAACCCCAACCGCCAGATTCTTTACTCCTCCTCACTGAACAGTCGCTCCGGAGATTTCTCCTTCACTCGGTTCAAAAAAGTCGGTTAAAGTGTAGTTTTTGTCTCTCTCGTTTCAACCAATTTCTACAATCTAACCTGTTGGTTAAGTCTCTGTCTGTGGTACCGTGAGTACTAGATAGGTTTCTATATTAGTTTTCTGTGTGGAACTTAGAACATTGGATCGGTTCGGTTTGAACCGATCAGGTTTGTGAAAAAGGTTTTTCTGATTTATTAGAGTGTGGTAACCGGTCCGTATTGGTTCAAAAAAAAAACGTATTTCATTACGGTTTTTTCCAAGACCCGTAACACGGGCAAGAAACCGATAGGGGTGTCTTGCCTGGCGGATTGCCGATAAAAGGGTAAGTTTGGTTAGGACTGGCCATGTCTGAGAAACCCAAGGAAAAAAACAGGCCCACTGGGTTTCAACACTGTAGTGTGTGTGGGGAAGCCTTTGCTAAGGCTGATCCCCACACCACCTGTGTTTATTGTCTGGGGGTTTGACCACCTCGATTCAGACTGCCAGATTTGCAAAAGTTTTCCTAAAGCTACCCTGGTAAGAGAATAGGTAGACTGAGGGAAAGGGAGACCGAGAAGTCTGCTGACCCGGATGGCCAGCCCGGTTCGGTTCCGACCGAACCAGAAGGAGTGCCCTCTGACCAGGGCGAGACTCCTTTCTTCGGGCAAAAGGAGAACCGACTCTGAGGAGTTGGTTCCGGTTAAAAGAAAAAGAAGGGATAAGTCAGCTGGTTCGGATCCACAAGATCTTCCTGTACATAAGTCTCCACCACTCATTCACACTAGTGGGATTAGCGCCGGAGGCACTAGGACCTATCGGGAGCAAACTTTTTGCTGGAGGGTCGGCGCGAGAGATGGCGCCGTGAGGCATGGCGCCGTGAGCAGCGGCTCGAGCGGTAATGACCATCTCGGCGATGACCCTCCAACCGCCCTTGTGTTCTTTTTTTCCCGCCGAAAAGGCTCTAGCACTTTACTTGTCGGGAGTCAAACTTCAAACTAGCGATAGTTTTCAGTTTATTTTTTGTAACATTATCTCAATAGTAGTATCGCTTAATTTTATTCTATTTCGTTAATTTTTCTAATATTTTAAATTTAACTTACTTGAAGAAGTCTCGCCTACTGGACGGAGCCGACCATGAGCAGGTCAGGTGACGGTAGGAGACTTCGATGAAAGCTGTTCAGTCAGCCAGGCTGGGTCCGGTCAGCCTCCCTTCTCCTCAGCGGGTTCGACAACGGTCAGTCCGATGCCCGGGATGGGCGGTCCTCTGGCGGGGTATAAAATAAACGGTCGCATTCTCGGCACCGCTCGCCTCGAGCTCTTCTTCGCCCACAGGTCAAAAAGAAGGCATCACTCGAGGTCGCCTCTGGTATGTCTGGCCGACGGTCGGTTATCGTAGCTGCTGCCGCTCTTCCTTCTTCGGAGTCGCCAACTGCTGGTGACCGTTGTCTCGACATCGGGAGCCCTCCCCGCCTGTAGGTAGGGCTCCAGATGAGCAGTTTCATCAGTGGGCCGGCCTATGGAGCCGAAGGGCTCGGAGGTTGGTTCTCCTGCCTGGCTCGTTGCCACGGAGCCCCCGGCTCTCCAGCGATCGGGTAGGGCGTGTTGGACCTTCCTAGTCGCGCAGCGCTTCTTCGGTGCCGGGGACTCCGCGCTAGGTGTTTCCTCACATGGCTGCGGCACAGGGGCCACACCGATGCCCTTATCTCCTGTTTTTTCCTTCTCTAGCTTTCCAGGTTCCTGGGCGCTCGACGCCTTCCGGTCTGTTGGTTTGTCGGTGCCGCTGTGCCGCCGCCTGGACGTCTCCGTGGTGCCGCGTGGTCTCGCAGCAACACTGCGGCCGGGCGGCGCTGCTGGTCCGCAGCACCGCTTCTGTGCCGCGGCTCTCTCGGCGCCAGGCTCCTCTGCGTGCCGCCAACCTGCTTTGCCTTCTCGGCGCTTGGGGCCTCGAGACTCTCCTTGTTTCTCTGCTATTTCCTCCTCTCCTAATTTTCATTCCTTTCCTGTCCAATCAGTCCTTTCTGGACCATCAGGAGATGATGTTGAGCCTGACCCAGACCTTCGGTTGGGTGATGAAGTGGAGGAAACAGGATCTTTCTTTGCTACAGAGCCTGTGGTCGAGGACCTGCCCTTTAAGTCTCTGTTGAAGAACCTGAGATCCACTCTTTCTCTCAGACTACAGACATCGATCCTGGGAAGATATTAAGACTCCAGTACCTCATGCTTCAGAGATCCCACGGATTTGACTCCTCCAATCCAGTTTTCCTTCGAGACGCTGTCTCAAATGGTATGGAATAATCCTGCTCTTATTCCCTCAGTGGCTAAATCCATTGATAAGAAGTATTCAGCTCCCAAGGATCGACCCATTTTGGCATCCCAAGCCTTTGCGAATCCTATTGTAGTCCTGGCAGAGAATGATAAGGTCATTCTTCCTCAAACTACTACAGCTCGACCTATTAACAAAGAGTCTCGTAAGATTGATACATTAGGTAAGAGAGTCTTTGCTGCCTCCACTCTAAGTATGCGTATTGCCAGTTATCAAGGCTGTTTTTCTCAGTATGAGTATATCCTGTGCACTCTTTGAAAAGAGTGGTTGAAGCTCTTCCGATTCGACTCCAAGTCAGAGCTTCTTCTGACACGTTACTAGGGGTATTAGTCCAATAACCAACAGGTCAAAGCCGCTGTGAGCGCTTCGACACTGCTTCTCGCTCAGCAGCCGCAGGTATTTGTACTCGCGCCATTCCTGGCTGCGACTCCGGCTCTACGAATGATGCTCAGCAGCAGGTAATGGCGCTGCCCTTGATGGCTCCTTCTTTCGGCCCTCAGTGGAACAAGCCCTAGAGGCCACTCAGAAGACTAGGTCGGCCATTGTTGGCCAGACCTCTGCCTGCTCCCTCTCGGGGCATGTGAACAGACGCAGTTTCATAGTCGCCAGTCCTTTCGAGGCAGAGGCAGGGAAGCTTTCCATGCCAAACCTGCCCAACCTCAAAAGAAAGCAGGAAAGCGCAGGGCCTAAAGCCCCAGCGCCACCTTATGAATTGCTGGCCCAAGTTCCATCCATTGCCCGAGGTGGAACTTTCTCTCCGTGGAGGTCGCCTGATGTACTTCTACAACCAGTGGAAGTCCATAACTTCGGACAAATGGGTCCTTCGGATAATTCGCGAGGGTTATTCTCTCAATTTTTTGGAAACCCCAATTGTCCTCCCAGACAACAACCCAGGTTGTCGGCCTCTCAGTCAGACCTCCTCACCACCGAGATCCAGGGCCTTCTAAGCAACAGGGCAATAGAACTGGTGCCCCCGCATCTGCGGAGCACAGGGTTCTACTCCCATTACTTCCTGGTTCCAAAGAAGTCTGGGGGAATGCGCCCCATTCTAGACCTCAGAAAGTTAAACAAATTTCTCCCCAAGGAGAAATTCAAAATGATTTCCCTAGGTACCCTGTTACCCTTGCTGCATCAGCACGACTGGCTGGCCTCCCTGGATATGCAGGATGCTTACCAGCATATCCCCATCCACCCACCCACCGCAAGTTCCTCAGGTTTGTAGCCTGGGTCAGCATTATCAGTTCAGAGTCCTGCCTTTTGGGCTATCCTCGGCAGCGAGTCTTTACAAAGTGTTGTGCAGTTCTGCTAGCGCATCTCATAAGATCGGACTCCAGTGTTTCCTACCTGGACGATTGGCTTCTAGCAAGCCCTTCCAGCAAAGGGACTTTGGAAGCGTGCAAAACTACTGCCTTCTTACGTCCATGGGAATTCTGCTGAATTTGAAAAAATCACAACTGCAGCCCTCCCAGAGGCTCCTTTTCATAGGGACGCTTCTAGACACCTCTTCCGCGAAGGCTTACCTTCCAGAGGACAGAAGACTCTACATCCTTCGGATGGCCCGTTACATCGGGGAGAACCAATCGGTTACAGCTCTCTCGATGCAACGCATGTTGGGTCTCATGGCGTCCTCGGTGTTCACTGTACCCCTGGCCTGGTTGCACATGAGAACCACCCAGTGGATGCTCTCCACTCAGTGGTCTCCGACCTCTCACCCCCAGTCTTATCCCATCAAGGTGACGGAGCCCTTCAGGTCTCTCACCTGGTGGACTCAAGAGAGAATCTCCTGGAAGGGTTCCCTTTGCTCCCCGGATCATCAGATCTCCATCACCACAGAGCCACGCTAATGGGATGGGGAGCTCACTGTCGCCCTCCACACTCAAGGTGTGGACTCAGTTCAAAACTCTTCTCCACATAAATGTCCTGGAGATGAGAGGTCCTGCACGATCCGAGCTCTGAAGGATATCCTTTGTCACAAGAACATTCTCCTTCAAACGACAACAAAGCTGTGATGTATTACATCAACAAGCAAGGCGGGCTGTTCATTCTCACTTTGCAGGAAGCAATGAGGGTGTGGGAGTGGTGTTTGAGCACAAGTCTCTGATTCAGGCGGTTTATCTGCTAGGTATACAAAACGATCTAGCAGATCACCTCAGCAGAACGGAGGCAGACCCTCACAGTGGTCTCTCAATCCAGCCGTAGCTCGTCACTATTCAAGAGTGGGACTCAGACTGGACCTTTTGCATCCCCACTCAACGCAAAACTGCCTCTCTTCTGCTCCAGAAACTCCAGGCCTGCATTTTCTGTCAGGATGCGTCAGGCTGCGTGGACAAACGCTTTACGCCTTTCCACCGATCCTCTAATCCAGAGAGTTCTCCTCAAGTTCGAGTCTCAGGGACCAAAACGATTCTCATTGCTCCCTCCTGGCCTCGGCAACTATGGTTTCCTCTGCTCAACAGTATGTTGCCAGCCTCTCCGAGACCACTTCCCTTGCAAATCAACCTTTTGACTCGGGGTTCGTTGGTCCATCCCAACCTGAAATCACTTCACCTTCATGCTTGGCTCCTGAAGAGGTAGAAGTGAATCGATTCAACGCTCTCGAGAGTCTCGGACATCCTTCTGGCTAGCGCTGAAGCCAGCCACCAAAACGACGCTCCAAATGGAAACGCTTTCTCTGGTGTGCAAAGTCCTCTTGAATCCCTTTCCTGTCCTCCTGACAAGGTTCTGGAGTATCTTTTGACCTATCAAACCCAGGTCTCCAGTACTCCACAGTTAAAGTTCACCTTAGTGCCATCTCAGCTTCCATGAGCGGTTTCTTCCTTGACTCTGGCTCAGCTTCCTATGGTGAAGAGATTTCTTAGGATTCTTCATACCAGACCCCTGTTGGGCGTCAGTTGCAACCTGGGACATTAACCTGGTGCTGGACATGCTCACTCGGAAGTCTTTCGAGCCCTTAGCTACCTGTGAGCTAAAATTTCTTACCTGGAAGACTGCCTTCCTGGTGGCCATTACCTCAGCCCGCAGGGTCTCGGAGATTCATGCCTTGGTGACGGACCCTCCGTATACTGTATTCCATAAAGACAAGGTAGTTCTCCGTACTCATCCTAAATTTCTTCCCAAGGTTGTGTCAGAATTCCATCTAAACCAACCTCTGGTACTTTCCTCTTACTTCGCTAATTTCCAAAATGAAGGGGAACGATCTCTTCATTCCTTGGATGTTAAGAGAGCCTTGCGGTTCTATTTAGATAGAACCAAGAATTTTCGCAAGACTCCGCAACTGTTTATTTCTTTCAGCGACACCCGGCTGGGTCAACCCGTCGCTATTAGATGCATCTCATCATGGTTAGTGGCATGCCTTCGACATTGCTACTCCATGGCTCAAGTTAAATTGGAGGGTAGAGTATCGCTCACTCTACTAGGCGATCAGCGGCATCTTTTAGCGGAGATTAGCTATGTTCCAATTGCGGATATCTGCACGCCGCCACCTGGAGCTCAGTGCATACCTTCGCAAGCATTATGCACTGGATGTTCATGCCAGGCGACATCTGCAGTTCGGCAGAACTATCCTAATGGTCTTCTATCTTAGATGCGTGAGCTCTGGCTCTCTCCGCCTTTTGGGGGATTATCAGCTTGGTACTCTCCTCATGGGAATGAGTGGTGGAGACTATGTCCAGGAAGATATGAAAATTACGTACCTACCGTAATTCTTGATCTTCTTGGACGAGTCTCCACCACTCATTCACACGCCCACCCTCCATCCCCCGAGCTCACCGCTGTGTTGGTCTTCACTCCCTCACATCTTTAGGCCGTGAGGACTTCTTTGCTGACCCTTCTTACACGGTCGCACGGACTATCTTATGTCCGCTTTTTAAGGTTAGATTTACTTTACGTTAGTTGCGCTCACACCTCCTTGGTAAAAAGTACTGAGGCGGTTGGAGGGTCGTCGCCGAGATGGTCATTGCCGCTCAAAGCCGCTTCATGTTTGCCATCCTGGGCGCGATCTCTCGCGCTCGACCTCCAGCAAAAGTTTGCCCGAGGGGTCCTAGTGCCTCCGGCGCTAATCCCACTAGTGTGAATGAGTGGTGGAGACTCGTCCAAGAAGATCAAGAATTACGGTAAGTATGTAATTTTCATTTCTTTCTCCGACCGCTGATGAAATAGCCAAAGCGATAAGGATTGTTCGGTCACTAACTTCGGTTCCGACTGAACCGGCACCATCGGTTAGGGGCTCGGTTCGGTCGGTTCCCCTGGTTTCGGATTATAATTTAGAAGAATTTTATGAACCGGAGGAGGAGGAGGGAGAGTATGAAGATAGTGATGGTGATTATGAAAGTCTGGATGTGCCCATTGACCCGGACATCTCCCCAGACAGACCTTCAGGTGTTTCTCCTCCTAGGCTTTCTGAGTCCCCTTCCCACTTTGTTTTACAAAAAAGTGTCTGAAACCCTCCAGCTTCCTATGGAAGAAGCAGTAGAGGATCAAGAGGAGCCTGATTACGTTGAGATGATGGACATCCCAGAGTCCAGGAGATTGTCTATTCCTCTCCATAAGTCTTTTGGGAAGCAGACATTTAAAATTCTAAAAACTCCTAATTCCATACCTCCTGTGGACAGAAGAATGGACAAAGAGGTATACTCTTTCTGGCTCAGATACAGAGTTCCTTTCCCAACAATGCAGCCATGTTGGGGTAGTGCAGGCTGCTGCCTTTGATAAGGCAAATATACCCTTGGCTTCATCGCCCCCCAGATAAGGACTCCAGGAGGATTGATGCTATGGCAAAGAAACGGTACATGGCAGCATCTTTGGGACTCAGGCAGGCTAATTATATGGCTTACACAGCTAGATACCAGAAGTCCAGGTGGGACACTGTGATGGCTCTAGCTAAACAGGTCCCTAACCAGCTTGCCAAGGAGCTGGAGCGGGTGGCTGCAGATGGGACTGAGGCATCCAGGTGCAATTTCATGCTGCTGTGACTCCAATGATGTTTCATCTAGAGTCATGGCTACATCTGTGGCCCTTCGATGGATGGCTTGGCTCAGATGTACTAGCCTGTCACAGGATACCCAGACTAAGGCCATGGATTTTCCTGTCATTGGTAATTCTCTGTTTGGGGAGCAGACAGAGAACTACATAAAGAAAATGGATGAGTACAGGACCACCTACAGGAGTGCTCAGGCCAAAGAAAGGCAAGCCACTCCCCAGAGGCAGCATTCCAGGGGCAGAGGCAGGCCTTTTCATAGGCCTTTTTACCAAGCCCAGGCCTCCTCTTCTGCCTTTGCTCAGAGGGGGTTCTTTAGAGGGAGAGGCACACGGGGTATGAGCAGGCCTGCTTCCACCCCTCAGCCTAAAGCCCCTGCCAAGCAGGCACCCTGATGTGTCTGCCCGGGCCGATTCTTCACTACCTGTAGGGGGCAGACTGGCTTACTTTGTCCAGGACTGTAAGTCTTTAACATCAGACAAGTGGGTCCTGGAAGTAGTAAGCCAGGGACTGGTTCTCAGCTTCAAAAAATTCCCCAAGATGAGAACCAGATCCTTTCCACCTGCAAATCCTTCAGAGGCCCTTACCCTAGAGACAGAGGTCTCTTCCCTCTTGGCTCTCAGAGCCATAGAAAGGGTTCCACCCTTACACAGGGGAAAGGGATTGTACTCCAGGTACTTCGTAACCCCCAAAAAGACAGGAGAATGGCGGCCCATCCTGGATCTAAGATATTTAAACAAGCACCTTTAAAGCCAAAATTCAAAATGGTGACTCTGGGAATAATTCTGCCCTCTCTAAGGCCAGGGGACTGGCTAGTCTCCCTGGACCTCAAGGTTGCCTATTGTCACATACCCATCAGGTGCTGCCACAGAAAGTACCTCAGGTTCGAGTTGCCCTCAGGCCACTATCAATTCAGAGCAATGCCCTTTGGCCTAACATCAGCCCCAAGGGTGTTCACAAAATGCCTGGCAGTAGTGGTTGCTTTCCTAAGGAGAAAAAAGATCTCCATCTTTCCATACCTGGACGACTGGCTCATAGTGGGTCAGTCTCCAGACCCAAGTCAAGTCAGATCTCCAGATAACTCAGCAATTGCTCACTTCCGTAGGATTCCTCCTAAATCTTTCAAAGTCAGTTCTGGAGCCAATACAGCTCCTCACCTTTATAGGGGCAGAACTGGATACAATAAGGTCAAGAGCCTTCCTTCTCCTGGACAGGGCAAGGACCCTTATGAAACTGGCTTCTTCATTCACCCTTCAGGTGTCTCGACCAGCAAGGCACTTTCTGCAGCTCCTGGGCCACATGGCAGTCTCTACGGCAGTGGTCCAGGGAGCAAGGTTTCAGATGAGGGACATTCAGTTCCACTTAAGAGCCTTCTGGTCCCAGAGAAAGGATTCTCTGACCAAACTAGTCCCTGTGACTCGAACCCTGATCCAGGCTTTGCAGTGGTGGCAGGATCAGGACAATCTAAGGCAAGGAGTTCCTTTTGTCACTCAATCTCATTCCCTAATCCTTACCACAGATGCCTCCCTCTTGGGCTGGGGAGCCCACTTGAGGGATCTGACCACCCAAGGGCTATGGTCACCTCAAGAATCTCTGCTTCACATCAATCTCTTGGAACTCAGAGCAGTGTTTCTGGCAGTGCAAGTTTTTTCCAAGTCTGTTCAGAACAAAGTAGTCCAGATCAGAACAGCCAATACCACCACAATGTGGTACATCAGCAAGCAAGGGGGCACTCTGTCTACGGCCTTGTGCACAGAAGCAATGAAGTTGTGGTCTCTGGCCTATTCCCTGCAAACTTCTCTGATAGCAGTGCACCTCCCAGGGAAGGACAATGTCCTGGCAGATGCTCTCAGCAGGATATCTCAGGGCCATCACGAATGGTCCCTAGATCCCGTAGTTTTGAAGGTGATTTTCTCCACTCCACAGATAGATCTTTTTGCAGCCCGACAATCACCAACTCCCCCTTTTTTGCTGCAGACCCCCAGTATTGGGCTCAGTCCCCCTCAATGCTCTAGTTCTCAATTGGGAAGGGAAGTTTTTGTATGCCTTTCCCCCCCTTCCCTCTCCTGTTCAAGGTACTAGTCAAAATCAGGTCTCAACCCTGCAAAGTGATTCTGATTGCTCCAGACTGGGCCAGACAGCCCTGGTACCCACTGTTGCTGTCCTTAGCAGTCCACCTTCCCCTGTCTCTTCCCAGGAATTACAACCTGTTGACATTCTCTCAGGGGAGAGTTTGGTATCCGAATCTCAAATCTCTCTATCTCAAGGCCTGGCTGTTGAAGAGTTAGAGTTTGCTGATCTGCATCTCTCTCAAGGTGTTCTGGATATTCTAAAGGCTTCTCTGAAGCCTTCCACCAGAAAGATTTACAATTCCAAATGGAAAAGGTTCACTATTTGGTGCTCTGGTAAGCATATTTCTCCAGAGTCTGCTGGGTTGCCTACAGTCCTGGACTATATGGTTCATCTCAATAGCTTGGGGCTCAGACCAGCTACACTCAAAGTACATTTAGCAGCTGTTTCTGCTTTTTTGTCAGTAGGTAAGCCCTCTTCTCTTTCAGCTCATCCTGTATTTTGTAAATTCTTCAAGGGATTGTTGTACACCAGTCCTCCCTTCAGGGACCCTGCTCCTGCTTGGGACCTAAATGTTTGCATTGCTCAGCTTATGCAACCCCCTTTTGAGCCTTTGTCCTCAGCAGAACTTAAGTACTTGACTTGGAAAATTGTGTTCTTGGTAGCCATTACTTCTGCCAGACGCATCAGTGAGTTACAGGTCCTGTCAGTGGAGCCTGATTTTATCTCTTTTCATAGAGATAAGGTGGTCCTAAGAACTAATAGGAAGTTTTTGCCTAAGGTGGTCTCAGATTTCCACCTTAACCAGTCTGTCTCTTCCTGTTTTCTTCACTGACCATTCCTCCTCTGGAGGTGAAAAGAGCCCTTAACTACTACATAGAGCGCACCAAGGGTCACAGGTTTGACTCCCTCCAATTGTTCCTCACTTATGGTGAGGTCGGTAAGGGAAAACCTGCCACTAAAAGATCTGTTGCCAGGTGGATTGTCTCTTGTATACAATTCTGCTATGAAAAATTGGGTAGGACTCCATCCTCAGGCCTGAGGGCTCACTCTACTAGAGGTACAGCTGCTTCGGATATTCCTATCTTAGAAATATGTCAAGCAGCCACCTGGAAAACAGTCCATACTTTTACCAAGTATTACTCTCTGGATATCCAGGCTAGGAGTGATGCTCAGTTTGGCACAGCAGTACTTCAGAGCCTGTTCCCAAAGTAGGTTCTGTCCCTCCTCCATGGAGGTACTGCGTGGTAGTCTGCACATAGTCGGAATACAGCAAGACTTCATGTTGTTTGAAGAAAAAATTACTCACCTTAGTAATGTTGTTTCTTCTAATGGAGTCTTGCTGTAGTCTGACCTCCCCCCTGCCTCCCCTCTCAGAACCTGGTTTTTGGGATGTGGGTAGGCAGGAGCAGTGTTGGCACCCTAGAGGTGCCTCCTTTTGTCACCCTCTTTAATTTTTTGGGTGTGTGTTGTGTTTCTGTTTTTTGTGTTTCCTGACTTGAGTCTTTGCTTTGAAACCAAAAAACCCTTTTTATTAAATTTACTTGCCAGTTGGCTAGTGTGAGTTTACAGTTTCCACACAGGACGCCCAGTGAGTATAGCTCGTAAAGATCTGGCGGTTTGGGTTCAAACAACAGCAGACAGGCTCAACCGAGCTCGAGCTCAGCATTCCATGCCTTGCATGGAAAGTTAACTCTTTCCTCTCCAGGGCAGTTCAAAGGTTGGAGATCACTGCACATAGTCAGAATACAGCAAGACTCCATTAGAAGAAACAACATTACTAAGGCGAGTAATTTTTTCTTCTGGTTGTGACCTCCCTGGGGCTGCTGTTCGTGACTGTGGTTTTCCTTTGAAGTCTTACCCAGCCTTTCTTCTTCATAAGCTTGGCTCCATCTGCACTGATCTATTTGCTGCAGTGGCCAGTGTTCCTACAGTAAAGTCTGGTGGCATGATATTTTAGGAAATGGACTGCTGCAGGGCTGCTCGGTGGATCGTATCGCAGGTGACGTGGCAAGCAATTAAAGGAACAAAAGGACAACTAAGGTAATTTTGTTCTTTTACTGCACAGTGACGTGAGCTGCCACAACAAGACAACAAAACAGCACACCATTGGCTTCTACTGTATGTCACTATGTTGAATGGCCACAGAACTTTGGTACTAGGGTGATGCTCACATGTTAAGCATCAAGGGTACATAAAACATGCATTCTTACTGTGTGCTGTAATGCTCGGCCCATTTTCTTTCAGCACTTTTATGTTACTTTCTTTGCCATCTTTTCTTCTGTATGCCTCCCACCCAAATTTATAACTAACAGCAGCACGTAAGCTAGCAAACAAAACTGGAAATAAAAGGGCTTAGGAATAAAGCTTGGGGGCACAGTTTTGTGCAAGTGCTTTGAGAAGCGGAGCACCGTTCGTGCCGTTTTCTAAAATGTCCCCGAAACACAACATGTACCCTTACCTCCCTTGGAGTTCCTGGATAGGTTAGTGAAAATTTTTTAAATCCATAATTTTTGGGAAGGAAGGGATAATATTTTGGTCCCTTGCTAGTTGAGCAGTAGTGTTGATTTGTTGAAAACAGCCATTAAAAATATAAAAAAAAATTAAAAAATCCATCCTATAGCAGTCTGGAGTGTGCCCCTGCGCTTTTCATACTGTTATATCGCAAAATGTGAGAGTGTGGGGGCATATCTCCGAATTGGGAAGTGGAAGGGCTCAAGCTCTCGACTCCACGGACCCAGAATATGATCCCTTCCTTCTCAAAAGACATGGATTTAAACATTTACCTATCCAGGAACTCTGGGGGAGATGATGGTTCTTGCTCTGTTATTTGAAATAAACCAGGAAAGGTGCTCTTTCAGCTTTTTTGGGAGTGGTAGGAGTAATAATAGTAAACCATGTTTATATAGCGTCCAATCCCAGAGGCTCTGAGCATTGAAAAAAATAGCAGACAATACAACAGAAGTCAAAAAATCCACAGCAAACTACCACAGTAAGAAAAATAAAATCTTAAATTATAAATAATAAATGTTTATAAACTAATAGTGCAGTGCTGGTCAGTAGATGAATTTCCAGCAAAATATTAAACAGTGCCATAACCCTCCTGAAAGAGGAAGGATTTCAGGTCCCTTTTAAAAGCCTCCAAAAAGAGGGCCTCTCTCAGAGCCCTGGGAAGCCTGTCCTAAAGGGCTGGACTGGCAGATGAAAAAGCCCCATCACCAGAAGAATTCAGCTTCACCCTTCAAATGACTAGGAGGTCCACCTCAGAGGAGCGGATGGGGTGAGAGGTGTGGTAAGTAGTCAGTAGGTCAGACAGGTAGCGAAGACCCAGTCCGTGCAGGGTGTTGTAGGTTAGTGAACTGACCTTGAAGGTGATACGCCACTTCACCGGCAGCCAGTGCAGTTCCTGCAGGACCGGGATTATATAACCTGACCTAGAAAGGCCTGTCAAGAACAAGGCCACTGTGTTCTGCACTAGATGCAGATGTCGTAGGACATCTCAACTCATCCTGAGGTATGCAGTGTTGCAGTGGTCGAGTCTAGAGGTGACAAATTCATGTACCAGTGAGGGCAGGTCTTCAGGGGAATCAAGTTTTTAATCCAGGTGATGTTCTAAAGATGATGACAGCCACTCTGGATTACAGCCGATACCTGAACCTTAGTTTCTTTCTTTTGTCCAGAATGACTCCCAGATTCTTAACCTTCACAGAGGCCACCATCTTGGAAGAACCAGCCATAAACCGGTCTCCCTATTGGTGGCCCATGCACCCCCTTTCCGATCAGGCTTTATCACCAGTACCTTAGTCTTGTCTGGATGTAGTTGCAACCAGCTTGATAACATCCTGTCCTGAATCTCAGTTGGGCACAAGTTTATTACCTCACCGGCACGAGGCGTCCCAGGCGCAAAAGACAGATGCAGCTGGGTATCATCCGCATAGCAGTGAAAACCCAGCCCATATTGTTTAGTGATCCCTCCCAGGAGCGGTATATACATTGTGAACTGTGTGGGAGAGAGGCTCGAGCCCTGGGGTACTCCACAGAAGGGGCATTGGTGGTGAGGGAAAACTCCCCATCACCACCCTCTGCATCCTGTCTCCAAGGTAGGACTCAAACCAGCAGATGACAGTGATGGTGAGTCCACAGTACTCCCTGAGACGATCCAACAACAACCCATGGTCCACGGTGTCGAACACTGAAGAGAGATCAAGGAGAAGGAAAACTGACCACTACCCTTGCGTCCTGGCACTGAGAAGATCATTCTGCACCTGACCAACACTGTCTCGGTACTGTGCCTGGACCTAAACTCAGACTGGAGAGGTTCATAGATGTCAAAGGCTGTGAGGTGCTCCTCGAGTTGCAGAGCCACCTTCTCTATAACCTTTCCCAGAAGGGGGGGGGTTAGAAAGAGGTCTGTAATTTGCCAAACAGTGTCGGTCCAAGGATGACTTTTCCAGAAGAGGTCTCAGCAAAGCTGCTTTCATTGCTCTCTGCCGGATGGGAACGCCATATCAGTTCAGCGAACACCTGGCTCAGAAACCTCACACACCCAGTTATTAGGCGAGTCGGGCCTGGATCCAGCTCACAGTAGGTGGGCTACAGCTCCGAGACCACCCCACAATCGTGTCATCAAAACTGGTCTAAACTCACTCCAGACTGGCAGATCACAATCTTCCCTCATCAACCTTACACTTCTGGATTGAGATGATAAACTTCAAACAAGGTGGTACCTGCGCTCATAAACGGAGCTGGGTGTGTGCAAAGGGGGCGGCTAACCCTGTGTAAAGCAAAAGATCCCAAAGTTCAGACGCACTCCTGCCCAATGTGCCAAATACATTACTGGAGTGTTGGTATTGTAAAGAAATCCTTTTTATTGTAACAAAATAACAGTTCAGTAGCTTTCTCTCACCCAAATGTGCGGTAAGCCCCAGAGCTTCGGCAGAAGCCTTCCTTAGGGGGTGTGGCCTTTGCAAGATGTTGATTCCAATTTATAGGTACAAGAGTATTATTTCCTCAAACTAATTAACTCTTATAATTGTAACTGAAAAATGTCACAGCCTTTTAATTCATGGTGCGTACGTTTAATTTATTTCTTATATTCTACAAAATAAAAATATACAATATTTAATACAAAATTGGAAAAATAATTAGAAAAATGAAAAAAATGCTGTTATTGATTATTGATACATACTGTTTGGTAAATTAGATAACTTGCAGCAGTTAGAAATCGTCATACCCAGACTGATCGTAAAAGTCTTGATAATATTACCTAAAGCTTGCAAAAACAGTGCAGTGTTAATAATCTTACATTCTTACTACATTTTCTTTGTTACATAATGTAGAACCTTAATCAAGAGGATGTGATCTCCTAACCATAAGTTATGTGGGATCCCAACATCATCATTTTTTGGGGTTCAGAATTTCATCAACAACATAGGATGAACAGAATAGGATAGAAAGTACAGTGGAAAGAATTAGTTTAAAAGTTCTGACTAAAAATCCAGTACTTATGTCAATAGGCCATCTTCTCTGGAGGCTCAGAGGTTAGAAGCAAGTAAATTGCCCTTGAAAAAGAGAAATACAAGAACACAGTTAATGCATAAATTAATATCATTCATCAGCATTATGCTACAACATTAAAAGGGGGATTTAGTTAACTGCCAGGACAAGTTTTAGGTGATATTATCAAGACTATTATGACCAGTCTGGGTATGACGATTCCTAACTGCTGCAAGTTATCTAATTTTGCAAATAAGATGTATTAATAGTCAGTGACAGCTTTTTTCATTTTTCAAATTATTTTTCCAATTTTGTATTAAATGTGATATATTTTTATTCTGTGGACTATAAGAAATAAGTTAAACATAAGCACCATGAAATTAAAAAGCTGTGATATTTTTCAGTAACAAATATAAGAATTAATTAGTTTGATGACGTAATACTCCTGTATCTATAAATTTGAATGAATGTCTTGCAAAGTCCACATCCCCTGAGGAAAGCTTTCTCCGAAGTGCTGGGGCTTACTGCACATTTGGGTGAGAGGGCTATTGAGCTACAATTGTTGTTTTGTTACAGTAAAGTGGATTTCTTTACAATACCAAAGCTCCAGTAACATATTTGGCACATTGGACAGGAGTGCATCTGAATTTCGGGATCTTTGGGATCAAGGTGATCCAGATGAAGAGATCCCTGACCGAACTGAGGACACCCTGTGAAAGAAAAAACTGAGCAAACTCTTCGCATTGAGTGGATGAATTAGCACCGGTTGCAGACAGACTGGACGAAAAAGTTTGTACACCACCTGGAAGAGCCGAGCTGGTTGGTTCCACCACCTGGAAAAGCTGATCTGGTTGGTTCCTCCCTGCAGCGATCTCCCTAAACAGAAATACTGCCTTCTTATGGGAAATTGCCCTTCGATACTCACCATAGTGAGTTCTCAAAGCTAGCGTGTCCTCATTAGACCTGATCTTCTCCAACAGCACTCCAACCTCCAAACCCTCAACATGTGCTCCCTGAGCTCCCCATCAAACCATGGGGATCTCAAGTGTCAAGTCAGGGGTCATGTATAGACTAGTGCAACAGTATCAAAGGCAACAGCCCGATTGTAGGCCATCACTGCCTCTTCCAATCCAACTGCACAAGCAGCCCATATGCTCAAGAGATCCACCACTGCCTGGGCTCCTTCTGGGGACAACCCATTTAAAGGGCGATAGTGAACCATGTCCATAGGGGGTAGACTGGTGGGGGGGGGGGACCAAAGAAAAGTTCATCATGCAATGATCCAACCAAGTAACCGGATCAATCCTGAGGATACTAACCTCAAGCCCCACTGAGAACACTGAAGTCCAAGGAGTGACCGTGTAGATGAGTTGCTAAGGTAACCACCTGTGCAAGACCCAGTGAATCCAATAACTGGAGGTAATCCTGACCAAATTGCAAACCTTCACTGTCAATCCAGGCATTGAAGTGACCCAGAATTAACCATCTGTGTGACTCCAATGCCCTCTCGGCAATGAGATCTGTGATTTCTTGCAGGAAAGCCCTTTCATCCTCTGGAAACCAGTGAATGAAAAGGTTCCTGCACCGTGCACCTGAACCCTCACGCACAGCCATGCATTCAGATGAAATCATTCCCAGTGGGTGCACAGTGAAACTCAACTCGGATCTAAAACAGGTGGCCACTCCCTCCCCACGATCCCTGAATAGGCACTGCACCATGGAGAAGCTGGCTTAGGGCCACCGTCATCACCCAGCCAGCTCTCTGTAATACAAGCCAGATCGACCGAAGAACCAGACATTTAAATCTGTCATAACGGCTGTCTTGTTCTCATCGAACTGGCATTGCATAGCACTGCCGCAGGGAACGGACGGTGACTGCTGGCCTATCGGCTACGTTCCCACTTGTTCTGGTGGAGTTCCTGAGTATGGGTACCAAACATGTTGGGCCACTGTCTTGGGCTCATTTCACCACAGGGCGCCTCTTGGTACTCACCAGACCTATAGTGCCCCCCCTACGCCCACCTGGCTCCCCACTACCTACCATCCTGCTCCTAGCAGTACTCCCTCCTGCAGTGCCTCAGTAACAGCTGGATTGGGGGCATCAAAAGGGCTATGTCCAGCAGCTGGAATGGGGTGGTAACGGTTGAGGGGCCCATTGTCCTTGGTATATAACACCCAGCACAGTATTTTTCACGCCCAGCCGACAGTTGCCCCAGCCTCTATCCTCAACCCCACCCCCAATTAAACACACACATACACAGTAATACAAATAAATATTCTATCACATATACCCTAGTCATACCATTACACTCCCACCCCAACCAGACCCTCCATCCCCCCCCCAAAATAAAGTGCTACAGTTAATCCTTAGAAAGGAGACTCCTTATACAGCCTGTAGTGCTAGTAGAGTTCATAGTAAAAGCCCACTGTAAGTAATATAACCTTTAAACTTTTAAGCTTTAGTAATAGCAGTGTGTCTGTACTTACTGAGTTACTTGACCTTGGCTATGCATGGTACTTGCAAAACAGCATTTCATTACATAAAAAGTTTAATTCTCTCATTTGTTCTTCTGTTTTCTTGAAGCACTGTGAAAAGGCTTTTGAGGAATGAAGGCGATTCATTGTTTATGGTCCTTGTGCTCTAGTTTCGATTATATTTGCCACACAAGCAGACTGGGAACATCTCTGTAGTGGTTAAATCTTGGTGTTGCTGTGTGATGTCATATAACAGAGTTGTAAGGGCTTCGCTTGCTTAACAAAAGTGTGACTTGTTGGGCAGATGTTTTCAGTATTGACTGAAACAGAAATTCAAGAATTGTTGAAGATACAGAATTCAATAAACAAATGAATGAATGTGGGTAAATATATTTAAATTGTGCTGCTTTTATTTATCAAGACTGACCCAAAACTCTTGCCAGGAGTCTCAGTAAATCAGAACGATGACCTATCTGGGCAGCTTTAGTAGTTGGAAACTACTCCATATCTTTATTTGGAAGACTTTAGCAAAGCAGAGCTCCACAATTACTGTTAGCTCTGCATGCCACTGGTGCTTTGGGCAGGGCTTTTATATATTATTTATTTAGCTTTTGTTTACCAGGTAGGTATACTACACAAAAAAAAAATTATATTTTCAGGTACGACCCGGGAGAGTTACTCTAGCAGGTACCAGCAAAACAATATATTTAAATCAGCAGAACGTACAGAAGGTACAAAGAGTTTCTAAACAGCTGCCAAAATGAATAGGCAATAGTAAGGTACAAATAACTGCTATAAACAATAAGGTAGCAACCATGAAGAGACTATAGCAAAAGTAACCGAACAGTTAGCGGTTGTAAAAATAAATAAGGGGATTCGGGACACAGTAAACAGAACATGAAACAGCAGTCAGTAAGGGTAATGCATCAAGTATGTACTAGCAACAACATCCAGAGTACATCAAACTAAAATAGGTGCAGAGTTAGAAGAAACAAAGCGGAATGAGAAAAAAATACTCAACATTAGAGCATAAAGCAGGAACAAAGGTGAGAGCGTATAGATTAGGAGATGTAGATTCTGTAGCCATTGATCCAGATGAGATTTCCCAGAGTAGTGTTACTGCACTACTCATCTTCAAATTAGAGTGAGTAAAATCAAATTTGGATGAGTACAAATGGGCAAATTGTTAGACTTAGAAAGTGTGTGTGTTGTTGATTTTATTTGTGGTAATGAAATCAAAATACAAACAATTTGTATTTTTCTGATACGTGCATATGTACACACAAGTATAGAGACACATATATATGTACACACACACAACTGTGGTTTGGGATGCTCCAGCTCACCACACCACTGAGCCAGTGGTAAAGGAATGTTTCAGTTAAACTGGGCTAAGCTTGTGTGTGTTGCGATTTGACACACACAGATCTCCAACACAGACCCATACAAGCACACTAGAGACCAACAGACTTTTAGACATGCATAAACAACACTAACAGGTGCACAAGTTTTCTTACAGTTGTTCTAACTGGGCAAAGTAAAAGTGGTTAAGGCAGCGTCCCTCCAACAATTCCTGGTAAAGGTTCAACTTGAGCCCTGTCATTTTTTTTTTTTCTCAGAAGCACTCAGTGATGAGTGTAGTCGCATCAAGTGTCTGGCATACACATACACTTTAATATTCCCTGTGTCTTCTTTTTTATATCTGTTTCTAGTTATGGTATCTTTTGTCTGTCTTTTTCTGTTCTCTTTCTGTGACTGGTTCCATTGTGTTTGTTTTTCCTCTGTCCTCTGCTCTCCTTTTGGGGCTAGCTGGACTATGCCGCTGTACTGATTTACCTGCCCACCAATACTTATTTTCTGATCTTTCTGCTGCTGTTCTCCCCTACACAAGTGATGAAGGCCTCCTTTCCTTCCTTCACCAGTCGTGCCCCACTGTCACACTCCCACATATCTCAACATCCTTACCCTCCCTCCAACTGCAAACCAAAGAGCTTCTGTCTTGGTCAAGTCAGGGAAATGGAATGTCCTCATCCTGGCTAAGCTGCCAGAACTTTGTTGCTCTCTTGTCTTTGCTGCCCACCCTCCAGCTCACTCGCTCATGCTCGACTGAACAGGCTGACTAGCATGCACACTACAGTGGGGAGGGCGAGTGTGCATGGCTGTAAGTGTTGTGACAAAAACAGATTGTTTTTTTAATATTACACCGCACAGTCTAGTCAGTGGACAGAAAGGGGGAGGGATTGCAGGGAAACGGGAGGTCCAAAAAAGGCAAGTGGCAAATTGGGACCTAGGAACTTCGGGCATGAGAAGCAGTTGGGTGTGGGAACAATGACGACGGCTGGACAAGAAACAAATTATCTTGCACATTTAAATACAAACCACTGCAAAAAATAGCAATGAATACCCTTTCCAGATGCATAGATGGGGGCCTGTACACACACTTTTTCTGGATCACTGACTGTAGCCTTTGGCTCTTGGGAGTCTGGACTCCAAATTAAAAAAAAAAAAAAAAAAAATAGGTGGTCCCGGACCTAGTTCTGTACAGAACTGTTACTTATTCTGCTACAGTGCAAGTTGACAAGAGGCAGCAGCTTATGCATCCTCTGAGAAATCAGCAGTGTCTTGGGGACTCTTTTCACTAATGGACATGTATTTTGATGGACTGCCAGCACATCAAGGATGCTGGACCCTGCATCCCCAAGAACCCTAGCTAAGGATGCCTTTCTCATTTCTTAAAGGTTACTTCTGAGCCACAAAAAGCTAAATGCTAAGCAGCAAGTGGTGACAGAAAAAAATGATGTTTTTACTAGATCAACAATCTCAGTCAATTGAGCTGTCTGTTTAGCAAAAGAACAATCCTGATCTAAATCAAGCTCATTACTTTATAAGGCACAGGAGTTCACAAAGCCAACAGTATTTTGTGGTGTTTTTTGTTTTTTTTTGGTTTCGCACTTTCACATAGGGAGGTTTACTAATTAGCTCAGAGTGAGGGGGAGTCGCACTTATTTCTTTCATGTCACTGTTTGGCTCTCTAACATTTCACTACCCCCAAAGTGACTTCCTCAGGATCATATAATGAGTAAGGCATGGGTGTGAGGACTGGGCAGAGACCAAGCTGTCTCCCCTGGTACTCTGCAGTGTACTCGTTATACCCCTTGCCTCCCAGTGACTTCCTCAGGGTCACATAGTAAAAGGGGGGTGGTTCCAGTCTGAGCCTCCAGGTTTACAACTGAGCTGATCTGGCCCATACCGCTCAGCTGTCCCACATTAGAGTAGACATCCTTCGTTTTACCACTTGGAACACCTCTGTCCATGCCTTTTTAGGAGAGACAACCCTCATTTTATCCCCAGAATTGCTCTGTTAACTCATTGGAACAGGTGCTGCTCACATACAGTAGTTGCTGTAAACTGAGATGGCAAAGCTAAGCAGAAGTTTTCTTTTTTCCTCCTACTTTGCCTCCCGACCAGTCACTCATTGTTAACTCCACCCGCTGGGCCATCCCCTATCGCCATCGTCTCCGTCCCCTGTTGGTGCTGTGTCCTGGTAAACCTGGTGTATCCGGGGGCCTTCCTGGGAGCAGAGGAGGAAGAGGGTCCCGCTGTCTTAACTGAGAAAGTGTTGGGGCTAGGGGTGGAGGCTGTAGCATGAGGAATGTGAGGTTATCATCCCGATCGGCCAGGGGATTTTTCAGGGCCTCCTACATTCCACAGTTGTATGGCTGCAGTGGCATCCTGGGGGCGGGGATGTTTTGGCAGCGTGTCAAGGCCCACGTCACCTAGAACGCCAGAAGCCACCCCAGGAGCAGCCTGTGGTCCAGTCAGCCCCCCCCGACGGGGAAGCACCCAGCGGACACTCTAACTCCCTTCCTCCCCGTTGGTCTCCGCGCCTGACATGTGAGCTTGGGGAGCTAACCTGGGTCACCAGCATGCCAGAGCGATGCCCATTGCTCGGCCCCGTGGAGCCAGCAGCAGAAGTCCTTAAAGAGCAGCTGACACCTTCAGGAGAAGTTTAACAAGCATACTTTTCAGCACAATTCAGCTTATAGTATATTTCACATTTACTTTTCCACACCATTATTTATTACTGAGGTAATTTGCTTGAAAACAGGATACGTGCTTCTGAAGAGTTCATCTCTTCTTTTTGCACATTCTCTACCTGAGGTCATAATGCATTGCTTATATAATCCCAGTTACTCCCATGGCAACAGATGTGACGTCCCAACAGAGGATTATGACTTCAAGTAGGGAGTAAGCTATAGAAGCAGATGAACTCTATGGGATAAAGATAATGTATTCATGTAAATTTCCTCATTAATAAATAATGGGAAGGAGACAACTATACAGGATATATGAAATACAGGCTGAGTTGTACCTTAGTATTATGTTCTGAAACGTTTTTGCTGAGGCGTCAGTAGCTCTTTAATACTCTATAATACTAATGTAAAAGAATATCTTGTGCAGGTAAAGGCAGTAGTTTTCAGTGTTTTGAGCGTATATCTCGCTGTTTGCTGGTGTGTCTCACAGTTTCACCTAATCATCAGCTTTGCTGAACTGCTACGGCGATACCTTGGAAGTTGCTCGAGCAAGCACAGTATCAGAGTGCAGTCTGGATGCTCTGACAACTGTGCTCAGACATGTGGTGGTATGTCAGAAGTTTTTAATGTTTTAAACTGATGCCAGTGTGGACAGGATCTAAGACAGGGCTTCACGATGTTAACAAAAATTCTCTGTGATGTGTTCTCAATTCAGTGTTGGCTTCCAGCCATGTACGCATTGCCAAAAGGCTATCATGTGTAATATTGATGTAGAGGGACTCTACATCCAAGTGCACTAATAGCCAACCTTGTTCCATTTGTATGTCCCATGGGATGCCCAGTATTTCAGTGGTGTCCCTCACATAAGATGGCAATGTTTTGACAATATCTTAGATATATGAATCCGCAAACTGTCAATGTGAATCCGCAAATTGTCAAAGTGGCTCTGTGAGGGACCCTATTGTTACTATTGGCTGATCTTCAAAGTCTGACATTATTATAACATCAAAAAGTATGTTTTTCAGCTTATCTTGGAATCGAAATCTGTGCAAATGGGGCCACCACACGATTAATAAGTTGTAGCCTAAGTACTGGCTTTTAGCAACTGGTAGTGTTTGTGATAGATCTTCCTGGACTAAGTCTCCATCAGCAGCGGGGCCAAAATTTTCTGAAGGGCGGTAGGACCACGCCGCCTTGTGACACCTGAGACAGCTACCGTGCCTGTGTAGGCTATCTCGGCTCGACCCTCCAACCCGTTCCTTTTCTCCCGCCAGTCAGTGCGCTTGGATGTCGACGTTGCCCGCTTGAGTCAAAGTTTTCGCCTATACGACAGCAGCTTTTAGTGTTTAATTTAAGCGTTTTGATTTAACTATTTAGTAGTAATTTTTATTTCTGAATAAGAAGATTATGAAGAAATTCTTTCCTGCCATCCACGGAGTCGTCCTTAGACGGTAGCGATGACGGTAGGAAGACTTTGTTTGAAAGTTATGACAGAGGGGCTGTGCCCGGTCCGCCACCCTTAAGTAACGGGGGGGGGGAGTCTGAATACGGACAGTTCTGTGCTCGGCGGGGAGGACAGTCCACCGAAGCACGAATCTGGCGGTGCCGGGGATCCGGCTCTGCTTAGCCTCGAGCTCTTCTTCGTTTGCAGAAGAAGAATCGGTGCCGCTTGAGGTTGCCCGTTGGTATGTCTGCACGAGGATTGTTCGTTGGTAGGGGCGATAGGCCTGAACGACTTTCGTGGGTTCCTCCTTGGCCCCGCTCCTAACGGCTGCATTCTCGACTCCGGACTCCATCTCTGTCCTCGTTGGAGTTCCGATGAGCAGTTTCACCTCTGGGCCGCTCCTGTGGAGCAGGGGGTTTGTCTCCTTTTTTCCTGGTTGTGTTCCTGGTTTCGGGGCCTCCGGGCCTCGGAGCCGCTGGACCGGAGCTGGGTCAATTGGATCTGAATGAGCGCGGTGCCCTCTTGGTGCCTTCGCCATCCGGTCAGCCTCTCGTGCCTACCCCCCTCTTCCTTTTCCATGCAGGGGCTGGCACGGGCACCACCTTTCTCTTCTTTTCCATTGGCTTTCCATGGTGTTTTTCCTGGCGTTGTGCCAGACACCTTGGTGGCACCGCAGGTCTGGTGCCGTGCCTCTGGTTTGGCATGGGTGCCATAGGCAGCACCGCTGGTGTTTGGGTTGGCGCCAGGACTCGGCGCGTGGCTCGGTGCCGTGCTTGGCACCGTACTGGGTGCTGCAGTCGGCGGCGTGGCTCGGTGCTGCGCTTGGCGCGCGTGGTTCCGTGCTGTGGTCGACACCTGCATTGGTGCCGCGGTCGGCGCCGTGGCTTGCTCGGTGCCATGCTCGGTGCCGTGGTCGGCCCGATTTCTGTGGCAGTCGGCTGCCGTGCTTGGTGCCGCGCTCGGCCCGTGCTCTGTGCTGCAGTCTGTGCCATGGCTTGTGTGCGGGTCGGCACCGTGGCTCACGCTGTGCTCGGCGCCGTGGGTGCTTCATTGTCGGCGCCGCTAGCAGTGCTGTGGGTGTCTCATGGTGCCACTGATGCCTGCGGGCACCCACGGGTGCTGCGGGTGGTGCCGGGTACCCGCAGGTGGCGCCATGAGCGACGCCGTGCACCCGCGGGTGGTGCCGTGGATGGCGACGAGCACCCGCGGGTGGCATGGGTTTCTTGGGTGCCATGGGTGCCATGGGCGTTGGGGGTGCCCTTGCGTGCCATTGCTGCCGTTGGTACCAGTGATACCTGTGGGTTCTGCCGTGGGTGCTGTCTGGTGTCTCTCAGGTTGGCATGGTTACTGCTTGGTGCCTTCCTGTGCCACGAGTGATGCTAGTGCCGCAGGGGTGCCAGTTGGTGCTGTCTGACAGAACTAGGGAAAGATCTGTGTTTGCAGACCTCTCTTCCGCAGGACTTGTGTTGGGATGTTTCCATGGAATGAATTCCTATTCTGCAGATTATTTCCACACATTTTAGTGGGTGGCGGTCTGCATCGGATCTCCTCATCCAGCGATTTTCCGCTGATGGGACTTTTCTGTTCTGTTTCTGTCAGCGAATCTCTCATTCCGCTCAGCACTTCTCAGCCCCCTCGTGGTGTCAAGCTCCTCTACACCCTTCCTGGTGGCGGAGTCTCTAGTGGCTCTAACGAAACCTCTTTTTGGGTCCTTCTGTGGTAGAAAGGCATCTGGATGAGTCTCTCCCTGTCCTTCTGGTCAGTGATACAGCGGATGACTCATTTTATATACTGAAAGACACGCCCTCTCTATCGTCAGAGTCTGTGATGCAAGCTCTTTTAGTAGTTCCTCATTTATGGGGTCTACCATAGTGTTCAGACTGGATCTGTGGACTATATACCTCTGCGTCTAGACTTTTCAGTGGTCAAGACACAATACACTCTTTGGAACATTTTAATTCGATGGTTGGGAGCTGCACAGACTGTCCCGCTCCTTTGATAGGGGTATACAGCCCGTTTTTGATGCTGCCCCTCTGGTGGCTGCTTCGCCACAGGTAGTTAACATCTGTCTAGCTATTATTAGTCCAATCAGGGGTTTAGTTATGGATCTTCAGGCTCCTCCTGCTCCTCAGAGGAATGACATCCTTGTCATTTCTATATTAGGCAATCCTTGCCAAATAGCAGCCAGCAACCTTGTCAGGCTCGGACTAATGATATTTAAAAAAAAAAAAAAAAGGGGAGGGGGTCAGAATTATCACAGCACAGGGCCTAGTTGGATTTTCCCGATACCACACTTGAATCTGATCAGGTTCCGCCTCAACCCTGAGGTGGTCGTCTCTAAACCTCAGTAAAGAGTACCTGTTTTCTTCTACTCCTAGGGGGCAGTCCGATCCAGCGGTGGTATAGCTCACCTCTTTTCTCTAGAGAATTTCTCTTATTCCGAGATATTTCCAAAACCTAGGCATCTAACCAGTCTGTTAGTCCCCTTTTTGGTTTTTAATCAGGCTTTCTTCTCCTGATCAGGGCCTTGCAGCAACAGAAGTGACTCTTCAGCAAGTCGGAACTTAGATTCCTACTTCCATGTTTGCTTCAACTTAACAGATGACATGCTTCTTTCTTGACCATTGGTCAAGTAGGTTCTTTCTAAGGTAGCTTCGCAAATATTCACATACAGTCATACTACCCTAAACCTGTACACTTTACCTCCGGCTCTTGCAGTTCCTGAGGTCCTTTACATTAGATTAGTGCATGTCTTTGACACTATTAATTTTGGTCCTAGATCAAATTGTGAGGCCTGGTTCTTGCCGCTCTCCTAGAGTAGTTGTGGCTCCCTGGCAGACTTTAATTTTTTGCCCATTGTAGTTGTCGGCAAGGTGACGAGTTACAACTCGAGCGTTTATCTTGTAGGCACTATGTTATAGATGCTCTTACAAGACAGCTCTTTTTATTAACAAGACAGTCCTTGGCTGTCCTTTCTGAGTGAATCCTATCTCCTACCACCCTACTCAGGGTTGTTGATTTTAGCTTGGTACTCTCCCACTAGTGTGAATGAGTGATGGAGACTTAGTCCAGGAAGATATGGAAATTACGTACTTACCGTAATTATTGATCTTCTTGGACAGTCTCCATCACTCATTCACACGCCCACCCACCATCCCCTGGGTTCACTCGTTTTTCTTTCCTAGTCTTTATGGCCTATGGTTCGGACTGTGAAGACATTGTTCTTTGACCTTTCTTACAAAGGCCATCTGGGCCCTCTCAGGCCCAGAAACTCAGAATGAGTTATTCTCATTAGTTACGCTGCACCTCCTTGGTCGAAAAGGTACTGAGGCGGTTGGAGGGTCGACGCCGAGATAGCCTACACAGGCACGAGTCAGTCTCGCAGTGCCGTGCGTGCGTGGTCCTACCTCGGCGCCGGCCCTTCAGAAAATTTTTGGCTCCTGCTTGGTCCTAGCGCCTCCGGCGCTATCCCACTAGTGTGAATGAGTGATGGAGACTGTCCAAGAAAATCAATAATTACGGTAAGTATGTAATTTCCATTTATACATGCTGGAAATGGAATAAACAGTTTTAAAAAAAATCTGCTTCCTTTTAAATTTCTGTAACCATTGTTTTATTTTTGTTTTAGCCTTTTGCTGAGGTTTACAGACGATACCTTTGACCCAGAGCTGGCAGCAACTATAGGTATGTTTGAGTAAACATAATACTTACCTTACTGTTAAATGCCACAGATCATCAGACTATCGTGTAGATCTGTATGGGAAAGAGTATCAATTCTGCTAATATTATGTGGGTCTTAAGATAACCAGGGTACTTCTGTAATTTTAGATGTTGGAGTCTTTTTAGGAGGCGTAAAAGGATCATGTTTTGGCTCAGTGAAGCTGGCAGCCAAATCCCTTCCACTTCCCAGTGTGTCACTGTGCCCCCACATTCAGACATTTTATGTAGAGGTGGGTGAAAAAAAACTTCCATAGGCGGAATTGAGTGAAGATCAGACTTTCGGCTTCATGATTAAAATCAGTTCGAACTTTTCGTGGGAATTTCCGCCTCATCTTCTTGATGCGACAAAATACTTAATCGCAATCCAACGTATTTTTGAAAAAAAAAAGCCTGGTGGCTAGTGGTCCCTCCCCATACCAGATCAACCGCCCAAGTCCAGACTATGTTCATATTTGTAGTAACCTCCCACCCATCCCTATTCCCCGTATTTAGTAAAATATCCTTGGCGGTCTAGTAGTAATGAACCCCCTCCCTCCTGATCCCTGTATGTAATGTGAAAATAATTATTTTTGTTGTACTTATTTCTTCAGTTCCTCACCCAAGCGAAATTCTGTTTCCTCTCTGGTGGTCTAGTGGTAGATCAGGTAGTGCCCCCACCCTGCCCCCCAGCAGGTACTGTCCCATCCTGCTCCTTCCATCCCAAAAATGGAGCGGGCTACCGGCACAGCCCTCTGCGCTCCTCCATGGCTGGCAGCCCACTGAGCTATCGATGAATGAGCACGTGGTTTACAAGGACGCACTCATTCATTGATAGCTCAGTGGGCTACCGACCATGGGGGAGAGCGGAGGGCTATGCGGTAGTCCGCTCCATTTTGGGATGGAAGGAGCAGGATGGGACAGTACCTGCTGGGGGGCAGGGTGGGGGCACTGCTTGATCGACCACTAGACCACCAATGAGGAAATGGAATTTCGCTTGGTTGAGGAACTGAGGAAATAAGTAAAACAAAAGTAATTATTTTCACATTACATATGGGGATAGGGAGGTAGGGGGTTCATCACCACTGGACCACAAGGGATATTTTACTAAATACTGGGGTAGAGGGAGGGGTTACTACAAATACGAATATAGTCTGGACTCGGGCGAAAGTGATAGGGGTGGGGGGCACTAGCCTCCAGGTTTTTGTATTTATTAAATCAGGTGACGACGGGGTGGAGGGGGGGGTGGAACATGGTGAAATTTTGCCCTAAACATTTGGAAGTTTTCCAATCCGCCACAGGCAGAGGATTGGGAACTTCTGCAAAAGTGGGCAGATTTTCGCAAAAGTTCCATTAAGGCGGAAATGGCAACTTTTGCACATCTCTAGTTTTATACCTTCTGAATATAGAGAGCCCTATAGCACCACCACTCTCCATAAAGTTTAGCATGGTGCCTGTTTGTATGATTGTTCAAGTATTTCAGAATACCATTGATTTTTTTTTTTCCCAAAGCTAATCAGAAAGTAATATGGCCCCTATTGTTTTAATGATGGCTTCTGTTATTAAAAAAAAAAAAAGACATTCTAAAATAAACTAGAAGCCAAACTGATGGCCTGTAGAACTACGTGGAGGGTGCTGTAGCGCTGGCCATACTCTTAACATCACAAAATGTCTGAACACTGAAGCGGGGTGGCACATAGGGAAGTTAAAGGGATTAGGTTACTTAGGACCAATGATTTTCCATTTTCAAGAGAAAAACATAAACTGTCATTTTTAAACCAGCACTTTGAGTCAGTTTTTCATGAAAAAACTATTTGCACCACTTTATCAAACAAATCCCACTTTGCACCAGTTCTTTGTGCACCAGGCCAAATTTTTATTCAAACATACTGATTTGCCCTCAGTTTGGGGGGAGGGGGATGATTTGACGTTTTATCAAACAGGATTGGGCATTTATGAAACTGTCACGTTGCTAGCCCTAGTTACCAGCTCTATGCAGCAAAATGCAATCTGTTCACATCTCCTAAAAGACTACTTTTAAAATTACAAAAGTATCCTGGCTGTTTTACCTACAGGTAAGACTTTGGTTGCAGGTTTGGGACATTTTAATAATTTGCATAAATATCATTTTTTAATCAGTAATGTGTTGCACCGTGGATTTTATCTTCAGTTAGTACTTGAACTGGTAGTTCTATGATTAAGCCATAAGGGTTTTTTGTCACAGTAAAGCACAAGGGGAATTTGAGCTGTTGGCGATTGATATTAGATCCAAAAAGTTGAAATTTGAATGTTGGTGCTGACAGTGACAGTTTGGGAGTTAAAAGCTGCAAATGCTAATGCCCTGCTCATTTGCCTGCACCATCTCCAATAAGACTGCCATAGCAGAAGTCCTTTCTCACATGATTAGACTCACTGGTATGTGTGGAAAGGCAGGGAGGGCTTCAGGAGAAATTACTACCACTAGCACATGCCCTAAAGCATTTTTTTATTATATTTTTTGAATGGTCTGGCGTTAAAAAAAAAAAAAAAAAATCAGGAATAGGAAAGGGCAGGATACCTCTTCTCAACTTTTGGCTTATTCAGCATGTGGTATGTTATGTCCATTTTTAGCTGCACGATACCTGGAAACTGCCAGTCTGTTGCAGTGGGAGTGGGCAGAATGTTCCAAAATGGCTGCAACAGAGTGAATGGGTTAAGTCTTGCATGTTATGGAATGGGTTGGAAACCTGCCGCCTTCTCTGGACAGAGGCATTAGTGCGAACACTGAGCTGTACCAACACTTTGGTTTTTCCTGTGAGCTGAGAGTTGATTTATAGATGCGTAGATACTGATGGCAGAAAAAGGTCCATCAGCCCATCCAGTCTGCCCACTCTGCCTAACTGCTCTGCACTGGCTATCCTGCCCCATTATTTTTGCCACCCCTTTTCTGACTAATTCCATATGCCTATCCAATCCCTGATTGAAGCTGACCACTGATTTGGCCTGTATCAGTGACTCCAGCAGCTGAATCCACTAGTCCACCACTCTGTCTGTGAAAAGGTACTTGCAGACATCCCTCTTGAATCTCTCTCCTGCGAGATTAAGCCCGTCCCCCCTTTTCCCTGTATTTGAGCTCAAGGAGTAAAGTTCCTTGGCATACACTCTTGAGTATCCCATGCAGGTACTTCTATGCTTCGATCATGGAACTGCTTTCCTTCGGGTGCACGTGTGCAAGTCCTGTAGCTTCTCCTCATAAATCTTTCCCCCTAGTTCCTGGAACATCTTTGTTGCCCTGCAGCGTACTGCCAACACTTTGTCACAGTCTCACCTCAGGTGTGGACTCCAGTACTTTGCACAGTACTCAAGATGTGGTCGCACCAGTGACCTGTAAAATGGGAGGATCACCTCCCAGCTTCTACTGCATATCCCCCTCCCCATGCGTCCCAGTATCCTGTTTGATTTACCCACAGCCATGTTACAGTGTGCTGTTAGGTTCTCCAATATCTTGACCCTGATGCCCTTTTCCTCCATGGTACTTTTCCAGCACCACCAACGCATTTCATACTTCACTCGTAGAATCCTTTTCCCAGTGTTCATAGCCTTACATACTAGGGACGTAGATATGGTGTACTATCCACACTTCTGGCAGAATTCCTTTCCCTTTAAGACTTGCTGGAAGGTCTTCAAGCTGGCTCCTCCCACCACCTAGGTGGTATCCTCCTCGGCACCGCCCTGTGACATCAGATCTTCCTTTCCGCTGGAAGAGACAGGTTCCCTCTGTTGCGCTGTTTTTTTTTGTTTTTTTGTTTTGCAGGCCCTATCTTTGCTTTTTATATTTTTACATTTGGCCTTCAGGCTGTAAAGTTGGTCCCCCATTGCTCTCACCATGGATTCCTCTGCTCAGAGGTGAGCGCCCAGGTTTAAACTTTGTCCGTGTGGGCAGAAAATTCTTGCACGGACCCTCTCACCCTATTGCCTGGGCCAGGACCACAACACCCAGGCTTGCGACCTGTGCTGCACTCTGAATCCCTCCACTCTGGAGGACCGCAATACCAGACTCTTGCTGGGTCACCTGGATGAGCGGGGCTCTCCAGTTCGCTCGAAGAATGCCTGTAAGGTGATCTCTGTGGCTGTGGGGTCCGCTGAACTAATGATGGCTTTCGAAGAAACTGCTGGCCAGGCAGCCACGAGCTCCTCCTCTATGTCCGTGCTGGTTCCACTGGGCTTTGGTGCCTCTTACAGGGGCATTCCGCGACTTGTGTCAGTCCCTTCCCACCCTCGGGGAGGGCCCTTCTTGGTCTAAATCTAAGAAGGATTCCAAAACTAAAGTGAAAAAGTCCCATCGCAGGTCATGGGATTGCGAGCACTGTTGGGCCTTGGATTCCCGTGCTCCTGCTTCGTCGATGTTTCTCGACGATTTGTCTTTAGCCGAGACATTAGTCCAGACTGCTGGCTCCATGATGCCCCTGCCGGGCCTGTCAGCTGAGATGCGGGCTGATCAGCCAGTCGAGATGTTTCTTGACCTAGTCTGCTCTTTGTCGCACAATAAGGGGAATACATCCCTCTCAAGGACTGGGACCTTGCAGTCCCAGGGTGGGTCGGATCAGCCTTCTGATCCAGTCTCTAACCCATGGGACATCGAGCCTGTGGGGGGCGGCAGGCGTCCCTTGCTGGTTCCGGCCTCTCTTTGCCATCTGGACCACCGGCGGTTGAGGTAGAAGTCTCAAATTTGTAGCTCGAGGTCACAGTAGCCCTCGCTGAAGTCTGCATTCGCACTCTTGTCCCTCGGGCAAGCGGCATTGCTGGTACTCCTTCTCTTCTGGGGAGAAATGGGTCCACTGCAGGTTGTGGTGGTGCTACAAGGAGCTCATGTGGCAGCAGCTCCTTTTGGGTGCTGGGCCTAAGCTGGTGCCAGCTCCCTCCCCAGTACTCCCTTGGCTGTCTGGCTTCTCTGCCCATTCGGGTGGAACCCCCATCGGATCAGCTGAAGGATGGTCCCCCATCCAAGGACGCCCACACTACCCCTGGTCTTCCTCTGCGGTTATTGGTCACTAGGGCCGACGAACCCTGCAAGGTCAGTGACGATTCGGTGGGTCGACCGGTCTTCAATGAATCTTCCGAATTGGAGGCTTCTTCCATGCATTCTAGGCTGGTTGGCCTGGAATCGGGAGTGGATTTATCCGTGGACCATGGTCCCACCTCTTTTGGGGCCACGCTGTGCCTCACCTCCAATGCCACAGGGACCCAGTTGGAGCCCATCCAGAAACAGGCCAAGTATCCCATTACAAAGATACTCGACTGGAATGACTCCCTAGGCTAAGGCCATTCTTGGGCCTGGGTTAGAGCTCTGGCAGTGTCCAGCTTCTTGCTGTACTCCATGGGCCCATATGGATCGCAAGTATGCTGTCCCTACGGGCTCTCTCTTTGGGTTTACGAACCAACCCTCAGCGGAGGGTCAGGTTGCCAACTCAGTGTTTTTGTCAGACAGCCAGTGTCGGGGATGTTGATAAGCCCCTCAACAAGAAATCCAAGAAATCGGATCATGTGGCCAAGAAGGTGCATGCAGACCAGTTTGGCCTTGATGATGGCCCACTTCACTCATGCCCTGTTGGGCACCCTGAATGAGGTGCTGCCTTGGCTCCCGGCTGACCTTCAGATGATGGCCAAGCCCTTCCGGGACCAGGGCCTTGCAGTGGCCAAACATTAGCTCCAGACTGCTCTGGACATCTGTGATTCTTGCGCCAGGTTGGTAACTGCAGCTGTAGCTATGTGCCGATGGTCTTGGCTTTGTATCTTGACTGTTACAGCGGATACCCAGCACAAATTGGTGGATGCCCCCTTCCTGGGCACCGATATGTTCGGGCTTGGGGTGGATGGCCATCTCACTAGGATTGAGAAGTCCAGCGCTACCTTGGATTCAGTCACCTTGGCCCAAAAGGACAAGGGCTCCAAACCTCAGAAAAAGTCCTTTTGGTTCCATCCTGCTCCTGCAGCCAAGCCTTCCGTGACCCTGGCTGGGCACCAGCAGTCCTGGCATCCCAGACCTAAGTCGGTCACTTCCATGATTCGGAATCCTGGAGAACGGGGCCCAGCAACTTCCTCCACTGGCTTGGTCTCCGCCTCCAAGCCTGCCCAATGATGGGATGGGGTGTGCCCTCTCCCTGCCCTCCCTGTCTCCTCTGGATCCTGGGGGTCGGCTCCGCCACTTTCTTTCTGCTTGGTCCAGTGTCACCATTGACAGGTGGGTGTTGGAAGTGGTTGGTCAGGGGTTGCCTCTGGAGTTCGAGGTTCTCCCGCCCGCGCAGCTGAGCCCACGCCCCCCCTTGGTAGTATATGGTGTCTATAGACATGCTGTCTGCCCTTCAGGAAGACATCACCCAGCTCCTCCAGAAGGAGGTGGTGGTTTGTGTCCTGGACACACCAGACAGTCTAGGGTTTGTTTCCAGATACTTTGTGGTTTTTACTTTATTTATTTCGATTGGGATTAATACCTCTGAGTCAAAGACTCATTTTCAAAGGTTCCAAGTCAGGGACAACATAGAGCAATACAAATACAATACAATAAGTACAAATTAAAATAACAGTGAAAAAAGAAAAACATGGTAGGCATCATGAACATCATTAAAATGGCACATGAGGTACAAGACTTGCTAGTTTCAGGTACATCTTAAAAGTAGAATAAATTACATTACATCAAGTTGTTGCAGAGTCGGGATACACTGGAAATAGTGAGACATGTCAATAATAGGTCCGTGTTAAGCTTTGGGGATGATGGGGAAAAGGTAAGCAGCCAGATTGGCGTTGTCAAAGTAGCTAGAGGTGGTGTGGGACAGGAGTAAAGGGGAAAGGTGGTGTAGGAGGGTTGTAAGTCGAAGGAGGGGAGGAAGTGGGGAAGGGAAGAGGTGAGGAGGCGGGGGATAAGGCAGGAGGAATATGTCAAATTATTTTCCTGCACAGTTACAGGTGGTTACATTCTTAAGGTGGGACTGTAGCCCTCTTTTGAACAGACCCAGCTTTGTGTTTCCTGTCAGCGTTTCGGGCAGCTCATTAAACCATTTGGGGCCCTTAAAAGTATTGGATTTTTGGGCCTGTGATGTGCGCTTGAAATGGACTTGTAGTCCTCCTTTTGTTGCATTTCTTGTTTGTTTAGTGTGCACAGCCTTCTTGAACAGACTGCTTATGGATTCTGGCATGAGGCCTAGTTGTGCTTTTTTTATGATCAGGCATGTTTGGTATTGGGCTCTTGGGTACAGTGGGAGCCAGCCCGGCTCAGAGTAGAGTGCACAGGTGTGAGTCCGTCGATCTGCCGCAAGTGCCAGACAGCAAGCCCTAATCATGAGTTTTTGTATCCTGTTTAGGGCAGTGTCTGATCCTGCGATGTATATTGGTAAGCCGTAATCAACAGATGCTAATACTGTGCTACCTGTGGCTAATATGAAAGCCGCAGGTCTCATTGAATGCTTGTTTCTGTAGAGGATGCCCAGTATCATGTTGGTGGTTTTGACAACTTGATCAACGTGGTGGGAGAAATTGAGAGTGTCAACAAGGTAAACACCTAGATATTTAAACGAGGAGACTTGTTCAAGTATGACGCCCTTTTGGTTCAGAATTCGAAGGGGGATGAAATTCTTTTTGTTATGTGGGACCGAGAACAGCATGCTTTTGGTTTTTTTATGGTTTAGTAGCAGTTTATGTTGACAGAACCAGGTTTCAAGTTTGTGGAAACTATCGAGTAGGCCTTCCTCGATGGTCAAGTGGTCCCTACCTGGGACCGATATAACGACATTATCTGCATATAAAACTATGCTAGCTGGGCAGGCTTCAGGGAGGCGGTTAATGAGCAGGCTGAAAAGGAGCGATCCAAGTATAGATCCTTGCGGTACTCCAAGGGCCACTACCTTAGAGTCAGAGAGTGAGTTGCCAATTCTAACGCGTTGAGTTCTTTGCATCAGATAGCTACGAAACCAGGTGACTGCATCAGGGGCCAGTCCCATGGAGAGCAGTGTGTTTAGTAGTAGCTGGTGATTAACGGAGTCAAACGCTTTTGTAAGGTCAGTGAAGACTGACCCCACTGCCATCCCTAGGTCAAAGGCGTTGTAGAGCTGAGTGGTGTAGTCCACCAGTGCGGTGATGGTAGAGTGTTTTTTGCGAAACCATGCTGTTTGCTGCAGAGTAGTTGGTGACTGTCCAGGAAGTCAGTAAGTTGTTCAGAGACTATTCTTTCTAGAACTTTGGAGAAGGGTGGGAGGATGGATATTGGCCTATAATTAGCAGTGAGTGTTTTATCCCCGTATTTAAAAACTGGTGTAACCAGGGTGGATTTCCAAGCGTCTGGGAACACATCCGATTTTAGGGAGGCATTAAAAACCTTGGAGATTGGGTCTGCTAGTACATCAAGCGTTATGGCAACCAACTTCATATCGATCAGATCACTCCTTCTTCTGGTCTTTCCGAGGACCCTCTTTACTTGCTTGATGGTTTCAGAGATTGAGACTTGCCTAAAATAGTAGAGTGGCAGCCCTTCCCTCTCCGAAGAGGGTATGGTGTTTCCGTGAGGTTGGTTATCCATTGGGTTTAGGAACTCACTGGGAAGCACCCCTGCTAGATCAGTGAAAGTGGTATTGAACTCGTTGCCAATCAGTAGTGGTTCCTGGAGAGACCCATAGCCAGCGGTTAATAGGTCCAGCGATGCCCTAGAGGTCCTTCCAGTAATGGATTTTAGTGTGTTCCACTGGTTCCCAAACGGATGGGGGCTGGTACCCCATCTTGGATTTGCATGACCTGAACAAGTTTCTGCAGTTGCGCACCTTCAGAATGGTCACTCTGAACTTGATCATTCCATCCCTGGAACAGAACATGTGGTTCTGCTCCCTGGACCTGTGGGATGCCTTCTTCCATGTCCCTATCCATTTATCCCACCGGTGGTTCCTTCGTTTCCGTGCAGAGGGTCCCTCTACGAGTTCTAGGCCATGCCCTTCGGCCTCTCCTCCGCTCCTAGGGTCTTCACAAAATGCATTGCAGTGGTGGCAGCCTTCCCGAGGTGCAGAGAGGTCCGGATATACCTATACCTGAATGACTGGCTGATTGCAGGCCCCTCCAGGATGGAGGTGGAGTGGTCCAGGGACCTGGCCCTCCACACCTGCTTTCGCCTTCACCTCCTGGTCAGTGTGGCCAAGTCAGAACTTGTCCCCTCGCAGATGATTCACTTCATCGAGGTGGAGCTCGACTCTTGCTGAGCCAGAGCCTGGCTCCTGGCAGACTGTGCGGAGGAGCTTTCCTTCTTTGCCTGATCATTTCGGGTTGGGCAGTTACACCCAGCGAGGGACTTCTGTGCCTTCTGGGTGTCATGGCAGCCTGCACCAGCGTGGTCCATTGAAGCTGCTGGAGAATGCGCTCCCTTTAGTGGAGGCTGGCCCACCAGTGGTCTCAGCACGAAGGCCACCTCTACCAGTCTGTCATGGTAGCCCAGTTGATGTTGGATGCCATCCAGTGGTGGTTGGTCCCGGCACATCTTTAGGAAGGAGTCCCGTTTGTCTGACAGGAGCCAACGGTCACTTTCACAATTGATGCCTCCCTGATGGGCTGGGTTGCTTACCTGGGGGGAACACAGGGTCCATGGCCTATGGTTCCTTGAGGAGTCCCGATTTCACATCAACCTGCTGGAGCTTCATGCGGTTCACCTGATCCTGACAGAGCTCAGGGTTTTGACTTCATTGGGGACTGGGGGTCCACCTGGAGGGATGCAGGTCTATACTGGCGTGATGGTCTGCATCTGTCCAGGAGGGGAACCAGGATCCTAGGTGATAGGTTTAAATGCTTCATTGGCAAGCATTTAAACTAGCCACGTGGGGAGGCAACCGAAAAGTAGAAGGGAAATCTAGCCCCCCACCCCCGAATCAGGGTAGTTAGTGAGGTAAACACCAAGATAGAGAAGTCAGTAGGGAGAAGGGCAGGGATAAATGGAGAAAAAGGCAAAGGCAGTAAGGACAGGGATGGGGCAGAAAGGGGTAATGCCATCAAAAAGTGGAGGGTAATGAGTACCAGTGACCGTAGTCTAAGTAACAAGCTCCCTGAAATGGTGACTTTGATGGAAGAGGGATGCCTGGATATCGTGGCAGTCACAGAAACATGGTACACAGAGAACCATGACTAGGATGTCAACATACCTGAGTACACAGTCTACAGGAGGGATAGGGAGGGTGGAAGAGGAGGAGGAGGAGCAGCTCTCTATGTAAGGGAAGGGATCAGAGCAACGGAACTAAAGGGTAAAACGGGGAGGAGATGAGGCACTCTGAGTTACCCTGGAGACTGGAAATGGCACCACAATTCGCACAAGGGTTGTATACAGACCCCTGTCTCGGGGAGGAAATGGACAAGGAAATGATAGAAGGCATCCTTAGGATGGCAGAGAAAGGGGAGATATTGATGATAGAGGACCTGAATATGCCAGATGTTAACTGGAGCACCTTTGCTGCAGCCACATCCAAGAGCAGGGCCATTCTCGATGCCCTACAGGGGGCATGCCTCAGGCAGCTACTGTTGGAACCCACTGGGGAGCAATCTTAGACCTGGTACTCTCAAATGGGGACTGAGAAAGAATCTCAGATCTCGAAGTGTGTAGCCACCTGGGAACAAGTGACCACCAAACAGTTTGGTTCACGATAAACTCAGCTGTATTGTCAAGCCATACAAAAGTGAAGGTACTGGACTTCAGGAGGGCTGATTTTGTCAAAATGGCAGAGTGCCTCAGAAAAGCACTAGCAAACAGGCAAGAAGGAGGGGTGGAGCAACAATGGGGAAACTTCAGAACTGCCATCACAGAAGCAATAAGCCTTTGTGTGAAGCAAATCAAAACGAAAGAAAAAAAACACTATGGTTCTCAAAAGAGGTGGTGGGGAATGTTAAGGATAAAAAGATAGCATTCAGGAAGTATAAGAAAACACAGAAGGAGCAGGGCAGAGAACTGTACCAGTTAAAGCAGAAGAAAGCGGGAAGGCAGTCAAAATAGCAAAGGCCCAAACCGAGGAAAAGATAGCCAACTTGTAAGAAGTGGGATAAACCTTTATAGGTACATTAGGTAGCGAGAAAGACAAAGGAGGGATACTGTGGCTGAATAAAGAGGAGGGTGGGTGGGCAGAGAGGACAGTGAAAGCAGGGATACTGAACGAATATTTCTGCTCAGTATTCACAAATGAAAAGGAGGGGGAGGTACCTAATCCAGTCAATAGAAGCACTCTGGATAGGGGGGTCGATATCAGTCCATTTGCAGAAGAAAGGGTTCTGAAAGAACTCCTAAAACTGAAGGTGGACAAAGCAGTGGGGCCTGATGGGATTCACCTCAGAATTCTAAAAGAACTGAGGAGAACTAGTAACACCACTAACTACCCTTTTAAACAAATCATGGAAAGATGGTGAGGTACCTGAGGACTGGAGGAGGATGGATGTGATTCCCCTTCACAAAAGTGGGAGCAAGACAGAGGCAAAAAACTACAGACCTGTCAGTTTGACCTCAGTGGTAGGAAAAATGATGGAATCACTTACGAAGGAAAGAATTGTTGAATACCTAAGCCAGTGGGGCACAGGACCCAAGGCAGCATGGATTCACAGCGGGAAGGTCATGTCAGACGAATCTAATCGATTTCTTTGACTAGGTGACCAAAGTAGTGGACCAGGGAGGGGCTGTTGACATGGCCTACCTAGACTTTAGCAAGGTATTTGACACAGTCCCACACAAAAGATTAATAAACAAATTAACCAGCCTGGGAGTGGGTCCCAGGGTGGTAGCCTGGGTAAAACACTGGCTGGACAACAGGACGCAGAGGATAATAGTAAACATGGTCCATAGTGAAGTAAGGGGGGGGGGGTTTCTAGTGAGGCACCGCAGGGTTCAATACTGGATCCGGTCCTTTTTAATGTCTTTATAAGCGACATTGCAGAGGGACTGGAAGGAAAAGTACGTCTCTTTGCAGACGACACAAAGATCTGCAACAAGGTTGATACACAAGGTGGGGTGGAAAGGATGAGAAGGGACATGGCAAGGTTGGAGGAATGGTCAAATGTATGACAGCTTACATTCAATGCAAAAAAGTGCAAAGTAATGCACCTGGGAAACAAAAACCCAGGTGAAGAGTACACAGTGGGGGGTGAGATACTGACAACAACAAAAATGCAAAGGGACCTGGGGGTAGGTATAGCAGATGACCTAAAGGTGGGCAAGCAATGTGAGAAGGCAGTAAGGAGGGCTGGTGGGATACTGGTATGCATAGGGAGAGGCATCACCAGTTGAAAACAAGAAGTTGTCATCCCTCTCTACAGACAGATGGTGAGACCCCACCTGGAGTATTGAGTGCAGTTCTGGAGACTCAGTCTCCGCAAGGACATAGACAGGATGGAGGCAGTCCAGAGGAGGGCAACTAAAATGGTGCAGGGTCTGCACCAGAAGACATATGGAGAGATACTAAAAGAGCTTAATATGTATATCTTCGCGGAAAGGAGGGACAGGGGGGACATGATAAAAACTTTCAAGTACCTCAAGGGAATCAACAAAGTCCAAGAGGGTAGCATCTTTCAGAAAAAAGAGATGTGCAAGAACAAGGGGACACAATTTGAAGATTGAGGGGGCACGGCTCAGAGGTAATGTGAGGAAGTATTTCTTTTACAGAGTGTGTTGTGGATACATGGAACAGCCTTCCTGAGGAGGTTCTGGAGTCACAAACAGTGGGGGAATTCAAGAATTCATGGGACAGACATAAGGCAGTTCTAGTGGGGGGGGTAGGAGGAAGTAGGCTGTTGGTTAACTAGGATCTGTAGCTTATCCATTAGGTAGGGAAATGGAGAGACTAGGTGGGCCAAGCAGTCCTTATCTGCCATCAAATTCTATGTTTCTACGACAGCCTTTGCTCCTCATCTTCGGGGTCAGGTCATCCAAGTCCAGACGGACAACATGACGACCATGTACTACCTCAACAAACAGGGAAGGACGCACTCCCTATCTCTGTGCAGTGAAGCTCTCCACATTTGGATCCTTGTGCTCAGCCTGGATCCTGACCTGCTGGCCATTCATGTGGCCGGAGTTACCAGTTGGCTGGCGGTTGCCCTCAGCCATGTAGGCAAGGTGTCTCATGAGTGGTCCCTTCATCAGGAGGTAGTGGACAGTCTGTTCTCCCAGTGGGGTACCCCTCAGGTGGACCTGTTTGTGCCCCCCCCCCGGAGAACGCCAGGCTGAGGCTGTTTTGTGCCCACCCTCAGTGGGGAATGCTGTAGGGGATGCTTTTGCGAGGCCCTGGACCCCAGGCCTCTTTTATGCCTTCTCTCCCTTTCCTCTGATCCACAAGGTCCTGCTCAAAGTTCTGAGGGAGAAGGCACTGATGATCCTGGTGGCTTTGGACTGGTCGCACCAGTTCTGGTACCCTGATCTCCTCTGCCTCAGTGGCAGACCTCCACGGCGTCTGCCACTTCGCCTGGACCTGCTCTTGTGCTCTCAGGGGAAGGTCCTCCATCTAGACCTTCAGTCCCTGTGTCTGACAGCCTGGATTCTGAGCAGCTAGAGTTCCAGGCTCTGGGTCTCTCCGATGAGGTCTTCCATGTAGTTGAAGCTTTTCGGAAGAAGTAGACTCGTCAGTACTATGCATTGAAATGGAAGAGAATTCTCAATTTGGTGCCAGGGCAAGGAGGTGGACCCCTTGTCCTGCCTAGTGGCTAGCATCCTCGACTAACTGTGGTCCCTCTCACAGTTTTGCCTTCGGTTGACGAACCTCAGGGTGCACCTGGCAGCCATCTCTGCGTACCAGGCGCAGGTTGGTATGCTGACGGTGGCGCAGGCGAAGGTGGTCGGGGGCACTTCTTTAAGGGCCTTGACCACGTTTCCCCTCAAGTACTTGAACCACCACCACCTTGGGACTTGTTGCTGGTGTTGCTCATGGGCAAGCCAGTCGAAATGATGCACAGGTGTGAAATGTCTCACCTGTCGTAGAAGACTGCCTTCTCGGTGGCCATCACATCCACTAGAAGGGTTAGTGAGCTCCAGGCACTCTTAGTGGAGTCTCCTTACCTGGTCTTCCATAGAGACAAGGTTGTCCTTCGCCCCAACCCGTTCCTCCCGAAGGTTGTCTCGGAGATTCATCTTAACTAGGTGATTAATCTCCCGGTGTATTTCACCCACACCTCGGAGGCTGAGCACAGGCTCCATACTTTGGACCTGCGGAGAGTGCTTGCCTGTTATAAGGAGTGTACCTCTGAAGTTCGGGAGGAGGTTTGCCAGCTGTTTGTCACCTATGCTGAAGCCGCACCTGGCAGACTGGCAGCAAAGCACATGATTGACAGGTGGATTGTATCCTGGATCGACCTCTGCTATAGGTTGGCTGGTAGGGAGCCTCTCATAGGGCTTAGGACTCATTCCACCAGTCATACTCATGCCTCAGTGACTGCTTCCAGTGGTGTCCCTATCCAGGAGATCTGCAGGACGGCTACCTGGAAGTCTGCACACACCTTCATCTCCCATTACTACATCAACCTTGAGTCACGCTGGGATGCTGGTTTTGTGTCCTCGGTTCTCCAGTCTCTGTTCTGTAAATTGTGGGTGTGCGCCTTGCCCCCTTCTCTGGAGAACTGCTAGGAGTCTGCCAGAAATGTGGATGGTACACCATATCCATGTCCCTAGAAAAACAAGTTACCTGTAACTGTAGTTCTAGGAGTGGTGTATGGTGTACATCCACACAACCCACTCGACCTCCCCTGGCAAGTGGCACACTGGTTTGGCTTCCAGTGGGTCAGATCTGACGTCACAGGGCAGTGCCGAGGAGGGGACCACCTGCGGGGGTAGGAGAAGCCAGCTTGAAGACCTTCCAGCAAGTCTTAAAGGGAAGGGAATTCTGCCAGAAGTGTGGTTGTACACCGTATACCTTTTGTAGAACTACAGTTATAGCTGAGCAACTTTTTTTTTTTTTTGTTTCATTGACTCCAGCTGTCAGATCTTCTACTGGCTCTCCAACCTGGCCAGATCCTCCCTGAGTTCCTGTGTCTCTTCCTCCGTGTCTGCCATTATGCAGACCTTGATGCAAGGAACACATTTAGCAAGTTGTAGGCTAGATGGTCAGCCAAAATGTTAGATATGTAGTTTGCTGTAAAGTATTGGATTTGACTTAGGGACAGCCTGTCGGATTTCTTGTATGTTAACCGCACCGCTGCTGATTTACATTTCCCAGACTATCAAATCTTACAACATCTTCAGTGTGTCGGTGACTCAGTAGGTACCACACTTGCCTCTGGGTCTTGAAGACTGAAAGGTTGTGGGTTCTAGCCCACCAGGTGCTTAGGGGTAGTATCCATGACTCATACTGTAGTGTAATACGGGGGGGGGGGGGGGCTGCATTGTTGAGATACCGTCCTTATGATGAGATATTATTCAGTCTTTCTTTGGCCACTGTCCAGGTGGAAGTTGAAGATCTCATGTCACATATCGAGAAGAGTAGGGGGAGTTGTCTCTAAAGGTGATGGGAAATGGTTTTAGTAGTCTGTCTTTCTCTATCTGAATTGGAACAAATGTAAAAGCCTATTTTCAGGTAACATTTCTGCTGAGCCTCGTCAGCCTGCCCCACACAAGGGTTTGCTTGCTAATGATGCTTTGCGCCGACTTTGAGTGAAGGGGAAGGCAAGATAGACTTAGTGGGGGGTGTTGCCTAGCCAGGGATGAGAATGGAGGTTTGAAGACAGAATTCTGTGCCAGATCCACATAAAATCTTTGCCATCCACAACCCAACTGAGCCAGTATTGGAGATGTCACAGCAGCCGAGATCAGCCTGTCACCTGATGCAAATAAAGTTTAAGAAACCTAAAGCAGCAGTCAAGGGAGACGGACCTGCTGAAGGAATGCGCCGAACAGTGCCACGAGACATGCCTGAGGATCTGCTGACAACTTGCAGCAAACGTCGCAGGGTGCTTGCATAACCCATTCTTTACCTGCTTCCAAACCATCCCTAGAAATAGTTCTGAGCGAGCTAAGATCAGAGGACTATGCAGGTTTTGAAAACTTAAATACACAGTTGTCTTGTATACAGCTCACAATTAACTGCCTCAGCGAGGCAACAGAGTCCCGTGGCAGAGACTGGGAGAGCTGGAAAATCATGTGAGGGAGCAGGAGGACCAGAGCGCGGAGACAGCAGAGGAGCTTGCAGCAACAAACAGATAGATTGATTCAAGAACTGGCCGATAAGTTGGATGACCATGAAAATGGAGAGGTCTGTACCAACATGAGACTAATCTGCCTCCCAGAGGGTCTGGAGGGTAAGGATCCCACAGCATTCTCAGTGTCCTGGTCAATGCACATTTTGGACATTCAAGGGGTAAGAGACATTTGAGATTCAGAGAGCGCACATGATCTGATAAATAAATATACAAGGATGGGAGAGAAATGCCGCCATTTCCTAATTAAGTTCCTGCGCTACCCAGATTGCATAACAGTACTGCAAGCAGCATGAAATAAGGGTACCACTTGGCTACAAAACCACTTCGCTTCTACACTGACTACAGCAGACAGCTCCCAAGAAGCAGCTCCACGAGGCACAATGGCAGTTCGCACATGTGTATTTCTCCAGACTGGTAATCCGCCACCCTCGTCTCCCACTGAGTACTCTTACCCACCCTGATACAGCATCGGCCTTCCTGGACACACAGATGGCAACAGTGTAAGGACGATCAGGCCCCTGGTGAATGGGTCCTTTGGTGTGAACTGACCGGTATCCTTTGAAGGCTTGACCATAATGCAGTAACTGGGGGTTGAAGATGGAGGGGTGGAGGCACTTTTGGAAAGCCACCGGGAGCACAGTGACTGATCACCTCACTTTCAAAAGACTTAAATAACTGCACCATAATTGACTGTCTGCTCCTGAGGGCTGCTAGCCACACGAGGTGAAATATGCCACACGCTTGTATGGTAGTGGATGCTGTGACTGTCTGCTGTGGTGGTTCATGTGGTGTTAGGCTGGCAACCATGCTAAAGCCTGTTGATGAGGTGCTTTCACGTGAGGTTCGGCTGAGCCCTTCTCTCATGCCCCCCCCAAACCAGTCAGTGATCCAAACTTTAAAGTTCAAGTTTGGACAGTGATGAAATTGAGACTTTCTGTGTTAAGCAAGACATTTTTCCTGTAAAGGTTTTGACAGTTAATTTATTTGTTTTCCTAGTTGATATAGCTCATTTGGTTTGTAATGGTCTTGAGATCCTAGTTTCCCACCCTGATCACCTGGCTGACTTATGCACAGCAGTTTGTGATCACCATATCAGACACACATATGTGGCTGGGTGGCATAGGGTGGTGAGAACTCAAACAAACGATCCCTCCTCGAGCCCAGATGATGGGGTTTGGGGGCGTAAGGCTACACAGCCTAGTCCAGTGGCCAGTTCATAGCACCATTGAGCAATTCAGTGCAAACTGAAGCTAGCATCATTTCAAGGCCAAACTGTGATGGCGGGGGCCCAGGCACCTGCAGATTCCCCACAGGGACATGGCCTCCTCACTAGCCCCATGGTCGAACACAGTGTCCAGGAGTAAAGGGCAGCCTGCCCCCCACCCCTGATACTTTCAGCACCAGATCCTCTGGTCTCTCTAGCACGAGGGAGGGGCATCCTTGACCCTATGATCTCAGACCTCTAGAGGGCATCCAAGAGGGGATGCACAAAGCAGCTCCCTTCTGCATCTTGAGGGGGCATGCTTATGTTGTAATCTGTATCTCTTCGGCTTGTTACATGTCTCTCCTCCCAAGTACTCTGAAAATTTAAATCTTTGGTGTAAATTTGTGATTAAACAGTTTGCATATGGGTTTGGGGAGGGAGGAGCGAAGCTGGTCTGGCTGATGGGTCCCACTCCAGTAGTGTCATGGCGGGTGGTGGGAACTTAGAGTCACTGTTGACCTTGGGAAGGCTGTGGCATAGGTCTTTTGAGCAATATAAGGCAATCTGGATATAGCATATGGATAGATGGGGGGGTTGTTCACACATTTTTCTCAGAGTGCATGGACATCGCTCGTCCTACTGGAGACACATTTGAGAACAGGGGCCGTTAATTAGAAGCAAATCCTCACGTCACACACATAGTATCCAACCCCCCCCCCCAATCCACCATAGACATGACCTCAACCACTGTGTTTACTGTGATGCATACATATAGAGACAGATAGATATCTGATGTAATTGCAGTATGCATAGAGAGCGATCGTGGGGGGGATGCTTCTAACATTAATTTTGGAGATCGTACCCACGGATGTTATACTATTGCAAAACAAACATAACCTGCAGTAATATACAGAGATATAGAGGATAGTGTATGGGCAACAGTAAACAACAACAGTGTTGTTCACTTCGAGGGGTTGTCTTGACAACCGTTGAAACCTCGAGAGCAACCCCCCCCCGCCGAGCCCGTGTCATTGACAACACTCATCTTACTCCGGGTCCGCATTTTAAATTGAATAATTGGGCTCTGCTATATGCCGGCTAAGAACTGAACTAAAACGGCACTTACTTTTAAATTGGGATGTCCTCCAGTGCCGACGCTGAAGTGCCGTGGCCATTTTAATGACTAACAGAAGCGCGACTTGCACATGCACAAACGTGGGCAATGCTGTTGTACCATCGATGTGATGTACCGACGATGGTACAACAGCTAAATTACGTCACATCGATGGTACAACAACACTAGTAAATGATGGGTTTTTAGTGATTATAGCATTCTGCCATACACTATAAAGACTTTTTTGCTTCCTCACAGCCTACCAATCAGATCTGTCATTTTGGATATTTGTAGTTGTGGCAGTTGAGACTAATAAAAATTAACAACAACGGTGGTATCAGCATTTGTGATTTTTTTTTTTTTGACTGTTGTGAATTAAACAAAAAGGGGTGGGTGTGTGTGTGTGTGTGTGTGTGTGTGTGTGTGTGTGAAAACATCCATAAAAAAGACAGAAAAGCTAGGTGTTAGAATCAGATGTTTAATTATTGAACAAAGCCCATCCAGTTCAGTGTCTGAACAGTGCTAGCAAAGCAGCCATAAAAAAATAAGTTTGCCGGCTGAGCATGCAGCATGAATAGCATGTCAAATCATTGCCTTTATCAGTATTTAAAACTGTTGAAGAATCAACAGTAGAAGTGGACATATATTTCTATTTTGAAATTTCTGATATAACTTTTTTTTTGATGGGGGGGGGGTCCTAAAAACTGCCTATCTGTAGTCTGTAAAACAAACCTGTTTGTTCAAATTTCGATCATAGTTACTTGTAAATAGAAGTAAAAGGCGGTAAATGAGAAATGGGACATACGAAGCATTACCAATTTGATACCAGTAAATCCACCTCGATACTTGCATCACTTACAGTATATGTAAACTGTAGAGTTAGAAATTATGTACAGCTTCTATATGTGCCTCAAGAGTAACTGGCTGAGGCTCAGAATGTAGGAACTGACACTCAGCATCTCGGTACATCCGTTCAGTCACTTTCGTGCAGTATCAGAACCTTGGTAACCGTATGCACTTTTAAAATAATTAACAGTACCATAAAAAATGAAGAAAATACACTTGTTTTGAGGGTAAATATGTTTATTTAGAAAAGTCACAGGTAAAACAGCACCAACATCGTAGCAATACTGAATTCCTGTCCCCTTTAAGAAAGTGAAGGATGACATTAGTATTCTGCAGGAAACCCATATCATCCAAAATGTGGCTGATAAATTGGGCCGATCATTTGGGGCGCATCCTCTTCTCAGCACCCTTCACTTCTAATGCCCACAGCATAGCCACTTGGTTTCACCCTGGTTTACATATCCATCTCAGGAGAAGAGTAACTGACCCCCAGGACCTTAATGTAGAGGTGGAGGTTGGGGGATGAGCACTTAAAGGGAATGTGTGCAAATCCTGTAAGATTATTGCAAGTTATTATAGTTCACAAATTGGTTTGCAAACATAAATTTAGCAAATGACTTTAGTGAAACACTGAAAAAATACTTTTTAAACAGAGAGATGTAGGACTCTATTTTCTGGACAGGAAAGGTGTTGCGATGATGTCATGGCCTCACTAGCCTTAACAGTATACGTTGCAGCAGGTGAGAACAGTTGGGCTGTGGTGACTGAGACCTATTACACTAGAAAGAATACACTGCTACATTGGATCTGTGACAGTCTGTCGACAATTTCCTTGTCTGCTGACATTACAGCGACTCCTTTATGTCGACCGCATTTGCAGTTGGCATAAAGGAGCCCACTGTATCGTTTTTTTTCTGGGGGGTTCGCCTCAAATCTCTATGCGGGGCTCTGCCCTTGCTGCTTAAATAATCAACTCCGAGTTGTTTGGGGGAGGGGGTGCAGTACCCACAGAAAGCAGTGCCGGGGTCCCGTGCTGACACTACAGCGACCTGACGCTGTTGTCAATGTAGTGTTGGTTGCGGTAAAGTTACCCACTACATTTTATGATTGGCATAGAGTAACAAGAGAATCCAGTGCTTTTCCTCACAATTTGACATGATCCCTTCTTGTAGGAGCAGTTCATTTTAACCCACTGGATTGCGCATAGTTTGGGCTGTTGAGGCAGTGACATCATCACAGTACCCTTCCTGTCCACAAAATGGATGCCTCCACATCACAATTTTAAAAGTACTTTTTTCGGATGTACTGAAAAAACATTTGCTTGTTATAACCCAGCAGTTTACTGTACAGATCTAGTATAACCGTTACAGTATTCATATAGGGAATGGTGCACATTCCCTTTAACATAGGCAGCCATTTATGGCCTTAACTCTGACCACGTGGACTTCTTCCACCGGCTGGCACTGACCCTAGCCACCTTCCCAGATAGGCTAATAATGGGAGGGAATTTCAACACCCCCTGGGACCTGGTAATGGACAAGTTGGCCCCTCTGATGAAACATTTTCCTGAGAGCTCTGCTGCTTTTAGAGGGATGGTGGAGGAAGGAGGTCTGGTGGATGCCTGTAGATACATATACCTCATTAATAGAGAGTTCCCCTTTTTCTCTCATATTCATCAGCTTTACACCCACATAGATGATGTGTTGGTAGCCTCTGACCTTCTGCTCAGGGTATCCGCCTCCACATATGGTCCTGTCTTACAATCTCAGCATCCCCCATTCCTGGTAGAACTCGGCGATGGGGACAGCACTCCCAAAAGCAGTGGCGCTTGGACCCGAGCTTCAAAACCAAAACTTAATAGGGAAAATATGACCTACTGCAGGAACCCTCTCAAAATAAGATATAGCAGTTACGTAAGAACTTACTGTAACAGTAGATCTTCGAGAGAGGTTCCTGCAGTAAGTCACATATCCCTCCCACCTTCCCCCAGCTCCTGTTTTTTCCTATCCCTTTTCAGGGCTCTTACCAGCAGCTTCTGGCTCTAGGAGTTATGCTCCTTTCTCCCATCATCCTTACAGGGATCTTACGGCGGGAGAACTGGAGGGCGGGCATGGGGACTGCCCCCTATATACTGTCACACTGATGTCCCATCATGTGATGCTGTGGGTGGTCCCCCGCCATGGATTGCTAGTTAGAAGTTTGCCATCCAGTCCTGATGCCAGAGGGCGCAGTCCTGTAAGTGAAGACCTACTGCAGGAACACCTCTCGAAGATCTGCTGTTACTGTAAGTTCTTCCGTAACTACTATTTTTTTGTACTCTGACAAGTAGGTAACTGTAGCCAGTTCTTCTGGGCAAGTATTTTCTAAATGTACATGGTCAATCCCTATTAATGGCTTCCACCATGTCACAAGCTCTCTTATTAATTATACTCCATATAACCATCATTTTACAAAATCTGGTATCAGATTTCCAAACATGCACTCTCTACAAATCTGAATTTTTTATGTAATAAAATATTAAGAGAGGAACACAAGGAACCGTAAAACACAAAGGAAGGAACACAAGAGACTGTATCCGGCAAAGCAGAGGGAGGCGGGTAAAGCAGTCAGAAGTGCAAAGGCAAAAACAGAGGAAAGGATAGCCCAGACAGTGAAGGAGGGGGATAAAACCTTCTTCAGGTACATAAGGGAAAGAAGAAAGACCAAGGGAGGGATAGTGAGGCTTAGTAAAAGGGGGGGTGGGAGTGGGCTGAGGGGACCTGGAGAAGACAGAGATACTTAACGAATACGTTAGCTCAGTATTCACAAAAGAAGGGGGAGAACGGATATTAGCAAGTAGACACACACAGGAAAGAAGAGTGGACACCAGTCCATTCACAGAAGAGAGAGTCCTAAAGAAACTCTTGAAACTGAAGGTGGATAAGGCAATGGGGCCTGACGGGATACATCCCAGAATACTAAAAGACCTGAGAGAGGTGATACTGTCACCACTGACAGCCCTATTCAACAAATTGTTGGAGGCGTGAGTAGTACAGGAAGACTGGAGGAAGGCGAACGTGATACCCCTTCACAAGAGTGGGAGCAAAGAAGAAGCGGGTAACTATAGACCAGTCGGTTTGACCTTAGTGGTATTAAAGATGATGGAATCACTGTTAAAAGAAAGGATTGTAGAATATCTAGAAGCCAGTGGGGCACTGGACCCAAGGCTACATGGATTCACAACAGGAAGGTTGTGTCAAACGAATCTAATAGATTTCTTTCACTGGGTGACAAGGGTAGTAGATCAGGGAGACTTGGACATATCTAGATTTTAGCAAGCCATTTGACACAGTCCCGCACAAGAGGCTAGTAAACAAGTTGGGCAGTCTGGGGAGTTGGTCCCAAGGTGGTAAACTGGGTCAGAAATTGGCTTAGCAACAGGACTCTAGGATGGTGGTAATCTGAGGAAAGTCTGGTTCTCTTTAATATTTTTATAAGGGACATTGCTGATGGACTCGAAGGAAAAGTATGCCTATTTGCAGATGACACAAAGCTCTACAGTAGGGTTGACACTCCGGTGGGGCAAACGAGGAGAGATTTAGGCAAGTTGGAGGAGTGGTCAAGAGTGTGGCTGCTATGATTCAATGCCAAGAAATGCAAAATCATGCACTTGGGGAACAAAACCCAGGGAGGAATACATTGGGGTACTAACAACAACCAAAATGGAAAGGACCTGGGGGTAGTCATAACAGATGATCTAAAAGTAGCCAAACAATGTGAGAAGGGTGGTGAGGAAAGCCAGGGGGATGTTGGGATGCATTGGGAGAGATATCACCAGTAGAAAACAAGAGGTGGTGATGCCGCTGTACAGGCAGTTGGTGAGGCCTACATCTAGAGTACTGTGTACAGTTCTGGAGACCTCATCTGCAGAGGGCATTGACAGGGTGGGGGCAGTCCAGAGAAGGACAATGAAAATGGTGCAGGGGCTACACCAGAAACCATACAAGGAGAGATTGAGAGAACTCAATATATATATACTCTGTAGGACAGGTGGAGAGGGGAGATATGATAGAGACATTCAAATACCTCAAGGGAATCAACAGAGTTCAAGAAAGCAGTATCTTTCAGAAAAGGAGATATTCAAGAACAAGGGGTCACAATATGAGGTTGGAGGGGGGAAGACTCCGGGGCAATGTGAGGAAGTATTTTTTCACAGAAAGGGTGGTGGATGTATGTAACAGCCTCCCAGAAGAGGTTGTGGGGGGGGGGGCCAAAACAGTTGGCGAATTTAGGAATGCATGGGACAGGCAGAAGGCAAAACTAGTGGTTGGAAGGAAGAGGTAAGCTGCAGATCAGATAGGATCTGGAGCTTATACAGTAGGTTGGGAAATGGGCAGACTAGGTGGGCCAGGCTGTCCTTGTCTGCTGTCAAATTCTGTGTTTCTGTGTTTCTGTTTTCTATGTTTCTGTTAATCCAAAAGTGTTTCTGCTGTTCGTCATACAGACATGTGAATTTAGAAAAGAAATAAGACCACTGTTTCATCAAGTTCTTTCTTCCTTCATCTTTGCCTGTCACTCCCATTTCTATATTTAATGTATATAGTCTAAGCTTGAAGGTAGAAACTGTGGCCCAGATATTCAAACTGCGCCAGTCTGAGGCGCAAGCCCCTGCGCTGCTCAAAATAGTTGCGAGGGTGTAGCGGGTGATATTCAAAGGAGTCTGCCTGTTGAGCAACTCCTTTGAATATCACCCCGAGCTAAAGCACTTGGCGATGATGAAGTGGAACTTGCACTACTGCAGTTGCCAGAGTTGAGCATTCAACCTATGTGTGTTAGGCACTACTGCGCCATGCTAAATTTCCGATATTCAAAAGGTGACATGCAAATGGGGCCATAATTTATGCAAGGCAGGGGGCAATTTGCATCTCTTTATGGCCCCATTTGCATGCCATTTGCATGTAGGTGCGCCTGATCCCGAGGACTTGCTCCTGGCTGACCCTGTTAGGCAGCAGCCGCCGGGGACCGACGCACACTGCAGCCCGATTATGGGAAATCACAGTTACATGCCTCCCCACACCTCCCACAGCCCGATCGCAGGCATCACAGTTACATGCCCCCCACACCTCCCACAGCCCGATCGCGGGCATCACAGTTACATGCCCCCACACCTCCCACAGCCCGATCGCTGGCATCACAGTTACATGCCCCCCACACCTCCCACAGCCCGATCGTGGGCATCACAGTTACATGCCCCCATCCTCCCAGCCAGCCCGATCATCGCGCATCACAGTTACGCCCCCCACCTCTTCAGGTCGATCAGCAGGCAGAACGCATGCAGAGCCGCCCATACGCCTGGTCGACGCAGGCAGAACCGGTTGCTGGTGATCGCTGGCAGAACTCAGAGTATCCTTCTCAGCTGATCGCTGGCAGCCTGTTCTGCTATCTCCGAGACCTGTGACAGTTTCATCGCTGGCAGACGCCCGGTCTCTCAACACGGGCTCATTGTTTCACGCCGGCCTTCTGCTTGCTTCCCGCACTGCCGCCGGGGCCCGATCGTCTCGGCTGCACCAGCCACCGGGCGGCAGCCCCACCGACAGCCGTTCGCGCGGCGGGCGGCAGGCAGGTGGATGCTGTCGCTCACCGCCGCGGGGAGCGGGTGAGGGGCTTCGGTGGGGGGACACTAGACACCAGGGAGATGTTTGGGGGTTCTGTTGACATTCTGCCGCTGCGATCGGGCTTTACGGTCCACTGGACCACCAGGGAGTTATTCGCTGGGGAGGGTTACATCTGCCCGCCGACCGGGCACTGGGGGTTTATACAGGTTCTGCCCACGATCGGGCACCGGGGGTTTAGAGCAGGTTCTGCCCGCGATCGGCTGTGGGATGTGGGGGGAACATGTGACGTGTACTGCCCGCGATCGGGCTGGTGGTGGGGCACAGGGAGCGAGTTGGGGCCAGCCTAGGGTGGCAGCTGCTGTGCTGCGCCCCTGCAATGCAGCAGCTCACCTGTGGGTGGCCCTCACTTCTGCTCTTTTTTTGGCTCAAGCTTGTGCAGGCGCAGTTGGGGTTGTGCGATGTGGTCTCAAGCAACCCGACTGAACATCGGCAGCGCAGGCTATGCATGGATCCTCCCTCCTGTTGAGCATGCATTCATTTGCATTGCTCTCTTGCGCAACCTGGTGCCAGTGGCGTAACTGCCTCCTGCTGAATATCGCAGAATGGCGCATTTTGGACTTGCGCATGGCGCAACCCTGTTGAGCATGGCGCAACCCTTTTGAATATCTGGGCCTAGGTCTACTCTCTCCACTTGTTTTGGTAGCCTATTTTATGTGTCCACCACTCGTTCTGTGCAGAACTGTAGTTCTTTCTGGTGTTATGCTAAAGGGTATGGGCTGTTGGGAGGGACCTGGGAGGACAGTAGTCTCTATGCCAAGGACAGACTACACTTGAGTGAAGAGGGAAAGAAAGTGTTGAAACAGAGGATGGAGGAGTACATGGAGGAAGTTGGGAATTTAAACTAGGAGCAGGGGGTGTTGCAAGTGGGCAAGAGACATGCAGAGACCACAGGTTGGGAAACCATATGAGCTTACCCCCCATAACAGTGAAAAAGGACAAATGGCAAGTACTATTGGTGATTCTAGGAAAGGAGGGCAGGATGGGAGGGTGGGGAAAGGGTGGAATGTGGTTACCCTTAATGCTAGGCACCTTGGGAGGAAAACTGCAGAGTTACAGGTGCTCATGGCAGAGGGAGAGGTGGACATTGCTGCCATTGCAGAAACATGGGCCACCCAATACAATGACTGAGACCTGTCTGTACCAGGTTGCAGGTTATTTCGTAGGGTCAGGGTGACTGGTAAAGGAGGTGGGGTGGCACTATATGTGAAGGAAGGACTGAAGTGTGTAAGGGAGGAAGGGTAGGAGGGTAGTACGGAGTCACTTTGGATGCAAATCCAGGATTCCAAGAATAGGATTCTCAGAATGGGAGTGGTATACAGGCCGCCATCTCAGACGGAGGAGTTAGACTGGGAACTAGCAGGACAGATCAGGAGGACCTGTGAGAAGGGTAGTGTGGTGATTGTGGGGGACTTCAACATGCCAGGAGTGGACTGGAGTACCCAAACAGCCAGGAACAGAAGGGAGCAGATACTGTTGGATGCCTTCCGGGACAGCTTCCTGCTGCAAATGTTCAGTGAACCAACCAGGTTAGGGAATACCCTTGACCTTGTGCTGGCAAATGGGGACTTTGTGAGAGAACTTACGGTGGAAGAACCGCTGTCAGGGAGTGACCACCACTCAGTATGGCTCACATTGGATATGGGCAAGGAAGGAGTGGAATCTGGCACAAGAGTGCTGGACTTCAGGAGGGCCGACTTTGGGAGGATGGGGGGAGTTGTAAAAGGTACCTGGCCAAAATTCAACATAGTATGGACACTAACCAGAGGTGGGAGCTCATAAAGCTGGGGATAGTGGAGGCAACCAAAACCTGCTGCAAGGCCCAGAGCAAGAAGGCTAGGGCTAAGAAACCGAGCTGGTTGAGTAAGGAGGTCATGGAAAAGGTAAGGAGGAAACGAGCTGCCTTTAGAAGGTATAAGAGGACAGGGAGAAGTACTTGACTGAATCGAAGGAGGTGACTTGAGCAGTAAGGGGAGCCAAGGCATCTATGGAGCTCAGGCTGGCACAAGGCATTAAGAAGGGGGAGAAGGACTTCTTTAGGTACATCAGGGAGAAAAAGAGTTGTAAGGATTAGGAAGGAGGGGGGTTGCGTCGAAGCAGAGTGCAATAAGGCAGAAGTATTAAATGATTACTTCTGCTCAGTATTTACTAAGGAGAAGAGGGGGGAGACACCCAAGGGGGGAGGAATGGCAGAAACGGGAGGGGGGTGACAGATGGGGAGATCATGGAGGGCAGAGTTCGGGAAGGTTTGAAGGCACTGAGGGTGGACAAGGCGCCAGGCCCAGATCGCATCCACCCCAGGGTACTGAAGGAGCTGGCAAAGGTCCTTGTGGGGCCTTTGGCAGACCTATTTAATGCCTCACTGCACTTGGGGTGTGTACCTTGGGACTGGAGGATAGCTCATGTGGTGCATCTCCACAAGAGTGAGCCCAGGGATGAACCAGGGAACTACAGACCTGTGAACCTCACATCCATCGTGGGTAAGCTAATGGAGACTATCCTGAAGGAGAGGCTGGTGGCCCTCCTAGTGGCAAAAGGACTACAGGACAGCAGACAGCATGGCTTCATAAGTGGCAGATCCTGCCAAACCAACCTGGTGGAGTTCTGTGACTGGGTAACTAGGCAACTGGACAGGGGCCACATAGTGGATGTCCTGTATCTGGACTTTAGTAAAGCATTCGACTCGGTTCCACATGGAAGGCTGGGAAATAAGTTAGAAGGCACAGGGGCAGGTGCAAAGCTAGTGAGATGGGTAGGTAACTGGCTTCAGGGAAGGCAACAGAGAGTGGTTGTGGGTGGGGAGCGCTCACACCCAAGGGTAGTGACGAGCAGTGTTCCACAGGGCTCCGTGTTGGGACCAGTGTTGTTTGGGATATTCATTGCAGACATATCATTGGACATCAAGAGCAAGATCAGTCTGTTTGCTGATGATACCAAGATAGGAGCAGTGGTGGACGACCTAGGGGGTGGCAGGGGTTGCAGGATGATCTGCAAAGCTAGAAACCTGGTCAGACACCTGGCAACTGGGATTTAATGCCAAAAAGTGCATGGTGCTGCATTTTGGGATGAAGATCCCAAGGAGGAGTTACCAGCTGGGGGGAGTGCAACTAGCTCAGAAAGAGGAGGAGAAGGATCTGGAGGTGCTCATTACAGGGTCCATGAACAACTTGGCACAATGTAGGAAGGCAGCTGCAAAGGCCAACAAAATGCTGGGTTGCATTGTAAGGGGTATATCCTCGAGGAGGGAGGAGGTGATTCTACCACTGTATAGGTCATTGGTTAGACTGCACCTGGAGTACTGTGTGCAGTACTGGTGCCCGTATCTGAAGAGGGACATTAATTTACTGGAGGGGGTGCAGCGCAGGGCAACAAAGATGATCAAGGGGCTGGGGGGCTTATCATACGAGAGGAGGCTGAGAGAATTGAACATGCACTCGCTGGAGGAGAGGATGGATGGGGGGACATGATTGAAACCTTTAAGTACATGAAAGGAATAAACAAGACTGGTACAAAGGGGCTGTTCAAAGTAAGGGAAGGGAGGGACACCAGGGGCCATGATATGAGACTGGAGGGAGGAAGGTTCAGGAGGGAGATGAGGAGACACTTTTTTTACAGAGAGGGTAGTAGCTGGGTGGAATGCGTTACCTGCAGAAGTGGTATCCAGTAGAACAGTGGACTGCTTCAAAAGGGGATGGGACAAGACAAGGGGGAGGGTCAATGTAGGGGAAGGGTGGAAGGGAGGGGCAGCTGCAGAATAAGGGGTGCTAGCTGCACATTCGAGCAGACTTGATAGACCTCTAGGCCTTTATCTGCTGGCAAATTTTGTATGTTCCTGACATTTCCCCTTAATTCTTCCTCTTCTCAAAGACATTGAGTGCCCCCTTGGCCTTGCATCCTCGTAGATCCAGAAGAGCTGCATTTTTTCCTTATAGTGTATCATGTCACCCCTGAGTCGCTGAGAACTGTCCCAGTTTTGCTTATCTGATATCTTAGCCCAAGATTTCCTGGCCTTTAACCACCTTGGTAATTCTTCTCTACACCTTTTCATTACTGTCGCTATCCTTCTTCGGATATGGGGTCAGAACTGTGCAAAATACTCCAGATGGGGTCTAAGCATAGCTCTGTAATGGGGCATTTCACTATCACTCTATCTGTTTACGGTTTCTCTTACTGCCTGCCATAATTTTATTTTTTTGCTTGCTGTTGTTCCACACTTACTTCAATTTATAATTGTTTAAAGTTGTTGATGAGCTTTACCCCAACACTATTTTCTTGGTGAGTTTTAGTAATCTTTGTGCTGTTTAGGTAGTATTTTGCTTTCATGTTCTTCTTACCTAGATGCAGTTTGTATTTTTCACCATTAATGGTTTAGCTGCCATACTGTAATTCTGCCCATTTCCATCCTGAGCATGCCCAGATCCCTCTGCAGTCAAACTTCTGAAATGCAACTATTCTTCCTATTTGGTGTCATTAGCAAACAGAGCAACCCAGCTACTGGTGCCCATCTCCAGATCACTTAGGAATATGTTGAACAGTGGTGTCCCAGCACAGAACCTTGTAGAACCAAGAAATACTTTGTTTAAATTCTGATTATATTTAATTTTATTTTTATTTTCTGTACTGGTTAGCAGATGAGCAAACTGTCAGTTTTCCAAATTTTTCTTGCCATTTTACTTATTAGAGACAGTGATTTTCCATTTTCAAAAATGGCCAGTTTCATTTGGCAAAATCTGAAAATCCATTTTCATCCCATTCCCCCCCCCCCCAATTGAGAGCAGATCAGCATGTTTTGTACAAATGTGGCATAAAATGGAGGGATTTGCCCAAAAAGCTGGTGGAAAGTTTTTTTTTTTTTTTTCCCAGGAAAACTTGACTTCCAAGTGCTGGTTAAAAATGGAAAATTCTATTGTTACAGGTATTTTCCGTTGAAAACGAAAAATGATTGGCCCTCAGTTATATGTTTATCCATTCGGGTTGGATAACTTGTACAGTCTTACCAATTCTGAAGATCAGAGGCTTTGTGGATTTTCATTGAATGGTATTTATAGAAACTTTGAATTTTGCCTGCAGAACTATCAAGTCTGCCTGATGTGGAGATAAGTTCTCCTTATATGTTCATGTTCTTACAATCCATGAATACCAATAATCAGTGTAACCCCTAGGTGGTGCAATCCCAAGGGCTACTACCCCTGCCTGCTTGGCTAGTAGTAGGTTAAGGGGCCTGAGTTCTGAAATGGGTGCCTCCACCCTGACGTCAGGGTTGGTAGTGGTCAAGCTAATCTGGACACAGCCCTCCAGGACACTGTAACCCCCTTTTTCCTTACTAGTGGCCAGAACAATACACAATAATCACTTTCACAATACCCCTGATACACCGCACAAGTACCCACACTGTTTGCACTTAGCACCAGGGCTTTCCTCTGGTCTGGCCCTGGGGGACCCCTTCCCCATAAAACAAGGTTATACACAGCAAATAACAGCAGTACAGTGCTCTTGCACAAACTGGAACCACAGTCAGAGTAAATGCAAAAAAGAGTTGGATCTGATTTATTTAAGGGACTTGAACAAGGGAGGGGCATAATCAGGTTAATTTGCTTAAAGGCTGTAGCAGTCAAACAGTTATACATGCACTTCAGGGTCCATAAACAGTCACACACACTCTGGGTACCCAGATGGAGAATGGTGGGCTAGCCAGGAACGTTGTAGCTGGTTGGGGCCCTGTGATGAAAGAAAACAATATGCACAACACACACTATTTGTAATCCGGAGCCAGAGGGCTCGGTTCTTGAAAAGAAAACAAGACGGTCAGATGACACACTTTTAGATTAGGCTGTTGTTGCAGGGAGCTACCCTGATGATTACTCATGATACCCAAGACTGGACACAGGCTGGACGAAAATCAAGACAGTAGGTGGTTAATCTGGAGTGCCAGGAGAAGCAGGGCCCACACGAATCGCCGAGGCGTCGTTCCTGTTCAGGTGTTGAGCAGGGGGCTGATCCCCAGGCAGGTCTCTCGTCGATGGCTTTCTCTGTGCAGCGGGTAGTTTGACTGGGCTAGTGTGGCAAGGCCCCGGCCATGTGGAGACAAATTCAGATACAGTCCATTTTGGGCTGGATACAGTTTCCAGCAAGCAGAACACAGTTAACTCAGTGGGGAACCAAATCACGACCCACTAACAACTCACAGCACATTTACATGTAAGGAAATTCTACTGTACCAGGCAAACCGCTCTCCGGTCATGATCGCAAAGTCTCTACACAAACCGGGGATTCAGAAGCAGCTGGAAATCCTGACAGGTCGATCGCATTCAGCAAAGTCTTTGGTCTTCTTCAGGTATGAGCCTGGTAAAAAATCAGTGGCTTACTTTGTTCTCACAAACTTGGATTTACTCCGAAATAATTCTCTTCTCTCCCTCTCAGGGGCAGCAGGCAGACATGAAGGCCACAACTCGGGCCTTTTCACAGTTCTCCCATGCAAAACTACTCAGATGGCTGCTTGACTGTCTCAAGCTGTTGCTTCTTCTGCTCCCAACTTAGATCTGACTGAACTGCCAGCTTGTGATTTTCCCAAGAATCTGAAATGTTCGGTTGGCTGATCTGGCTGTCAAGTCACAACAAAGCCTCCCCCTTCAGGTGCAAAAAGGCACCAAAAACCCAAAACTACAATTCCTACAGATTTTGACTCCAGACAGCTCCTGTAGTCCAGCTCCATTTTAGGTCCCACTGGTACTGATTGGTCCCATTCAGTAGTCCAGGACCAAGATAGTGGAGATAAACGAAACAGTCCTTGCTGCAAAGAAGGCAGGTTAGACAAAGTACATTATCATTATCACTCTAAATGATTTTCAGCAAATAGTTGCATCTTTCAACAGAGCTCCCTCTCCGATTACTTATGACTGCAGTCCAGGCAGCTCTTAAAGAGACAGTGCACAGAGCTTATACAGGCACTCTCTGGCAGTCCCATTTAAACTGCTAAAATGCAGGGCACCAGCTTGGCAGTGAGCATTTAGGCACGCTCAAGGAAGATTTTTCGGGAACCTCCATGTGTAGGGGAGGTTACATATAAATCAAATTAAAAAGCTCTCAGGATGCCATAATCAGGGACTGAACAAAAACAAGATGTCATTCGGTAGTCATTAAATGCCAGGCTAAAGAGGTGGGCCTTCAGCCTCCGCTTAAACACCTCTACCGAGGGGGCCTCCCAGACTGCAGATGGGAGCGAGTTCCACAGGGTCGACCCAGAAATGCTGAAAGCATGATCTCCAGAGGTCCTGAGCCGAACCCTGGGAATGTCCAGGAGGCCCCTCAAGGAGTAGCGGAGGGAGTGAGCAGAGGTCACTGGTGTTAGGAGCTCTGACGGATAGCCAGGGCCCAGTCCATATAGGGCCTTAAAGGTGAGAAGACCCACCTTGAAAAGGACCCTCCACCTGAGTGACTGCCAGTGCAGGGCAGGCAGCACCGGGATTACATGACCGGACCTTGAATGGCCCGTCATCAACCAGGATGCTGCGTTCTGCACCAGCTGTAGTCGGCGGAGGGTCCCTCCCGTGACCCCAAAGTACAGAGCGTTGCAGTAGTTGAGCCGGGTAGAAACCAAGATGGGTACTAGCGTCAGCAGGTCCTCTGGCGGAATGAGGGGCTTAATCCAGGCGATGTTCTGCAGATGGTAAAAAACACTGCTGACTACAGACTACACTTGATCTTCAAATGTCAATCTGCTATCAGGGATTATGCCCAGACTTCGCACCCTCGGGGAAGCCACCAATGGGGTCGAACCAAGTACAAGACCAGAGTCTGCCCCGGAAGGCAACCCATCATGCCCGCAACTAGGCTCGATCACCAGCACCTCTGTTTTAGCTGTGTTGAGTCTCAGTTAGCTGGAAGCCATCCAGTCATTGATTTTAGTCAGTTGTCAAGCTCATCAACAGCTCTGGATGTTCTGGGAGAAAATGAGAAATACAGTTGTGTGTCATCTGCATAACACTGAAACTCCACACTGTAGTGTCCAGTGGTCTCGCCCAAGGGCAACATATACACTGCGAATAACATCGGCAACAGGATCGAGCCCTGTGATACTCCACAAGACACAGGCATTGGGGAGGAGGAGAAATTCCCCATCACTACCCGCTGCACCCTATGTGAGAGATAGGACTCAAACCACCTGATGACAGTACCGGCGAGTCTACAGAACTCACAGAGCCGATCCAATAGCATGGCGTGATCCACAGTGACAGAGGCTGATAAGAGATCAAGGAGTACAAGAACTGACCTGTCTCCTCTATCTCTAGCCCTGAGCAGATCATTACGCACCCTCACTAGAGCTGTTTCAGTGCTGTCTAGCCTGAAAACCCTGACTGAAATGGCCCATAAATGTCCGAGGACACCAGGTGGTCCTCGAGCTGTTGTGCCACTAACTTCTCAACAGCCTTGCTTAAGAAAGGCAGGTTGGAGATAGGATGTTAATTCGCCAGGATGTCAGGGTCGAGGGAAGGTTTCTTAAGGAGGGACCTCACCAGCACGTCTTTCAAAGCAGCTGCGAAAACCCCCTCCGTCATCGAGCACCTGACAATCCCAGCGAACACTGGGCCAACAACCTCAACACATCCCATTAAGAAACATGTCGAGGTTGGGTCCAGTTCACAAAAAGTGTTCTTAAGCTCTAAGATCACCTTAGTCACTTCAGACACTTCCACTGGCCTAAACTCTTCCCAGACAGACGGAGTGCCTCTATTCCCCCCAGCCCAGCCACTGCCTACCTGGCAGAATCCCCGATTGTATGGCTGACACTCTCTCACAGAAGGACAGAGCAAACACTTCACATACAATGGATGAAAAGGATTTTTTTGGCTGCAGACAGGCAGGATGTAAAAGCCTGTCTGCAGTCCGAAACAGCTGAGATGCTGGTCTGTTCCTCCCCACAGCAATTTCCGTGGACAGGAATTCTGCCTTCTTATGGGAAATTGCTCCCTGCTACTCAGCAGAGTGAGTATGCAGGGCCAGCTTGTTGAACTCCAGCCGAGTCTTCCGCCAGCAGCACTCCAACTTCTGACCCCTGATCTTCATCGCCTTGAGATCCCCATCAAACCAAGGGGATTTCAGATGAGAAGATTTGTGTCGTATACAAATTGGTGCCATGACATCCAGCGCTTCGGAGACCACTGTATTATAGGTAGCCACTGCTTTTCTGGCGCTGATCACACATGCCGCATCAACCCTAGATAGAGCAGCAACCGCCAGCACTCCCTCTGAGGGCAAGCCCTTAAAGGGCGATAGCTGACTATCTCGCTGGGGAGGGACTTGGGGCCAAACTTGAACTCCGAGGTGTAATGATCAGACCAAACGACCTGATTAATCTTGAGATTATCAACCTCAAGACCCAACTGGAACACCAGATTGAATGCGTGGCCATGATGGTGGGTAGCAGAAGCAACCGCTTGTGCCAGGCCCAGTGACTGCATCAAATGGAAGAGATTGTAAGTGAAATGCGAGGATTCGTCGATCCACGCATTGAAGTCCCCCAAGATTAAGTACCTGGGGGACTCCATCACCTGGTAGACGATGAAGTCCGCTACCTCCTGAAGGAATTCTCCCCCCCGCCCCGGTGGGGCAGTAAATGAGGAGAATCTTGCAACCTGCACCTGTACACACCCCCACAGACAGTGATGCACTCAGAAGATCGGGTGCTGCCAACGGGGTGCACCAAGAAGCCCAGGCTGGCTTGAAAAATTATGGCCACTCTCCCACCCATGTGATCCTTCCTCTGGCAGTGCGCTATGGAGTACTCGGAGGGAACTGCGGCCTCAAGAAATGGGCCAGCATCGTCACCCAACCAGGTCTCCATAATGCAAGCCAGGTCGACTGAGGAAATCAAGTCGGCAGAAATAGTGGTCTTGTTACTTATCTACCTGGCATTGCATAGCACTACCCGAAGAGGATTAGAGGATGCAGCTGGCCCTCTAGCTACCTGCCCACTGGATCTGGTGGGAAGCGTCTGTGTGTACACTTTCCTTCTGGTGGGGTGCTCTGGAGAACAACACCGGGTGATGTGCAGTGCCTTGCTGGCATGGATGACCATACATCATTGGGTTTGGCAGTATAGCCTAGAGGTTAGAGTAACAAGCTGTGAATGAGCTTGGTACATACAGCAGACTTGGGTTTGATTTCTAGCCTCTACTTAAATACTGTGTGACTTTCATGTGGCTTTCACAAGTCAGTTAACCGCCCTGTGCTTCTGGGTTGCCCCTGAAAACAGGCACTTGTGCCTTCAAAGAATTAAGATAGATAGATACATACATACATTCATTCATTCATACATACATGAATGAATGATTTGGTTTACTTTCCCTGCAGGGGGCGTTGCTCAGGCAACTAGTTGGCAAACACTTGTGATGAGGCAGTACTGGACGTGGTACTCACTGACAGGGACAGTGTTGCAGATGTCATTATGAGAGGCCACCTGGGGACCATCAATCACTATACAGTGTGGTTCAGTATAAGGACATACCGCTGTCTCGGTGGCTGCTTCCATGGATGTAACCCATGCAGGAGATCTTTACAACTGCTAGCTGGAAGTCAGCACACACCTTCATTTTGCTGCATCAGCCTTGCATCACACCAGCATGCCCATATTGGGATCTCAGTTCTTCAGTCTCTGTTCGCCAGCTAGGGGTTTGCGCCTTGCTCCCTCCTCCTGGAGAGCTGCTAGGAGTCTTCCGGAGTGTGGTCAAGTGAACCATATGCACACCCTGAGAAGAATAGGTTACTCACCTGTAGCTGCAGTTCAAGGAGTGGTATATGGTTCACATACACACAACCCACCTGTCCTCCCCTAGTAAGTGGCACCTGAGACTGCTTCTAGCATGTAAGATCTGACGTCACGGGGTGGAGTCTGGAAATATACCGCCTGTCACGGAGTGGAATCTGGGGGTGTACAGCCTAGTTGGTGGGAGGAGCTTATCTTAAGGATATTCCGGCCAATCACCACATTCCATTGGAACTGCCAAAGTCTGGATGTGAATCATATACCACTCCTAGAACTACAGTTACAGGTGAGTAACCTATTCTTATTCACCATACCAATATGTACTGATTTTGATGGAATGCTTAAACCGATAAATTCCTTTCAACTCTCAGTGGGGTGAGTATGTATAAAGGGGCAACCCTCCATACCTGTGACAGTCATCCCTACTGATGTAGGAGTTTTTCTTACGTAGTTAGCAACTTTCATTTGTTGTTCTGCAGTATAAACCAAGTGCTGATTGTACCCTGCTGTACCAAAGCACCCCCATGAAAACAAGATATTGTGTCTCATGGGCCATGCTACCATCTCGGGTTGAAATTGACACCAGCTCACTGGTCAAATGCTTGTACATTTTATATTGTATAGGGCCTGTAGGATTTTCCTTTACCTAGCCCTGCGGGCTGGAACTGGAGAACATGATATTCCAGTAAACACACCGGCTGGGCTACTGAAAAATTCTGTTGGACAACTGGATTTTCTCAGCCACTAGCCCTGCTGGCTAGTGGCTGGGAAACTTAATTTTGACTCCAGCATCTGTTTGATGCAAATTTAAAATAAACACTTAAATACTGGTGAAGAGATGGCTGCTTGCAGCTAAAGAGGTGTGGGAGGCTCAAGGCTGTGATCCTGGAGTTCGGGGTGTTGGTGCGGTGATCCTTGTGTTCAGGAGCCTTGCTGACAGCTGGTGGTTGGGGCTGTTCTAATGGCTTTGGAATTGGGATGAATGGGGGATGTACCACAGTATACTAAAGACCCTTAAAATTCTGCAGCTTCCAAACGTGAGCTAGATTTTACAAGATGTAAGGAGGTCTGCAGTATCTTTGTCATCCACAAGGGAGCAGCATCACATAGTGCTATCTATTTCTGATTTCTCCCTGTCTGCTTGCAAGTCCAGTAGTAACAGTGATGCAGGAATTCTCCTAGTTGTAGAAATCAAGGGTCCTCAAGTGTGAAATGTTTCATACTCCATGTAGTTGACAGAGAGGAGAGCCAAGAATCACCCATTCTCTTGCAAGCAATGGGCAGGTTTTCAGTCGAGATACCCAGCTGCCCAAGGGATCATGTGTGTTTCTTTCTTTGCTTTGAATTCTTTGGAATTGCAAATAACGACGCCAGAAGATTGGGCTGTCCTTCAGTATCTGGTCAGGGCTAAACATCAGTATCACTATGATTGCCTAACTTTGATGGTTATGCCACTTGAAAATATGTTGTTCGTCAGTTGTGTCTGAAGTAGTCTTTGGACACTTTGCTGCTTTGTTTATCCTGTTGGGTTCATGCACAAATATATTTTTCCTACTGAATATTTCTTTACATTTTTTTTTGTCAGTCTTGGATAGAAATCAGAGTCTGCATTTTTCAGTTTGGAGCCTGGAAGTAACTGGTGCAGTGAAGCAATTTGATCTATAACTTGATGTTTGCTTAGCAGTTACTACTGTTGTACATTTGGCTGCCCAAACCATGAGTTCTGGTTGCAACCTTTTTGGCAGTTTCCAAGTTTAGTGCAAACTAGAATATTACTGTCACTGATAATGACATTCACAATTAATTTTGGATTCTTCATTTTACTGAACAAATGCTGTATACTGATCTTTTAATTTCTACTTGCACATGGTTACAAATCTAAAATGATGTGTGTTTGGTTTTTTTATCTTTTTTTTTTCACCTTCCCCGGCCCTTAGCCTGCCACTCCGGGCCATACAAGTCGCTGCTGCCTGCCAGTCTCACCCCCACTGCCAGCACCCACCACTGAAGTCCTGCTGGCTCTGCGTCCGGAGTGTTCTGTCTCTAACCCTACCGGATGGGCCCCCCTCTCCCACAAGGGGGAAGCATGAGGGAGAGGAGAAGTCTGGACGCTGCCTGCCCAGAACATCAGGTATAGAGGATAGGAGTGATGCGCTCAGGGGACTGCAGCATGGTGGGATGGCAGCCATCATCCGGCAGAGCTGAAACAGGCCATTATCTGTTTTCTCTCCCACCTTAGCATGCACCACAGCATCAGCCTGGGACAGGGAAATCTGGCGGCGTGTGGCCACTCACGCCACCAAGGACATCACCACAGGCCACCACCAGGAGCCGCTAAAGGAGCGGTGCTACACAGCCCGCCCCCCCCCTCCGGGGAGGGAAGCATCCAAAGGTCGCTCTTGACTCCCTCCCTGCCAGCCTCCACTCCTACTGTCTGTGCTCTAGGCATGAACCTGTGTTGCCAGCATGCTGAGCAAATACCCATCGCTCGGCACTACAGGGCCGGCTGAAATTATGTTTTTTATTGACACCTTGATATTTAATTTTAGAGAATGAACAGAAAGAAGTGTTTGTGTTGATTGGCTAAATGCACCAGTCAGTCGGTCCGGCACGAGGCAGCAGAGAATGGGAAATAATGAGTACTAGTCTCTGTGCCTCATTTCGTTTTGCTAGTATTGTGCCTACGGAATTTTCAAAAACCAACTCCTGCCACATTTTTTTTTTTCTCGCTTAGTAAGTGAGAGCCTTTTCCCCCTCCCGACTCAAACTCTCACCATGCGTAGTGGAAGTCTCAGCAGTCACCACAGTCAACAAACAGTGTGGCATACTCCTATCTTTTTGTAGTCTGCAGCCTTCCTCAAAGAAAACTGTTCCAGCCACTCTCAGCAGTCACTGGTCCTGATTAGGATCATGACCAGAAAAGCTCCGCCTCTGATTTTTGAGAGGGGAAAAAAAAAAAAAAGACATCCACATAAGACAGCCCTGCTCAGTGCCTACAAGCGCTGCTCAGGAGAGGAGAGCAGGAAGTGGGGTGAATCAATAGGGAAGGAGAGGACACAGGAGCATAAGGCATCAGCAGTAGGGGGTGCAGTATATTAACAACTGGGAGGGAAGGACGGGTCACAGGCACACCCCCAGCTTCCTAGATACCTGTTAAAAAGAGCATAGTGGTAACGCAGACCACAGTCTGCAGCACTGTTACTCCCAGTCTCAACACACCAGCTGTGCCATCCTGAGTACACCATTCTGGCACTTATCTTCCATTCGTGCTTCTTCCAGTCATCACAGACAAAAAAAAAAAGAAAAGTAGGTGGCAAAGGGGAGTACAAGCAAGCTACAAGGACACAAACAGATACAGCAGCGCCCTCTGCTGGCAACTGTTCCAGTAGCGGGACTAATTTACAGCAAATGCAACTCTATTTTTAGCAATGTTTTACTTATTTTTTACATTCTTACTAGTTTATAACAATTTTACAAATAACCCATTTTCAAAGTGCAATAATATCCTCCAGGATGGGCGGTATTAGGCTATACCGGACTGTCCAGGGGCTCATTACATCCCTGTATGGTCCGTTATAGCCTAGTACCACCCACCCTGTCAGGAATTATGGCTTACACACTAACCTGATTACTGAATATCAGCGTTCTCTTCATACTGTTACAAAAAATTTACATTAAAGGAAACCTAAGCAACATTTTGTCAAACTATTCAAATATTCAACTTCATAAGGGGACAAAGGAAAGGCTGCTGTTTACATTGATGCTAACATTGCATTTATGTTAATAACATAAATAATTTTGTAGTATCTGAAAAAATAAGCATCAGCCTTCTAATAAAAAAAAAAACGCTCTGCCTGTTCTCTAAAATGGCTGCCAAATGTGTGAAGTGATGACATCATTGGAACTAGAGGCAGAGATACGTGGCTCTCTATAGTGCTAATTAGTTCTGTTCTCTCCCTTTGTTTAGAATTGTTTCACCAAAATGATCAAAACCATGACATAACGTGGATTATTTTGATCAGTACACGTTAGGCTGTGATTTTGTTCATTTCGTTTACTTTAATGTGCCGAAATTGTGTTGTAATCCAACTGACTTTCTCTTTGGCAAACTGCAGTACAGCTCTTCAAATACCTGGTGGTCTAATGGTTATGTGATGTACCAAAATTTGTAGCAAAGTTCTGATCTGGTCCAGTGCCAATGATCATGCTTCGTTAGTAATCCAAAAATATGTTTCTCTTATAGGTTTCTTTTTCCTTATGACCCCCCCCCCCACACCCTGCAGCTAGCCCACCAGTCATTAAACAGTGTGCCATTCCCACTCTGTTCTTAGTACTGCCTGGGGGTGCATATGAGCTTCCCAGTCCCACAAAGAGAATTTTTACACTTCAGATTGTAATCTTGTACCTCAGAGAGTAGTGTACACCTATACTGATACACTTAATTGACTGGCACCGTAAATGATGCCTCCCAAATCACTATACAGTCCTCTTTCATCAGTGTTCTACTTCTGATCCCATAATAAACATTGGGTGGATAGCCACCCTTTTGCACAGTGGAGGCAGTATGTATAGTCCCCCAATTTTTTTCTGCCTCATTGACCAACAACTACATCTTCCTGGAGAACCAAGCAATAAGTACTGGAACACACCAGAAAAAGTGCTGCTGATACCCTCAAACGGGCTGGACCTACTATGGATAACAACATTATTACGCAGAGGAGATGTACTAGTGTCTTGATCGAATCCTCCTGACCTCCAGTATTGGTCTGCCCTCTTACCTGTGATCAGCAGAATCTGGCAGGACAGTCCTCAGCAGTCCTTGTCCATGCCCTCCTCCACAATGCTATTTGTTTGGCTCATCGTTCTTCTGAATCTTGAATACGGTATACACAGTCTCCTCAATACTGCCACAACAAACCTTGACAGCCCCCCCCCAAGGTAATCTCCCTACACAGAATCCAGGTACCCATTTAGGTGCCACAATGCCAATCCAAGTATTTGTCATTATTACCTGCTCTCATCCATGGTCAGGTAGTGATCATGGTGCTGATAGCCCCACGTCTCAGATCTCCCAATGATTTGCTCACCCCCGTCTTCTCCCATCTCTGAATATAGCTGTACCCTACAGGGGCGGCATCCTCAGTCCCTCTGGTATTCATTCTTTACTCCTGCGCCTCACATCAAAAATGGATGAGCTCACCACCCTTCCACATCATGAATGCCATTAGTACAGTCCCCTGTTTTCTTTGACTTATCAAAAATAAACATGATCTTTCCAGTAAACTAGGCTGATAGCAGCAGGGCACAAGGGGGGAAATGGGCTTTCTTGCCCTCATAAGATCTAGGCTAACTTTGATTAGGCAACATTAAATGACAGGTGCACACATTATTGTGCACATCATTTAATAGTCTCTAATCATAGGTAGCCTAGACCTTAAAAGGATAGGAAAGCCCATTTTCCCCTTGTGCCCTGCTACTATCAGCTTGACTTACTGGAAAGATCATGTTTATTATTGAGATGACAGAAAACCTGGGAGACTGTACTAACTGTATTCATGATGTGGAAGGGTGGTGCACTCAACAGTTTTCAATGTAGGGAGAAGGAGTGATGAACAATTGCCAGAGGGGGACTGAGGAGACCATTCCTGCAGGGTGCAACTATATTCAGGGTAGGAGGAAGACAGGAGGAGGGAAAGTTGAATAGATCATTGTGAGATCTGAGATGTGGGGCTGCCAGCACTGTGATCACTGCCTGACCATAGATGAGAGCAAGCAGCAATGGCAAATACTTGGAGTGGCAGGGCAGCACCTAAATTGTTACCTGAATTTAGTGTAGGGAGGTTACCCTTGAGGGGGTTTTCGAGGTTTGTTGTGACAGTATCGAGGGGACTATGTATACAGCATTCAAGTTTCAGAAGAGTGGTGAGCCAGCCAACTCGCACTGTGAAGAAGGGCACAGAAAAGTACTGGAGGAGGATTGCTGAGGACTGTCCTGTGGGGTTCTGCAGATCACAGGTAAGGGAATAGACCAATGCTGGAGGTCAGGTGGATTCGCTTAAAGCATTAGTATGCCTCCCCTGCCTAATAATGTTGTTATCCATAGTAAGTCCAGCCTTTATGAGGATATGAACAGTAGTTTTTCCAGTCTGTCCCGGTGCTTCTTTCTTGGCTCCCCAGGAAGATTTGGTTGTTGACTAATGAGGCAGGAAAAAAATCAAAACAAGGTGACTGTACAAACTACCTTAATTGTGCAGAAGGTGCTGATCTACTTGATGTTTATTGTCAAAGCAGAAGTGAAACATTGATGAAAGAAGACTAGAGAGTGATTGGGAGGAATTATTTAACAGCGCCTTCCAATGAAGTGTATCGGTATAGGTGTGCACTACTCTCTGAGGTACACGATTACTATCTAAAGTGGGGTAATTCTCTTTGTGGGACTTGGAAACTCGTATGCAAGCCCAGGCAGTAATAAGGACAGAGTGTGAACAGTGGACTGTTTGATGGCGGTGTGTGTGTGTTTGGGGGATCATAAAGCAAACGAAGACGACAAAAGAAGATTATTTTTTTGAATTACCAAGAAAGCATGAACTTTGGCATTGCAATAGAACAGAACTTTGCTACAACCATCAGGGCAACGCATAACTACTAGACCCCCCAAGGTATTTGAAGAGGTGTACTGTACTGCAGTTTGCAAAGAGAAAGTTGTTTGGATTACAACAAAATTTCAGCATGTTAATAAACAAAATGAACAAAATCATAGCCTAACATGTGTACTGATCAAAATAATCTGCATGTTAAGTCATGGTTTTGATCATTTTGGTGAAACAATTCTAAACAAAGGGGGAAAACTGAACTTGTTAGCACTGTAGAGAATCATGTGGCTCTCTGCCTCTATCTCCAATGATGTCATCACGTCACACATTCGGCAGCCATTTTAGGGAATAGGCAGAGCAGGTTTTTTGAATTGGAAGGCTGAAGCTTACTTTTTCAAATGCTACAAAACTGCATTTATGTTATTCAGATAAATGCAGTGTTAGCATCAATGTAAACAGCAGCCTTTTCTTCACCTCTGTATGAGGCCAGCTTTTTAAATTGTTTCTTTTTAAAAATATGTTGTTTAGGTATCCTTTAATTAGGTGCTGTAAAAACGTCCAACAAAGGGTTCTGAACATAACATTCTTTAAATAACTTTCAATGTTTTTTATGGTGTATTTGTAGAGCCCTGTAACTTCAGCTACAAAGTGATGCACGCAGCCCTCTCGAGAAAACTAGCCAGCTTCCTGTGCTTTTAATATGCTAATGAGTGTGGCTGGCCTCTTCCATTAGTCAGCAGCATTCATTAGCATATTGAGAGCACAGGTAGCTGACTGGTGCACACAAGAAGGCCGTGAGCATCAGTTTGTGTTGGAACTTGTGACACCCTATGAATACACCACAAAGAACTCAAAAAAAGCTATTTTAAAAGTTCAGTTATGCTCAGAACCCTTAATTGGGTGTTTTTGCAGCACCTGTTGGAAAAACTGGAGTTTGTGCAGTTTTCCTTTAACTACATGCCACAGTGAAACAAAAATAGAATGTTCTAAATGTCGGGGCTCATTTGTGTTCAAATTTAACAGTTTTTATTTTTTTAACTGACCTAAAATAGTGAAACGGCCACATTATTTAGTGCACTTGGAGGTAGCATGAAAAGAGGCAGTTAACAAGAAGAGCAGTGTGCAGGATCTTGTAACAGGATGCTAGGAGTGATGTATTATCCAGTTTTTTGTTTCTGTGCATCTCTCCCAAAGACATTCATACACTCGCAAGACCTCAAAACCAGAGCAATGCATCATAGATATGCAAATTCACATGTTGGGCAGGCTGACATGGTTTCACCAGAACAGAAACTCCCTTCTAGAAGGAGAAAGGGATTACTACTAGAGGCTGGGTACGTTGCAGATGTGATTCATTTGGCTTCCAGGGATAGAAGTTGCAGTCTGTTTAACATTCATGAAACCTAGGCCCTCCCAGTAACAGAGCTGCATTGGTGTCGGCTGCAAAAGCAGTCTACTGCCTACCTTTCTGGTCAGGAGAAGGATGTTGCCTATATGGCTCTGGGGATAGTAGATGGGGGGGGGGGGGAGGAATGGAGCAGGACAGAATATGTAAACTGAAAAAAAGAAAAAAAAAAAAAAAAAGGTGTACAACACATTTTTCACTTAGCTTTTTCTGTGAGCCTACTGGTTCTTACAGTGCCTGGATCCTTCTTCAGCCCACAAACTCCAGGCAACATTCGTCCCGATCTTGGCAGGCCATGTCCCTGCAGGTTCTACAGTACAGTGGGATGCGAATATGCTGATAGTTGTCATCAAGTTTTGGCATGGTGGTGGGGCTTGAATGAGGCAGCTGATTTAGAGGTTCTTGGAGCTTTGTGAGATTGTTATTGTCAAGATCTCGGCTAGGTGCACTAGACAAATCCTGCCTATTTTCAGGCATGACCCGGGGGAAGGGGATACAGATGAATGCCAACTGACCTTGAACCAGATTAAGCTGCAGGCAGCCAAATACTTTAGGACATAATATAAATAGCAAGCCCCATCGTTTCCCCCGAGAGATGGTCTCACCGGAGCAGAGTAACCGTGGATAATTATGTATTTATAGACCAAGTCAAGTTTATGTTATGACGAAGATGTCATGTTGGTGTAGCGTGGTCAAAGTTGGCAGGAGATTGATAGTAAGCTTCTTAAGCTGGCACACAAGATAAGCAGTACCTTCCCTTTGTTCACAGATTTCTAGTTCATCATAGGTTCGGCTAACCTAGGGCCATAGTTTCTTTGCGCATTTCCAGCCAACAGGATAAGGAGTTAAGATAGTATCTTCACCATAGTGCAGAGGGATATGACATTTTGTTTTAACCTGCAGGGACTGGTTACGTGAGGATTGGCAGGACGTTCTTTCTCAAAAAGACCGGATCCACAAGAGCTATTTTGAGTCAGTTGCTAGGAGCCAGAGGCATGATTTTAGGGTACTTTAGTGTCCATTGAGGGTAGAAACCGTACGGTCAACAAGGGTGTGCCTGCTTCCCAATGGGAGTTGGGATCTGATGTAGTATATACATGCTCAGTGCTGTGTGGGGTGGAAGAAGATAGCAGTAGAAGCAGAAGGAAGATGAAGAAGGGAGTAGGTTGAGGCAAATGTATACATCATTCAGTAAAGGCAAGGGTTACAGTTGTCCTTTTTCACAATACCACTGATTTTCTGCTCTGTCCCAAGCTATTTAATATCTAATATGTGTCCTACAGAAGGAGTGTCTTTTAACACTTGCCCTAGACCTTTTAGACACCTTAGGTGTGTGCAGTGGGAAGCTTGACAGGGATAGGTTAAAACACACAACGTTGCATACAATGCATCACCCCTGAACCAAGAGATTAAAGGTACAGCCTTAGCGGGGCTGGGGGGGGGATGGCACATTAGGTGTTCGATACAGAAAGAGATGGAGAGAGAAAGAGAATATCTGATGGCGGTTTCTGTATCGCTTCACAGTGCCAATGGGAAATCTTTACAGGTGAGTAAAGACCACATCTACTGGGGTAGTAGCACAGCCCAAAGCTGTCAATCAGCATAGAATCCTGGGCACATGAACATTCTGAAAGCTGAGAATCTCCAGTCTTTGCTGTGCTGCTAAGGGGTGTAGATAGCATAGCGTTCTCAGAATTTTTTTCCGTCTACAGTAATTTTTTGTTTTCTTGGCCTGATTTGTACAACTGTGGGACAGGTTGGGGCTGCCTGTTTTCAGGGGCACCCAACAATTTAGAAATCATATCTGTTAAGCTGCTGCTTTCAAGTTGAATAACCTGCTATTCCTTTTTACCAATTTTTTTGTTGCTTACTGTGCATGAATTGGGGGTCATGTGCCTTTTTTTTTTTTTTTTTGTGGTGGTGGGGGGTGCAGTTGTAGCGTCTAGGGTCCTGTCCTGTCTTATCCTGTTCCTTTGTTGTTTTATTTATCCTGCATTCTTCAGCTATGGTCCCATCCCCTCCTTGTCTTCTGTCAGATATATTCATGAATATTTTGTTGTATTTTGTGTTTAGACTGCTGGCAGGGCAGCTAGGCTTCATTTATTTGTGTGCCTTGGAGGGTGTTTGTTCATTTAGCCCCTCAGGACAGTCAAGGAGCTCTATTGCCTTTGTTTTGTATTGGCCACCTTCTTTGGTAGGTGGTAGGTATGTAGGCACAGGTGGGTACTAAATTGCGGAAAGATGCCCACTTCTGGGCATGTAAGAAGAAAATGTACATGCTCAAGAAACTATTTACATGCCGCCCCTCAAACAGTCTCATGGTGTCTGCCTGACTTCTCGTTGACTATTGATTTGGCTTGTTTTGAGAATTTTGATTTGTACTCGGTATTAATAAACGCAAGAAGGAAAAATGTGTGTGGTCTTTTTTTTTTTTTTTTTCTTCAATAAATAAACTTAATAAGAAAAACTGATTGTGTGTTGCCCGATTATTTTTTATAATAGTATTCAGATTTTGGACAGTCTGATTGTGACACAGTGACAGCGTAGCTTGTTGTAAAAAAAAGCTTACCAGATTTTTTTATAACACTATTCAGATTTTAGATAGTCCACACTCAGAGAAGCTTGTAAAGAGAGCTAGTTATAGTATTTATTCAGATTTAAAGTAGTTGGATAGATAAGTCCACCACATAAGAGAGTGACACTAGGCTTTATTTAATAACAGATCATGAATCCTGTATGGTAGGTAGGTAGGTAGACAACAGAGCAGCTTCTGCAGTAGCTAGTAAAAGAATAAAAAAGCTTTTTTAACTTAAGCAGCGTTATTTAACAGATGGATCCCTGAACTTAGACTGTAGCCCGAGGAAAAACTTTTTTAGACTTTTTTTTCCCTTTAAAATCAGTCCCAAGCAGCAGTACCCTCTATACTCTCGGTCTTCCGGTCTCAACTTTTTATTATTTTTAGGTAGTAGTAGACAAGTAGTTATTTAACAAGAAAGACAATAGGTGTAGTGGTAGTTACTGTTAGGAAATGGGTGGGCACTGAGCAGTGAGAACTGACTGACTGAGCTCCCCTAACATTTCAACACAACATTCTGCCCTGACTCAAACCGTTACCTAGAAAAAAAATAGCTCTTATGACCACAACCACAATGGATGTGTGTACACTGTTCTAGCTGCCCTTCACGGGAGGACTGTTTACAGTTTATAAGTGAAGTCACTCACTTCACTTACAATTCAGATAGTTTTTTTTTTATTTGCTTAATTAACTGAGGTTAGGAAGGTGAAAAAAATGAGCACACAGGCAGCTTTTTATAGTTTTGAAATTTACTGTGTTGCCACTGGCTGCATAAAATAGAAGCAATAAATTTCTTGCTGGAATTTTGTGCAAGCAGCTGGTAAATTCATAGAATGGGCCCTAAAGAGATTGAGTGCTGTAGTCTAATTGTTGTTGTTTTCAGACTTCAGTTATTTACTTGTCTTTATTTAGCCTTATTTAAATCCAACACACAGTCATTATCATTCACAGACAGTATAGCAAACAGTATAGCAATATAATTATTCTGTTAGGGTAGGAACTTAGGCACATTATCCAGTTAGCTGCTTGGCAGGGTCAGGGTTATCAAATATTTGCAACAGGTGCATTTATAGTAGCTTTCTGAAGGGAACTGTCTGTAGTCCAGAAAATCACTGTGTTTGTCTCCCCTCACCCTCCTATTACAGGTCTGGTGGTTGGTATTGTAAGAGCTAAAAAGAAGAGCAACAGCAAAGCAGCCTGTGAGATTAAGAAGTAATCTCTAGTTCAGATGCTGCTTGTTTTTTTACTTTTTAGGAAAGGTCCAGCTGACTTCACCTATTATTTTCTTGCTGTCCAATTTCCTTCCATCCCAAGAGAGACCTTCGCTGTCTCACACTCCTCTCCTTCCCCCTCCGAGTTACCCCTGCCCTAAAATGAATTCACTCCTTATTTTTTTTTTTTAGTACTCAGTCAGGCTAGCTCTTAAAAGAGCTTTTGGTTCTCTTTGTTTTATTAAATGTTCAATCGATCCCACAAATAGCCTGACAGCATAAGACGTCCTGGTTCCACGAATGAAAGCACAGAATGACGCTGTGCAGCAGAAAGGTCCTCCTCAGCGTCATACTGTCTGGAGGCCAATGAGAATATATACATAGGTGGCACCATTTGGTGTCACGGCTGCTGAAGAAAAGACGCCGTGATCGGCTCTTCGATGTCAGCACCCGCTGCCTGCACTTCCTCCGACCTTTCCCCACTAAAGTGAAGAAAAAAAAAAACGGCAACTGCAAGTAGAAAAAAGACAAAAAAAAAAAAAAGACAAACTGTGCAAGAATACCTTAGGTGTCCGGAATCAAAAGTGCCTGCCCTGGGGCACTTAAGGTATAGGAATTTCGCACCCTGTATGTAGGTGAGTGTGTTTTTCTTTTTTTTTCCATTTTTATTGAGAGACAGTCAGATATCAAACATTAACTAAGCAGAGCTCTACAGTTAAACTTTTGGTGTGTATTTCAATTCTTTTGGAGTTCTGTTTAATCAGTGGCTTGTCGCTGTCTCCGTGTGTCAGGTGGATTTCTGCCAGCTAGAATGAGCCATGCAGTTTTCTTTCCATTGCTGTCTCCCTGCCAGTGAGCTTTACACTCTCTTCCTGGGCACTTTCACTCAGGCGTGAGCTCTGGGCACCCTGTTCTCTTAGGCATACTTGCCCTCATTGCAGTGATGTCATACCTTATGTTGTGACGACACTATACTGATGCATGCAGGCGCATGCCCCTCGCTTCTCCTAAGGGTGTGTTCTGGCGCTGCTTCTACGCAGGTGAACAGAAGATGAGGAGCAGATTTCACTGTGTGGCTGTCTTTTTCTAGAGATGTACTGCTCAGAGTGCTTAATGTAGTGAGTCAGCACTGGTTTCTCACAGTGGCTGTAGGTCTATTGTCTACATTTTTTTTTTTTTTTTGTAAGTCTTTTGGTAACTGGGTAAGGCCCACTAGGCACAAGTGCCTGTATTTAGAGCTCTGTCTTCAATTCTGTGCTCTATTTTGGATTTTCTGGGCATATTAAGAGTCTTGGAAGGCTCCTTTTTTCAGTAGCTGGTCTTTTCCTCTTCCTCTGTTGGGGGTGGTAGGGGAGTTATCCTCCATGCTTGAAAGGAGGACCAGGGTGTATCACATTTATCATTGACAGCTACTTGGATATTTCTGTTTTGGCATGGGGGAAGGGGAAGAATGACTTATTGGAGACCTGTAATATTTTTTTTCCCCCAGTTGTTTAACCAGGTGAGACACACTAAGCCGAAAGGTTTTTTTACAGGTGCAACCTGGGAGCACAGGGAAGTTAAGTGACTTGCTCAGGGTCACACAGTATATGCGAGTGGGGGCTGTGGGATTCAAACCCAGGTCTCCAGATTTGCAGCTCAGTGCCTTAAACCACTGCGCTATACTGCCTCCTAAAAGATGTAAGACCTGCAGAAGGATGCTGAGACCCTGTCCTCTAGATTCTTACTGCCCTACCTATGTAGTGCAGTCCAGCATGTCTGTTTGGCCCCCCCTTCCCGCTGGACTTCAGAGCTGGGGGGGTGCACCTTCTCTACTGACTGGAAGTGGCAGGACCGAGTTGCACAAATCCTTTTTTTTTTTTATATTTTGGTCTTAAATGAGCCGCTGACTTCTGATGTTCTGCAGGACACCCCTACTAACACACCAGAACCCAAAGCGGGCCCCTCTAGTTGGGGGGGGGGGCATACAGGCATGTCCAGGTGTGCCACACAAGAGCAGTGTTGTTCATCCAGCTCTGCAGGCAACCCTTGTTGACCATGTTGAAGGTTAAGAGGGAGAATTCCAATGCGGTGTTAATGTATATCTATCTCCACATTCCTATGCGCCAGTTGCACCAGAAGTTTCTGAAGTTCACGATTCAGGGATTGCATTTTCAGTACTGGGCACTTCCCTTTGGGTTGGCGACAGCTCACTGGGTATTCTCAAAGGTCCTGATCGCACTAATCATGCAGCTAAGCCAGGAGGAACATCACGCATATCCCTACCTGGATAACCTTCTCATCCAAGCACTGTCATCTCGCATGATAACATCAGTGTCAAGGACCTTGGAAGTTTTACAGACTCACGGTTGGGTCATCAGTCGGGGAAAGAGCTCCCTCATTCCATCCCAGAGTCTGGATCATTTGGGGGCAATATTCAGCACGGACAAGGGGAAAGTCTTCCTGTCATCATTCAGGAAGGAGACCCTGAGTCGAGAAGTTCAGTTGCTGACCAGGCAACCATTGGTCCATGTTCACAAGCTCCTACGGATTCTTGGGCTGATGACTGAAGCAGTAGAATTGGTTCTGTGGGCTCGCTTGCACATGCGACACCTCCAGATAGCAATGCTGGAGGCCTGGAATCTGGCTTCAGAAGGCTACCAAGCCCTAATTGTGCTTCCTCAGTCCGAAAATCGCTGCCTTGGTGGATAAGTCCAGAGAACCTCAGCAGGGGGGGTCTCCCCTTGAAGACCAGCCAGAACTGATATCAATAACCAGTGCCATCCATTTGGGCTGGGCCACTGTCCTGGACCATGTTCTTGCCCAGGGCCTTTGGACCCCTCAAGAACAGTGAATACAGATGAATGTATTGGAAGTGCAGGCAATGTATCTTGCTCTATCCGATTTCCATTCTCGGGTGTAGGTCAGGGCAGTGAAAGTAAAGTTGGATAACGCCACAAGCGTGATGTACGTAAACAATCAAGGAAGCACAAAAAGCAAGAAGATGTTGACAGAAGTCCTGCTGTGGGTGGAGAAACGCCACCTGGCTCCTTGAGCTGTTCATGGAATACCTTCTCCACTTGGGCCATAGAAAGAGGTATCAGACCCCTCAAAGCTACAGTTCCACAGATATTGGATTTTTTCCAGGTAGGGGTAGACAAAGGCCTTGTGCTGAGCATGCTGAGAAATAAATCAAGTTTCGGCACTCGGAGCAGCTCTGGGAAGTTCCATGGGAGCATCTCTGGGGACCAGTCATGAGATTATCCATTTTGTAAGAGCAGTTAGCAGAAGCAGACCATTGTTTTGGTCTCCAGTTCCTCCCTGGAACCTTAATCTGATATTGAACGCTCTTTATAAGCTCCTTTTGAACCTCTTTCATCCGTACTGTTGGATATCCTATCTTACAATATAAGTTTTTAATTGCAGTCTGCCCAACCAGAAGGATTGGTAAACTTCAGGTGTAACACAAAGGACCTTACCTTATCATTCATAAGGAGAAGGTGATATTGAGGACGGTTCTGTCCTTTGTTTCTAAGATCCTTTCAGCGTTATATGTAAATCAAGAAATCTGCTTACCATTCTTCTGTCCTAAACTGTCAAATCTCTCCTCTTCCTCAGCAGACAACCTGCCAACCACTTACCAGTTCCCTCTTTTAGCCTCTTACTTCTTCATCATGATCACTAACCTTTTTTTAAATTATTACTGCTGAATATTATTCTCTTGAACTTCATAGCTGCTGCTGCTGCCACCGACAGTCAGACTTCTGATACTGCCATGCAGTTCATTGCTATAGTTCTGCATTGGATTCCCCCCGCGTCATTCAGACATTACTGGCACCTCCTCCCCCACGCTGCCATAATGGACAGAAATCGTTAAAAAAAAAAAAGCATCTTCAAGTCCATCTCCAAATACCACATTTTCATTATCTAGCAGAAACGGGGGGGAGTACAAGCATGACAACCACATATTAAAAAAAAAACGGCAACTATGGAGGCCTTAGTTGGACAAAAGTCCTTAACTCAAAAAAACAGTAAATTGATGAAGGCGGAGGAACTATTTTTATGTAAAATCAATACAAACATTTAACTTTTTTATTACTTCATACTGTGAATTTTAGTTTTGATGTACACATACAATTATGGTGGCCATTTCATAAGCACAATAATCCACTCTGGGGTGTGTGTTAGACAGTTCTAATGCACAGCTAGGGTCGTGGATGCACTACTCCCCCTAGCCGTGCCTTAGAACTAACACATACGTACCCCGTCGTGTCTTATTGTTTATTTAACAGTTACAGTTGCTGTGTACTGCAAGGGCAGACAGATATTTCTTAAATTGATTAATCTTGGGGAGATTCAGCAGAATATCAGGCAGTTCGTGTAACCAGTTAGTGGCCCGGACAATAAATAACTGCTTGCCCAACTGAATATGCCAGAAAGGAGGCTTTGGGGCATTCCTATCCATATACCTGGCGTTGTATTGGTTAGAGATTATACAGAAACAGTTTGTTAAAGCAGGGGGTGTTAGGCCCAAAAGTATTTTTTGGGCTAGCAAACGGGTCTGAAGCTTTATCTTGCAGGGTAAAGTTAGTTAATGAGTACGTTCAGGGTACAACTATGAGTGCTGTTATCCACACCAAGTACAGAGCGACACACTTGATTGCAGATCAGCTTTACTCTGTTAAGCACCCTGTCATAGGCAGCTGCATAGACAGGGAGCTCATATTCTGTAAGTGACAGAATGGCACTGGCTACTGTAAGGCATCTAACATCCCCATTGAGATTGTTCTGGTTGCGGTACAGGGCACCCAGACTTCTGTTAACTGTGGACGCTTGATTGTCAACCTGGGCAAAAGATAAGGGGCCATATTCACAAAACTTTGCCCAGGGACAAACCCAGTTTGCCCGGAGCTGGTATTCACAAAGCCCAGTTTGCCCCTGGGCAAAGTTGGGAGGGGGGCCACAGTGCAAATGAAGGGGAAGGGACCTGCATATCCCCGCAGTCCAACTCACAAAGTGTTTGCTCCATGTTTGTGAACGACCTTGCATGGAGAAATTACCGTTGACGAAAACCTGATAGTGATCTGCGCAACCCTAGTGGTTGGCGGAGGTACTGCAGACCCCCCTACTGGTTCTCCAGTCGCAGACCCTATAGAAAACTGAAGGTGTCCATAGTGTAGTGGTCCCTCCCCGTCCTCGATCACCCATCCGATATTGATAAAATTTTCCATAGTGAGTGGTCCCTCTACCTCCACAGATGAACACTCTGTCTTTGTCTGCTGTCTTGGGCCTGATCACGATGTTTCTGACTGTGAGCTCTGCCAGAAGTTTAATCAAACAACCATTGGGCGATGCCGGAAGGCTCTCAAAAATTTCCTGATGGATCAACAGGTAGCCAGATCTGAGCAAGGGTCCTCCGGGGCCCTGGCCTCTCAGTCACCTACCAGATCTTTGATCTCCCACACCCGAAACAAATCCTTAGGGAAAGTCTGGGAAAGTCATAAAGACCGAGATCACTACCACACCCCCTGGCATTGATCTCGTTCCCCGTCGACTTCTCCTTCCTTGGGGGGGGGGGGGTCTTCATCAGCTACAGATGCACCGATGAAGAAACCTGCTGTCCAGGTCTCTGTGCCCAACAGACCCATACTCACAGCATTTATGCCCAATTCTCAGGGTGGTCGGACGTCGACCTGTGGGTCATTGGCACCTCCATCGTAGAAAACAGGCTTGATCTTATCTGTGTCAGTCTTCACTGTTCATCACTAATGGGTATGTGGCCAGAGGTCACAACTCAGCGGAGCTCTTTTTTTTTTTTGACGGGCGGAGTTGACGCACTGACTGTGCCACTGCGGGCCGCATGACTGCGGCGCTTGCAGGTTGCTGCCAGCTGTCGCCGACCCCACCTCCTGCCAGTTCTTCATCTCCCGCCGTAGAGGTCGCACATTGTGAGGCGCTCCAAGCAACTACATCGGGCCTAGTCTTCGTCTGTCGACACAGAGTCTACTTGCCGGTTCCGTTTCGCCCTACTCGACGCCGCTGTTCGGTAATACTGTTCCTTTATTATTTTCTACGACATCGAGTCCACACCTGTGCCATCAACCGCTTCTCCATTGACGAACACAGTCGACCTAAACACACTTTTGGTTAAGTTTACCAATGTGATTGTGCAGCAGCTAGATGCCCTTAGGCCCTCCTCGCTGACTCTGTTGACAGCAGCTTTGTCATCGACGCCCATTCATCGGCCGTGGGAAGCTCTCTGCAGACCATCGTCAACACAGCCGACGCCAGACCCGGACTTAGAAGAGTTCAACATCAAGGCGGAGTACCATCCAGGCCTCATTCTTCCTGATGATGAGGAAGACGAGGAAGAAATCATTGTCTCAGGCAGTTCCACTGCTTCCTCTGTCAGTGAGGATTCAGTGAAGCCCACACCTAGATGTCCTGTAGACCCCATATTTTTCAGTGTGAAGAAGCAGCTGTCTTTAGCCATGGTCTTCCACACTGAGGAAGAGGATGTCGCATGGAAAAACAGAGTTCGTTTTTTCCGTACCTCTGTTTTGATCTCTTAAATATGTCCTTACTGCTTCTGCAGAATGTTGGAGGGGGTGTGTCCCTAACTAGCAGACCACACACACGTCTTCAAACAACATGAAGTCTTGCTATATTATAGACATTAGCATTTTGTTCCAGCTCTAGAACTGCCCCGGAGTGAAATGGTTAACCATTCCAAAATAGAATTTTGGCACGAGAGCAGCTCTATCTGTGTCATTTCAAACTTGAACTGTCAGATTCTTTACTCTGCCTCAGTGAACAGTCGCTCTGGAGATTTCTCCTTCTGCTCGGTTCATTTCTCGGTTTAAAAAGTGTTTTCGGTTGGATTTAACCGAGAATAGTTTTATTTTAACCGCAAACCGCTCAGTTCAAGCTCTATCTGTGGTAACCGTAAGTAAATGAAGGTTTTGTCTGTGTGGAACTTGTAAGTTATCGATTCGGTTTTGAACCGATCAGTGGGTTTAAAACTCATTTAAAACTAAAAGTTACTATTTTAGAGTGCGGTTCCCGGTTCTTATTGGTTCTAAAAAAAACGGATTTATTACGTTTTTTTCCAATACCCGTGACACTGTTAGGAACCGAGCGGCGGTGCCTTGCCTGGCACTGCCAAGCAAAATGGCAAGTTTTTGGTTAGGCTGGCATTATGTCTGAGAAACCCAAAAGAAAAACCGGGCCCACTGGGTTTCAACACTGTGATGTTTGTGGGGAAGTCTTTGCCAAGGCTGACCCACACACCACATGTGTTTATTGTCTGGGGTTTGACCACCTCCAGTCAGACTGCCAGGTATGTAAGAATTTCCCTGCAGCCACCCTGGAAAAAAGATTGGGCAGGCTCAGGGAACGAGAGGCCAAAAGGTCCGCTGACCCGGATGGCCAGCCCGGTTCGGTGCCAACCGAACCAGAGGGAGTGCCCTCTGACCAGGGCCAGACTTCCTCGGGCAAAAGAAAAGCTGGTTCTGAGGAACCAATTCCAGTAAAGAAAACAAGAAAATCAGCAGGTCTGGAGTCCAAAATTCCTTCTCCAACTGCTGCAGAGATAGCAAAAGCCATACAAATTGTCCAGTCACTGTTCAGGGTACGTCCGAACCACCACTATCTGGTAAAGGTCGGTTCGTCCGGTCCCAGTGGTTCAGGATTATGATATTGAGGAATTTTATGAACCAGAGGAGGGAGGAGGATTATGAACAGTATGAATGTGGCTGGGAAGGTCTGGTGTGCCCATTGAACCGACATCTCCCCAGACAGAACTTTAGAATCATCCCTATGCTGTCTGAGTCCCCATCTCATTTTATGTTTTATAAAAAGTTGCTGAAACCTCCAGCTTCCTTTAGAAGAGGCTGTGGATGAGCAAGAGGAGCCTGATTTTGTAGAAATGATGGATATTCCAGAGTCTAGGAGATTGTCTTTTCCTTTACATAAGTCTTTTAGGAAACAAACAATTAAAATTTTAAAGCTCCTAATTCTGTGCCTCCTGTAGATAAAAAAGATGGACAGAAGGTATACATTGTCAGGCCCTGATACAGAATTCTTCTCAGCAATGCAGTCATGTTAGTAGTTCAGGCTGCTGCCTGTGATAAAGCTAATATTCCCTTGGCTTCACATCCTCCTGACAAGGATTCCAGGAAGATTGATGCCATGGCAAAAAAACAGTATATGGCAGCCTCTCTGGGATTCAGGCAAGCAAATTATATGGCTTATGTAGCTAGGTATCAGAAATCTAGATGGGATACTGTTATGCAATTGGCCAAGCAGGCCCATGGCCAGCTGGCTAGTGAACTAGAACAGGTGGCTGCTGATGGCATTGAAGCCTCTAAGGTTCAGTTTCATGCTGCTGTGGATGTTAATGATGTTTCCTCTAGGGTCATTGGCCACATCTGTAGCTTTTATAGGCTTGGCCTGGCTCAGGTGTACTAGTTTGTCACAGGATACCAGACTAAGGCTATGGATTTTCCTCTGGTGGGAAATTCTCTGTTTGGAGAGCAGACAGAGAATTACATGAAGAAGATGGATGAATATAGGACTACTTACAAGAGTGCCCAGGCTAAGGAGCGCAAGCCACTCCTCAAAGGCATGCCCCCAGGGTAGGGGTAGGCCTTTCACAGGCCTTCTACCAGACTCAGGCCTCCTCTGCCTATGCTCAGAGGGCTTCTTCAGAGGCAGGGGGCAGACGAGGTGTGGGCAGACCTGCTCCACCCCCAGTCTAAAGCTCCTATGAAACAGGCACCCTGATGGGGTGCCCAGGGCCGATTCTCCTGTACCAGTGGGGCAGGCTGGCTTACTCAGTCAGAATTGGGCTCTTTAACCTCAGACAAGTGGGTTCTGGAAGTAGTGCCAGGGTCTGGTTCTCAGCTTCAAAAGTTTCCAAGTTGAGAAGCAGACTTTTTCTACCTGCAAGTGCTTCAGAGACCCTCGCTCTGGAAACAGAGGTCTCATCCCTGTTAGCTCTCAGAGCAGTAGAAAGGGTTCCTCCTGCATCAGGGCAGGGTCTGTATTCCAGATACTTCCTTACCCCAAAAAGACAGGAGAATGGCGGCCCATTTTAGATCTCAGATATCTGAACAAGCATCTTTTGAAACCAAAGTTCAAAATGGTAACTCTGGCAATGATTTTACCTTCCTAAGGCCAGGGACTGGCTAGCCTCCCTGGACCTCAAGGATGCCTATTTCATGTCCTAATCAGAAGATCCCATCGAAAGTACCTCAGATTCGAACTGCCCTCAGGTCATTACCAGTTCAGAGCGATGTCCTTGACCTTACCTCTGCTCCAAGGGTATTCACAAAGTGTCTAGCAGTGGCAGTGGCCCACTTAAGGAGGCAGAGGATTGCTGTTTTCTCATCTAGATGACTGGCTCATTGTAGGCCAGTCCCCAGAACAGGTAAATCTCACCTGCAGGTCACCCAGCAGCTTCTCACCTCCCTGGGTTTCTGCTAAACCTACCAAAGTCGGTTCTGGAACCAGTCCAGGTACTCACCTTTATAGGGGCAGAATTGGACACAAAGCTAGCCAGAGCCTTTCTTCCCCCCAGAAAGGGTAAGGAATTTAGTGGCTCTGGCCTCTTCCTTCACTCTGCAGGTCTCTCGACCAGCAAGACACTTTCTGCAGCTCCTGGGGCACATGGCTGCATCCACAGCTGTTGTGCAGGGAGCCAGATTTCAGATGAGAGACATTGTTTCACTTGAGAACCTTTTGGTCTCAGAGAAGAGACCCCCTTTCCAAGTTGGTCCCAGTGACTCGAACCTTGATCCTAGCTCTCCAGTGGTGGCAGGATCAGAGCAATTTAAGAGCGGGGGTCCCCTTCATTTCCTTCTCACGACTCTGACTCTCACTACAGATGCTTCCTTCTGGGTTGGGAGCCCACATGGGTGACCTTTCCACTCAGGGAGTTTGGTCCCCCAGGAATCTCTGCTCCACATCAATTTGCTGGAACTCAGAGCTATCTTTTAGCTCTTCAAGCTTTTCTGCATCTGTCCACGACAAGGTGATACAAGTCAGAACAGACAACACCACAACAATGTGGTACATCAACAAACAGGGGGCACTCGGTCTTCGGCCTTGTGCACCGAGGGCAATGAAGTTGTGGTCTCTGGCCTATTCCTGAACACTTCCCTCATAGCAGTTCATCTTCGAAGGACAAATGTCCTAGCGGATGCCTCAGCAGGATTTCCCAGGGCCATCACGAATGGTCCCTGGATCCTCAAGCGCGGATAGTTTTTGCCAGGTGGGGCATCCTCAGATAGATCTTTTGCAGCCCCAGACAATCACAAACTTCCTCTGTTCTGTTGCAGACCTCCAGTGTTGGGCCCAGTTCCCCTGGATGCCCTTCTTCTGGATTGGGAGGAAGTTCCTCTATGCTTTCCCCCTTTCCTCTCCTATTCAAAGTACTAGTCAAAATCAGATCTCAGCCTTGCAGGGTGATTCTGATTGCCCTGGATTGGGCCAGGCAGCCCTGGTACCCACTCCTTCTGTCTCTGACAGTCCATCTTCCCCTGTGCCTCCCCAGGAATCACAATCTGTTGACTTGTGCCCAGGGAAGGGTTTGGTATCCGGACCTCAAATCCTCAACCTCAAGGCCTGGCTCTTGAGGAGTTAGAGTTTGCTGATTTACACCTCTCTCAGGGTGTTCTTGAGCTCCAAAGGCTTCCAGAAAGCCTTCCACTAGGCTACTTATAGTTCTAAATGGAAAAGGTTTCCATTTGGTATGCTGGGAAAAATATTTCCCAGAATCTGCTGAATTGCCCATTTTGTTAGATTACATGGTACATCTTAATTCCTTGGGTCTCAGACCAGCTACCCTGAGAGTTCATTTGGCAGCTGTGTCTGCTTTTGTGTCAGCAGGAAAGTCATCCTCTTCCTCTCATCCTGTGTTTTCCAAGTTTTTTAAGGATTACTCCATACTAATCCTCCCTTTCGGAACCGCCGCTGCTTGGGACCTTAATGTTTGCATTGCCCAGTTAATGCAACCCCTTTTGAACCTCTGTCTTCTGCAGAGCTTAAGTACCTAACTTGGAAAACTGTTTTCTAGTGGCTATCACTTCGCCAGACGCATAAGTGAATTGGTGCTCTTGTCAGTGGAGACTGACTTATTTCTTTCCACAGGGATAAGGTAGTCCTTAGGACTAATAGGAAGTTTTTGCCTAAGGTGGTTTCAGATTTCCATCTTAATCAATCTATCTCCCTTCCAGTATTTTTCACTGATCACTCCTCTTTGGGTGAGAGGAGGTTGCACAGCCTGGATGTTTAGAGAGCTCTTAGTTATTATATAGAGCGTGACTAAAGGTCACAGGTTCAATCCTCCAACTTTTCCTTACCTATGGTGAAGTTGGGAAAGGCAACCTGCCACTAAGAGATCAATAGCCAGGTGGATTGTCTCTTGTATCCATTTTGTTATCAAAGTGGGCAGAGCCCCCCGGGTTTGAGGGCTCATTCTACAAGGGTACAGCTATGCCTCTAGCTGCTGCCAGAGATATCCCTTTATTAGAGATTTGCCAGGCTGCTACTTGGAAAACGGTACACACTTTTACCAAGCATTACTCCTGGATGTCCAGGCCAGGAGAGATGCTCAGTTTGGCACAGCTGTTCTTCAGAGCCTATTCCTAAGTAGGTTCTGCCCTCCTCCATGGAGGTACTGCTGTGTATTTTGATTATGTCTATAATATAGCAAGACTTCATGTTGTTTGAAGAAAAATTACTCACCTTAGTAATGTTGTTTCTTCTAATGGAGTCTTGCTATATTATAGACCTCCCTCCAACCTGCCCTCTCAGAACCTCTACTTGGTGGGGTGCGGGCAACTTAGTGTGGGCACTACTTATGTCCTGTTAGCATTTTGTCCCTTTGGGACTTTGGGGGTGTGTATGTACGTGTGTGTGTTTATTATACTTATGTTCCATTTTCATATTATTAGAATGGTGTTAGTATTTCTAGTCCCCTGACTTGAGTCTTGGGTGTTGGGACCATCAATGGTTGTTATTATTTAGGTAGCCATTTGACTAGTGTAGGTTACAGCTTCCACACAGACCTTAGTGAGTTTGGCTCGTGAAAGATCTGACAGTTCAAGTTTGAAATGACACAGATAGAACTGCTCTCGTGCCAAAATTCTATTTTGGAATGGTTTTAACCATTTCACTCCGGGGCAGTTCTAGAGCTGGAACAAACTGCTAATGTCTATAATATAGCAAGACTCCATTAGAAGAAACAACATTACTAAGGTGAGTAATTTTTTCATGTGGTCGTCTAACGCAGTATTGGAGGGAGTTGTTGGAAGTCATAATAAGTATTTATGAATGTCCTGATCTCCTCACTCCTACATATATCTTAACAGCCACACCACAGAAGACTGCCCTGTAAAATTCGTATGCACAAACGGATCATGCTTTTACTATTGGCAGCTATGAAAGCTATTACCAGGCTATGGTGCACTGACAAAATACTAACACTGGACTGCTGGAGAAAGATCACCTGGGAAATTTATGCTCTGGAGAGACTTTCAGCTCGATTACAAAATTGTACACAGGCTTTGAACTTCCATGGTGCTTATGGATCGTGTACCAATTACAACATTTTCCAGATTTTGTGCCTTAAAAATAAGAATGTGATAATTTTTGATATACTGAGGTCAGCCCCTCTCTTCCACTGCCTACCTAGCCTTGGCGAGGATTCTGTATTATTGATCTTACTCCCCTGCGCATTTGGTTATTGCTTACCAGAGTACTTTCTTGAAATTTTGTAGATTTATATTTTTTAGATGTAATGAATTTATTACTGGAGTCACACTTATCATCATAGTGACTGTGGAATGGATTACAATCTCAAGGTAACATACTGTATTTTAATAACTGTGGAGTTGCTCAGTTTGACTGCCCTAATTTTTATAAAACCAACACAGTTTTTCTGCTGTAAATATATGTCTACTTGGAGACATCATGATTTTTTTCAGTGGAGAGTCTACAGGATAAGAGACTGTATTTCATACAAGGATTAGGACTTTGGTACAGAAAGAGCTTTGGTTTTCATAGTACTTTAGCTGTGTATGGTTGTAAAGTATCTCCAACACTAATCTCTGCCTTACATTTTGCACATGAATATATTTAGTACAATGGTTGGACTCCTAATTCATGCTCCGATTGTTTTTTTTTTTTTTACTGGTGTAACGAGTTCATACTACCTTTGTATTGAAAATGTTGTTATGTAAATGTAGTAACTGTTATTAATAAACATACAATTAAAAAAAAAAAAAAAAGATACCACCAGGAAAGAATTGGTGGACTTACTGGAGATTCCTGAATCTCCCCCCCCAAATCATTCCTCCAGTCTTACCATCCTTGAGAAATACAGCCACTGTAGCCTGGCATAGACCAGACATGGTGCCAGCTATGCCTTGCAGGGCGGACAAACTTTATCATGCCCCTTGGGTTCCCCTACTATGCTGCCCAGCCTGAGACAGACTCAGTGGTGGTCAAGGCAGCTCATGACAGGTATAAGGCGCCTAACCACCTTAGTTCCCTTCCCCCAAAGTAGACTCTACATCTGGGGTAAAAGGGTTTATGCTTCCTCTAAAACACAGTATTACAGCTGGGTGGTGGTACTCAAAATCTTCAGTGTCGGTCCCTTGAAGGTGTTTTGTGAAATTCAAAGAAAAAACAGTGCAGAGAACTCAAGCATATATTTCAACAAAAATCCACTTGACGATATATATAGTTCCTCTTTTCTTTTATTGTATTCATGCTCCCCTATGTTTCGCTCCTCAGAGCTTGTTCACGGGGAATTTTTATCTGTTTAAACACAAAATTTATTTTATTTTAGTTTCTTCATTTTATCTTTCATTTTCAAACACTTTCAAAAAGTTTTTTATAGGAACTCAGCATTGTATTACCATTTAAACGTCTGTTGCTCCTTAATTAAAACATACTTTAATTTCACCAGTAGCCATAAGCTCTCTGCAAAAACATAAACAAACAACTTTTATAGCAATGCAGGGTAAACACTAGCCATGGATTTGTGCAATTAAATTAAACTTCTGTTGAAAATTTGATTCCCCATAACCGTACACGTACCACGTGAGCCACAAGTTTTCTATATGACGCTCAACTTTGAAATCTCTCGAGGTCCAGACGCGTTTCTTTTATGTTCTTAATGATCGTCTCTGCCCCTACAATATGTAAAACACTTTTTTAAGTATTTTCCTAAATTTGCAATACTTCTTTCTTACTGATTTGAAAACTCTTTTTACGTTCATTTGAAAGGCACACTCGCGCTGTTGCCCCCACTCTGCTCATGCAGGTTTACTCATGTTTAGCTCCGTAATGGCATTCCAAAATGATGTGGTGCTCATTGAGGTTGTGGTATCCTCTTGAGCCTACTTGGAATTACCGCTAAAGTGACGTGTCACTTCTTTTACCTCTCGTGAGGTGAGAGCATTGCATAGGAACAGTACATTCTCCCCCGAAGGTGGAGACACGGTTTTTCCAAGCAGGCTCTCCTGCACAAAATGCCACGGCCTGCGTGATGCTGCAAATTAATTTTTAAAAAACGAAGACTATGCATCAGCTCAATGCAAAGCAGCAGATGGTTCTTATCCACCAAAACACATATTCTGTACTTAATTTTAAACTTTTTATTTATGTGCAGTTCTAATGCTATCTCATCTCACCAGCAAAATAGTTTCATTTTAACAGGATGAGCAGGGTGCAATTTTGAACAGTTGCCATCAGAATATGAAACACTTCATGCACAAAACAATTTTATTCTGACAGGATAAACTGGGTGCAATTTTAAACAGTGGCTAACAGAATGTTGAAAACACTTCTTACATAATGATGCCCTTATTATTTATTCTTTCAACTATTTTACATCTACATTATGACATTCCAATCCTCCATAAGTAACTGCAGCCCACCTTTAGATCTTACATACACACTTGCCAGTTACTTTCAATATTCATTCCAATAGCTGGATTGAATGTTTTGAGATGGAAAATCCATTTCATCTCGGTTTGTTCCAACAGTTGTTTATAATTGCCACCCTAAGAGGGTGGTTGTACTACCTCTAACCCCCAAAACCTTAGGGAAGATCCGGTATGTCCTTCTTTATTGAAATGTTGTGCTGCAGGTGACTGCTCGTCCCTGTTTCTTATGTCCCCTTTATGTTCTAATATCCTCTTTTTGAGTGCTCTTTTGGTTTGACTAACATATAGTCAGTCACATGGACACCGTATGACATACACAACACCTTCTGTGTTGCAGTGTGTGTTTCCTAATTCTGAACTCTGCATTGATATGTGGGTGTTTGAATATACTCTTTTTACTTGTGGTATTACAAACTGTACATCTCCCATATTTTGTCATTCCTGGCTGTAAAGGACCCAGCAGTAACTGCGGTCCTATTGTCTCTGGTTTTCTAAACTGTGAATGTACTAATTTATCTTTAAGGTTATTTACCTTTTTTGACACTACTATAGATTTTTGCTGTAATGCCTTGTTGTGTGGGTTGTCTAGAGCTACCATGTGCCAATGATTGTTCACAATCCTTCGTATATCTGGCATCCTTTATTATATTTCAGGGCTAGGACTGTCCTATTGGTCTCCTTCCTTATTTCTTTACCTTGCAAAAGCTCTTCTCCAGTTTTATTCTCTATCTTAAAACCTGCTTGTTTTAAAATTGCAGGTTTGTAGCCCCTGTCCCTGAACCTATTAATCATCTCCTGCTTATTTTGTTGGTAATCCTCCATTCTAGAGACATGGATATGTTGTTCAGCCACACTGTCTGGCAGGTTCCTTGCCACTTTAAATCTTGCCAGAAAATCTTTAACCTGGCTCCTCCCACTCACCCGGGTGGTAAAACTCTCGGCTCCGCCCCATGACGCCAGATCTTCCTTACCACTTGGAAGCTCAGGTTTCCTCCTTAGCGCTCTGCGTTTAGACTGGATCCAAACTCTTCGGTTAACCCGAAACTAATTTTAAAGTTTACTAGACTTCGGTCTGCTTCTTCCTTCATGGCTGCGATAGACAAATCGACTCCCGGTTTTCGGCGGTGCCCATGCGGGCAGAAGATGTCTTGGACCGATCCACACTCCATGTGCGTCTACTGCCTCGGGCTTGACCATGATCCGCAGGCCTGTGATTTGTGCAAGCCCTTCTCGGCAAATGTCCTCTAAGACTGTGCTGCCAGGCTCCGACTTGGGCGCCCCGAGAGACGTATTCCGCCGGTGAAGTCAAAGGCCCGTTGGGCGGTTTCCGTGGCTGCGGGCTCAGCTGAGCAACTTGAACAGATAATCGCCCCTGAGGAGGAGGCGGCCCAGGCTGCATCTTCGTCTTCCTCAGACGCGGCATTTATCCCGCTCTCTTTGGGCTCCTCCTATACGGCTTCTTTTAAGGAGCTTTGTCAGTTCCTCTCCACGAAAGGTGAGGGTCCTTCGGGACACTCCTCTCGGTCCAAGAAGAAGGACTCGAAGGGTAAGTCTCACCGTTGGCGTTCGTGGGAGCGGGAGCCCCTTCCCCGGACAGTCGACTTTGGTCGAGGTTACGGCTAAGGCCGCTGGTTTCACGGTGTCCCTGTCAGATCAGCTGGCCGAGACACCCATCGACGCTGTCAAGATTTTTCTCGACCCATCGGAGGGCTGTCAACCAGAGAAGCCGACAACCCTTCTTCACCGGTTCCCCCGGTGGAAACCGAGGACTTGCCTGCGCCTCCTGTGCCGGGGTCCCCGGCTAAGGTGCTCGAGCCGAGGAGGACGGGTTTCCCGCTCCTCCCAGACCCACCCTCGGAAACACCCGGTCTCGGTCCTCTTCTCGGTCCAGCCGATCCCGCAACACTGGTGGTCTCGTACTAGCACCAAAGGCAGGCGGTGACACCGCTCGTCTTGTCTTCTTCCTCCTTGGAGGAAAGGCTTCGGCGCAAATTGCGTCGACACTACGAAAACTTAATGAGGCAGCAGCTCCTTCTGACTGGGAACAAGCCAACGCCGTCGCCTTCCCCGGCCATTAAGTGGCTGTCACCTGAAAGGCCGAAACAACCCCTCGCGGTGATCGAGGAGCCCAAACCGCGCGCTGTTGTTCGCCAAACCAGCTGCCCCACTGATTATGGTGGAACCCCCACAACCTAAATCTGGGGCTCCAACTATGATTCTCGGTCGGGACAGGAACTGCCCCACCCGATTGGCGGTCACCCTCACTCCCGACTGTCCTCGGCAGGTGGAGGGTGGCTTAGGCCCTAGGCAGCTATTCGCAGACTCCTCGGAGTCTGATGATGACTCTTCCCTGTTCTCCAAGCCCCTTGACCTGGAGTCCTCGGGGGGACAGTCGATGGAAGAGAGCCCATCCTCATTCATGGGTTTGCTTCGGCTCATCTCAGATACTACTGGGATGGAGCTCAAGCCCGTATCCAAGTGGGCCAAGTATCCCCTCACGAAGATACTGGACCGAGGGGATTCTCCCACGGAGGCCGTTCCGGTGGCTGAAGCCATGTTGCCCCAGCCTAGGAGTTATGGCACCGGCCGGCTTCTTGTCCTGCTCCTTTGGCCAGGAAGTAGGCGGTCCCCACCGGGTCACTGTCCGGTTTCTCAGAGCACCCCTCTGCGGAGGGGCTGGTTACCAATAGTGTTTTCCGGCACTCCGGGAACAACAGGGACGTGAACGAGCCCCCTGACAAAGAGTCCAAAAAGCTGGACTACGCCGGGCGTAAAGTGTACGCTGCATCCTCCCTCGGCCTCCGTCAGGCCAGTTCGGCCATACTGATGGCGCACTTTTCCCACGCCCTTATGGGCTCCCTGGATGAGGTGATCCCTCCTCTCCCGGCTGACGTCCAGACTACAGTCAACCAGGTGCGGGATCGGGGAAGGGCAGCGGTGAAGCAGCAGCTCCAAACGGCTCTCAATATTGGAGACTCCTGTGCCCGGTCAGTAGCGGCCGCAGTGGCCATGCGCTGCAGAGCTTGGCTGCGGATCTCCACCTTCACGGCGGACACCCAGCACAAGCTGTCAGACTTCCTCTTCCTGGGTACCGACTTGTTTGGGCCTGGGGTAGAAGGCCACCTCCAGAGGATTGAGAAGTCCAGTGCCACCTTGGACTCGGTCATGTCTGCCCAGAAGGACAAAGGCTGCCAGCAGCAGCATAAGCCCTTTCGCCCTTCTGCCCCTGCGGCATGTCCAGCCCAGCAACACCAGCATCAGAGCCAGCAGGCTTGCACTTCGCACCCCAAAGCCAAGCCTGCAGCTTCCTCCAGCAGGAAGCTGGGAGGAAAAGGCCCAGGAGGTCCCTTGGCCGGTCCTTCCTCCAAGCCTGCCCAGTGAGTGATTGAGGGGTGTCGCCCCCAGCCGCGTCGCTTCCCCCTGGGGGGATGGCTCCGCCACTTTCTTTCCGCCTGGTCCGCTATCACCACGGACCGCTGGGTGTTGGAAGAGGTAGGAAAGGGTCTGCCTCTGGAGTTCGAGCAGGCGCTGCCCTTCCGAGCCGTCACCCCACAGGGGGCTATGGGGTCCGCAGCCTCTCTGTCGGACCATCGAGCCGACATTGCCCTGCTCTTCAGAAAGAGGTGATCAGGAAGATGGTGGATCCTCCACCAGATCCAGGGTTTCTGTCCAGGTACTTCCTGGTCCCGAAACGGACAGGGGGCTGGCGCCCCAATCTAGACCCGCATGACCTGAACGGGTTCCTAAGGTCTTGAACCTTCAAGTTGGTCACTCTGGCTCAGATCATTCCATCCTTGGAATGAGGCATGTGGTTCTGTTCTCTGGACCTCCAGGATGCGTTCTTTCACGTCCCAATCCGTCCATCCCACCAGCGATTCCTCCGCTTCAGAGCAGAAGGGTCCCTTTACAAGTTCCGGGCCATGCTCTTTCAGCCTTTCTCTAGCTCCCAGGGTCTTCACCAAATGCATGGCAGTGGTGACAGCATTCCTGCGGTGCTGAAGGGTCCGGGGTGTACCCTTACCTGGACGACTGGCTGATTGCGGCCTCCTCCAGACTGGAGGTGGAGTGGTCCAGGGATCTAGACCTCCAGGTTTGCTCTCAGGTTGGCCTCCTCATCAACGAGGCCAAGTCGGAACTCATGCCAAAACAGGTGATCCAATTCATCGGGGCAGAGCTCGACTCTCTGCGAGCCAGAGCACGGCTCCCAGCGGACAGGGCCGAGGTTCTTTCCTCCTTTGCCCAATCATTTCAGGTTGGGCAATGGCGCCCTGCACGGGACTTCCTGTGCCTCCTGGGCCTCGTGGTGGCCTGCACCAGCGTGGTCCGTTGGGCCCGTTGGCACATGCGTCCGCTACAGTGGGGACTGGCCAGCCAGTGGTCACAGCGCTCCGGTCCTTTGGACCAGCCAGTGGCTGTGGCCCAGGAGATGTGGAGCGTTCTCCAGTGGTGGATCATTCCAGCTCATCTGCAGGAGGGCATCCCATTTGTCCGCCCCAAGCCGACGGTCCCTCTATCAACTGACGCCTTTCTGATGGGTAGGGGTGCCCATCTGGGGGGGCACAGAACGCACGACCTCTGGTCCCCTCGGGAGTCCCGATGCCACATCAGCCTGCTGGAGCTTTGAGCGGTTTGTCTAGCCCTCACCGCCTTCGCTCCGTTTTGTACGAGGTCAAGTGGTCCAGGTCCAGACGGACAGTACCACGACTATGTACAACCTAAACCGCCAGGGCGGGACGTGCTCCTTGCCTCTGTACCTGGAAGCTCTCCACATTTGGTCCCTCGTGCACAGCCTGGAGGTGGATCTCCTAGCCATCCATGTGGCAAGAGCCTGCCGATGCCCTAAGCCGGATAGGAGCTGCATCCCACGAGTGGTCTCTCCTGCCGGAGGTAGTACAAGATCTGTTCTCCCATTGGGGCACGCCTCAGGTGGACCTGTTTGCCTCCAGGGAGAATGCGAAGCTGAGGCTGTTTCATGCTCACCCCCCTCAGCAGAGCTCGCTGCAGGGGATGCCTTCTCGAGGCCTTGGCCCCGGGCCTCTTCTATGCCTTTCCCCCATTTCCCTTGATCCACAAGGTGCTTCTCAAGGCGAGGAGGGACAAGGCGCAGGTGATTCTTGTAGCCCCAGACTGGCCTCGCCATTTCTGGTATCCAGATCTCCTCAGCCTCAGCTCCAGGCTCCCGAGGCAACTTCCAGCCCGCCCGGACCTGATCTCAGTCAACCAGGGGAAGGTATTCCATCCGGACCTTCAATCCCTGCACCTGACGGCTTGGTTCCTGAGCGGCTAGAGTTCTAGACCTTGGGTCTTTCCGACGAGGTCCTCAACGTCATTGAGGCTTCCCGTAAGGAGTCGACCAGGAAATGCTATGCCTTTAAATGGAAGAGATTCTCCATTTGGTGTCAGGGCAAGGGGCTGGACTCTTCCTCCTGTTCCTTGGCAAGCATTCTGGACTACCTGTGGTCCCTTTCTCAGCTAGGGATTCGGTCGACGACCCTTAAGGTGCATCTGGCAGCCATTTCTGCTTATCAGACGCGGGCTGGTAAGCAGTCGATGGCGCAGGAGAAGGTGGTCGGGCACTTTGTCAAAGGCCTTGATCACGTATCCCCTCCGGTGCGAGAACCTCCACCTCCGTGGGATCTACTACTGGTACTGGCTGAGCTCATGGGCAAGCCATTCAAACTGCTGCACAGGTGTGACATCTCTCACCTGTCATGGAAGACTGCCTTCTTGGTGGCTATCACGTCAGCCAGAAGGATGGGAGAGCTCCAGGTGCTTTCTGTCGAGTCTCCTTATCTGGTCTTCCACAGGGACAAGGTTGTCCTGCGCCCCCACCCAAAATTCCTTCCGAAGGTGGTGTGGGAGTTTCACCTTAACCAGGTGTTGACTCTGCCGGTGTTCTACCCCAATCACACCTCGGAGGCCGAATATAGGCTCCATACTCTGGACCCTAGAAGAGCGCTCTCTTATTTTTAGGAGCAGACGGCTGAAGTTCGGGGAGAGGTTCACCAGCTGTTTGTCACCTATGCTGAAGCCGCACCTGGCAGACCTGCAGCCAAGTGGACGATAGGCAGGTGGGTCACCTCCTGCATAGATCTCTGCTATAGGTTGGCGGGCATGGAGCCTCCCAGAGGAATAAGAGCTCATTCTACTCGCCATACCGCTGCTTCCAGGGATGTCTGTATCGAGGAAATCTGCAGCGCTGCTACCTGGAAGTCAGCACACACCTTTATTACCCATTACCACATCGACCTTGAGTCACGCCGAGGTGCTGGTTTTGGGACCTCAGTTCTCCAGTCCTTATTCCCTAAGTAGGGGGTGTGCGCCTTGCCTCCATCCTCCTGGAGAACTGCTAAGAGTCTGCCAGACAGTGTGGATGAACAGCATATCCATGTCCCTAGAAATACAGGTTACTCACCTGTAACAGGAGTTCTAGGAATGGTATATGTTGTTCATCCACACGACTCCACCCGCCTCCCGGCTCGACGCACAAGCTGGCTTCTAGCGGGCTAGATCTGGCATCATGGGGCGAAGCCGAGAGTTTTACCACCCGGGTGGGTGGGAGGAGCCAGCTTGAAGACCTTCTGGCAAGATTTAAAGTGGCAAGGAACCTGCTAGACAGTGTGGATGAACAACATATACCATTCCTAGAACTCCTGTTACAGGTGAGTAACCTGTATTTTTCTGACTCTCACAATTTGTGAATACGGTATGCTATTCTTCAATTTTGGTTCATCGTAGCTTGTACTGTGTAACAAGTTGTTTCTATCAGTATCTTTTCTATAGATTGATGTACTCAAACGCCCTCTTTCATTTTTTACTGATAAGTCCAAAAAGGGGATGCTGTCATGACTGTTATTCATTGTAAACTTTAAATTACTGTCCCAAATATTCAGTATTTGGTCAAATTCTTGTAATTCTTGTTCCCCGTATACATAGTACATTGTCTATAAATCTTTTCCATAGAATTATCCTATCCATACATTTTTTGACTTGTTCATTAAATACCGTCTCAGTTTTAAAGTTTATCATGTAAACGTTTGCATATGCGGGAGCCATGGTGCTGCCCATAGCTGTACCCCTATCTTGCTGGTAAAAACACCCATCAAATTCTAAGTAATTATTCTGTAAGATGAACAGTGCTAATCCCTGTAACATTTATGTTTTTGGTACTTCATTTACTTGTCATTTATCCAATATTGTACCCATTTTTATGGTTTCATTTCTCTGCCTGTCCCTGGGACAGGCACCAAGTGAAAAAACTTTAGTGGGCACTAGGACGCAGGAGATGCTACCACCTGTATGGATGGGCTGTGGACGACCAACATCATGGTGTCACATGTTGAAAGATGTCCATTCAACCAAACGTCCAGTGATGGGCTCTTAGGTGTGATCAGCGGTTTCGTCAAGAAACAGAAATGTGAACAGTGCCGTGACAGGACTACACTGTGCATCTGTTCCTTTGTCATTGTACATGTGCAGTTGTTGGACTTCCTTTTGCTTTCTGCACTTCATACCTCATTTCTCTGTGTGCTACACTTGCAGTAGCAGCCCAAGACAAACTCTTGTTCACAGAGAGCAAGTTTTGGGGATGCAAATAAAGACCCTTTTCAGTACTCTCTAATTAATAACTAAGAGGGGCCTAGGTAAGGCTAACTAAAACTATTATAAGGGCTTAAAAACAGTATTTGAAAGCCCTTCACAGGGCAGACAGTCAAGGCAGAAAGAGGGTGAGACTCAGTATTTAGGGATTAGAAGAGGAACTTAAAGGACTGAGACAATAACTTAAAAATCCCTGTCGGGTCAGGAAGGGCCCCAAAGGCAGAAGATGGGAAGGCTGGATAAATGCCCTTGACAGGGTTACTAAGTAGGGGAGACCTTTAGTGTTCAGAATATACACAGGAGCAGAGGAAGTGGATTGACTTGTCAGGGCAGAGCAGAAATTAGTTAATTAAGGGGCCCTGTCTGGGTCCGTGCCCAGCAGGAGGGGAAAGTAAATTAAAAGTCCTTGTCAGGGCAATGAACTGGGGTGGGGCACACTTGTTAAGTCATTTTCAGGGCCATGTACCAGCCAGTGGGTAACATTTAGTAGCCCTTTTTAGGGTACCTTACAATAAGCACCATCAATTAAGCCCTTTTCAGGGGACTGTGCCATCCAAGGGACACACTAGTTATTATAAGCTGGTATTTGGAAACAGAAATGTAAAATTAGTAAGCAAACAAAAAAATCAACAGGACAGGTACAGTTTTTACGGGCCAGTCAAATGAATATTGCACCTGTCCCTTAAACAGCTATCTATAAAAAAAAAAAAAAAAAAAAAAATTTCTAGCCCTGATGGGAACAATACTGATTCAACACAGATTACAGGATGAACTTACATACTAAAATGCCAGCAAAATAGGCCTAACAGTCTTTCATATTTGCTCGTTTGGTCAGCCCCCACCCTGGGAGCTGATCTTGCTGCCCCCCCTTGTCCTCCCTGGCTTCTCCCTTCCCAGTCCCGGATATTCCCACTGCACAGGACTTTGCGTCCAGAACCCTTTCCCAGTACCTGTCCCACCCCCTCTTGAACCCCTCCACCTTCTCTGCCTCCACCAGCCCCCTGGGCAGTGCATTCTGTGGCTCCACCACCCTCTCAGTGAAGTAGCACCTCCTCCTTTCTCTCCTGAATCTCCCCCCTCCAGCTTCCACCCATGCCCTCTAGTTGCCCTCCCTCCTTCCTTTGGAGCACCTTGACTGCTTCTCCTATATTTAACCCCTTCATGTACCTGAAGACCTCAGTCATGTCCCCCTTCCAATGTGTACCTCAGTCATGTCTCTCTTCCAATGTGTACATATTTAACTCTTCGAGCCTCTCCCCATAGGTCCTGTCCCCCAAGCCCCAGATCATTTTGGTTGCCCTCCTCTGGACCTTCTCCAGGAGTTCAATGTCCCTCTTTAAGTGTGGCCTCCAAAACTGCACGCAGTACTCTAGGTGCGGCCTCACCAAGCAGTTATACAGGGGGGAGTATCACTTCCCTCCTTCTGGAGGTGATCCACCTAGCGATGCATCCCAGCATCCTGGTGGCCTTGGCTGTTGCCCTCCTACAAGTCTCAGAGTTGTTCATCTTTTTTTTTTTTTAAATAGTTTGCTTTATTGTAGTATTACAAAGTACTGTAGATTTTTTGTACAATACACAGATCTCTTGTTCAGATACTTAAACAGCCAGTGATATGTGTCAGGATATTGTACATCTACATTGGTACACAGACTGTGGATTGTAACATCTGCTCACTTTTGTAACCAAAACCGAGTAATTTCAATAAACTTGACCTTACCTAACAAGAGTATCTGATTCCAATAGCATGGTAGAGTATAACCACAGAACTAGTAAGACCTTATATTCCCACCCCCCATTTCGCCACTACAATATATAAAAGGAATAATTCCTTTCCTAGACGATGTAGGGAATAGTCACATTACTCAATAAGGAAGAGTTAGAGGGACTAAGTCAATAACCATCTCCAGGCTGTATCAAGACCAGATCCAAAACAAGGCTCTTCTAAGTGGATAACAGGGCGTGTAGAGGTGCCCATACTCTGATATTTTTTACTGCGCTTGGACATATTGGCAATAAAGTATTCCGCTTGCAAAGCAAATAGTATTTCTTTATGCCATTCTACATACGAAGGGGTTTGCTGGTCTAACCAGTGGCGCAATATGATTTTCTTAGAGCAGAGAGATATCAGTGTCATATGTTTCCTCTGATTACCTACTAGAGTTTCGCCTGAGTCACCCAAGATGCAGATTTCCGGACTAAAAGCATTTTGGAGCTCAAATATAGGATCCAGTTTAGACCTGATGGCAGCCCAAAATGGAGTAACTTTGTCACATTCCCAGAGGATATGAAGGAGTTACCTCTTTGTGAACCACATCTGGTACAAAGTTCGATGTATGATGCCCCATCTTACTAAGTTTTACAGGGTGTAGTATAGGTTATGCAGCACATAAAATTGAAGCAGCCTATACCGATCCCACCTGATATCCTTATACAGCCTTTTCAGATTTGTTGCCATTGACGAGGTACTTGGGAGGCGGAGGGAGGACCTATCCCACGTAATGTTGTACACCTTCTTGTTCACTATTACTTATTTGAAGTGCCTTATAGTAGAAGGTGGCAAGGTGAGGCGAAGGTCTCCTGGTAAGTGAGCTAAGTATAGGACCGGACATAGACCGACTCCAGAGGCCTACCAAAATGCTGTATTAGGACGGATATTTGAAGGTACTTAAAACAAAAGAAGCAGGTAATTTGTATTTTGTGCTAAAAGCTGAGAAGGCAAGTAATTTACCATTTTCAGTTAGGTCAGCCACCGTGATTTCACATTCCGACGGCCAAAATGAAGCAGTGACAAACTTACCCCTATTTTAAAATTAGGGTTTTGAAAAGAGGTTGGGACACGCCTTGATGGTGAAAGTCCAAGGTTTTGTTCAACTGATCATGTATCCTGATCGAGATGGTGATTGGTGGGTTCCACAATTTGGGAACTTTATTAGCGGTAATGTAAGGGAGGTTTTAATATCATTCCTGCAGCACTGCATATTGACTGTTCTATTTGTAACCATAGTGGGGGTCCTTTGTGGGTTTTAACCATTGAGAGACTGTGGCACAATTAATGGCCAAGTAATAGAGGTAGATATTAGGGACTTGAACCACCTTGCTCTTTGGCCCTCTGCAATTTAGTAATTGCTCTCCAAGGCGATTTATTTCTCCAAATAAATTTAGAGATAATGCTATGCACCTGGACGAAACCACGAATGGGGAAGGAATAAATTCAGCATCTGAGGGGATACAATAAATGAGGCAGGACGTTCATTTTTATAATGCTGATACGTCCCCAGAGAGAAAATGGGAAGTATACCAACGATTAAGGTCCGCTTTAATGCGATAAGTAACTGGTCCAAGTTATATTGTTGCATTTTGCTTACGGATTGTGACAGAAATATGCCTAGATAATTTATTTTATCCCTTTACCCAGGTGAACCTTAGGTGCTCCAAGTCTGCCTTTAAAGTCCAACTGTTTAGAGGCATTACTCCGCTTTGGTTACATTTAATTTATAGTTGGAGAGTTCCCAAACTCTTTGATAATGTTGAGGGTAGCTGGTATAGACGTACTTGGATTTGTGACATGAAGCATGATGTCATCGGCATATACCGATAACTTATATTGAAATCGCTGGATCGGAATGCCAGATACTGATACGGAGTGATTAATCCTCCTGATGAGTGGCTCTAAAAATGAGTTAAACAAGTAGGGAGACAGGGGGCAGCCTTGCCTCATTCCCTGCTGGAGAGGGAAGGATTGTGATATTACCCCATTACATAGTACCCTAGCAGTAGGGTTGGAGTAAAGAATTTTGATCCACTTTATAAACTGTAAAGGAATTCTATATCTGGGTAATAATTCGAACAAGTAGTCCCATGAGACATGGTCAAAGGCTTTTTCCGCATCAAGGGAAACTAGAGCTGCCGGAGTATGAGAGTCCCTTGCTGCCGAGATGAGATGAAAGATTTTACGTAAGTGATCCGATGAGAGACGCCCGCCACAAAACCAACCTGCTCGGGCTTATATGAAAGCCAGACCTTGGCTAACCTATTAGCCAGGATTTTGGTGAGAATCTTCATATCCACATTTATTAATGAAATTGGACGATAGCTCGATACTAAAGTGGGGTCTTTGTCTGGCTTGGGAGCACAAACAATAGTGGCCTCGTGAGGCTGAGATCTGAGAGACCATGATGGAACATGTAGTTATATGTATCAAGCAGGACAGTACTCAGCTGAGATTTGAATACCTTATAAAATTGGATGTGTAGCCATCCGGGCCTGGGCTTTATCAGCAGGAGAGCTTCAATAGCCTCATGTACTGCTTATACTGAGGGGAGCTTGTAGAAGGGCTATTTGGTGCTGGGATAAACTTGAAGATTTATATCCTCTAGAAAACAGTCCAGCGTGATATTCTTAGAGGATTGAAGGGCAGGAATATAAAGACTGATAATACGTTTTGAAGCATAGAGCTATCTCTTCAGGGTAGTATGGTACCTGCCCGTCGGTTCCTGTATGGTAACTACCATCCTATCCGGTCACCTCGACCTGAGCCTTAGGGCGAGTAGTCTCCCGCTTTGTCCCTTGATCGAAGTAAGTGGCTTTTGTTTTAAAATGGAGATATTCCACTTTATCGCCAAGAAGAGTATTGTATTGGAATCAAGGCTTTCCAGCCTTTAATTCCATGGGGTGTGACTGGGGAGATAGAGTTTGCTCCAGAGCCCTAATCTGTTGTAAGAGTGAGGAAGATTCTGATAAAATTTTCTTTTTCCTAATGGTGGCCAACCGGATAATCTCGCTTCTAACGAGCATTTCATAGCCCCCAGAGCACATCTAACTCGGCATGGACCCGTGTTAGACTCCTGAAAATTTGTAATGTACCTTGTAAGAGATCACTATCTTCTGGGATCTAAGTAATTGGGATTAAATCTCCAGACCTTAAATTGGTTAGTAGGGGAGGGTATAGACCATTGCAAAGTAGTTGGGTGGTGGTCAGAGATCACTTTGGAAAGATAGACACAACTCTGAACCCTCTTAAGGTGCTCAATCCCCAACAAAAGAAGTCAATTCTTGAGAATGGGTTATGGGGGAGGGAGTGAAATAAGTAGTCCCGAGAGGAAGGGAAAAGGGTCCTCCATGGATCCACAAGACCCAGAGTATTCATAAGATCTCTGACAGCCAACTGAGCTGGGGTGTATGGGGCATGCCTTGTTTTTGATCTGTCAAGGCTGTTACTGAGAACCAAGTTCCAGTCTCCACCGAGTAAGATAGGGAGCTTAGACCATGATGCCAGATTGGACATGAGACTTGAGAAGAATTGGGGGTCATCACTAAGTGGTCCGTAAACGGATCCTATTACCATTTCAGTATGGCCTAATATTGCTCTCAAAAGTATATATCTACCTTGTGAGTCACCTATCGATTGCAACAGGTGAAAAGGTATACGACGTGCAATTAATACCGCAACTCCATTTCTACGAGAGTCTAACCCAGTGCCAAGCACATGTCCCACCCATGTTCTCCTTAAATTATTGATTTGTGAGCCAGGTAGATGTGTCTCCTGAATAAAAGCTACATCTATGTTAAGTTTATGAAGATGCAGCAATATCTTGGCCCTTTTGGTAGGGGATTGAGCACCTTTAACATTCCAAGAACAAAACTTTAACACACTTGTCATGATTAAACGGTATCAATAAGAGCCCAATATCATCTGACTGTTCCTCAAGAAGGAGTCGTTTCCAGTGCACTATTCCATATTGACTTAGTGGCTAACCCCAAATCCTTCCCACCCTCCCTACAACAACATCCCTTTATTCATGAATCCCCTTCCCAACCACCCTACCCCATTTATTCACTCTCAACCCCCACCCCCATTCCCATGCCGCCCTTAATAAACTAATATGTTCCTTTCCCTATATTGCCCTCCCCATTTAATCCCTCTACCCATATTGGGGTAGGCATTATACCAGATACAAGAAACAAGATTATGGGCCAACATTATCCGCCTCTTTGAAAACGAGAAGTATTATCAGTGATAAACTACAAGTTCTTATTCCCAACAACCCAGTGGGTAGACGACCCACCCTATGCCAGATTGTGATGCACTGAGTAGACTGCCAGACTATCCAGAGATTCCCGCTTCCCACCCCGCCCCTAAATCAGAGAGCATGAATATAGTACTATTTACATCCATCTGATAGACATCAAAAAAAAGGGGAGTCTAAGCCTCTGCACCACATTTGTCGCAGGTATTCATATAAGTCCATATGCAAACGTCCTCAAATCGTTTCAACAGGAGCTTCTAAAATAATAAGAAATAAATAAAAAAAAATAAAAAAGGGGGAGGGGAGAAGGGATCCAAGCCCTCCTGCACCATCATAGTCACAGGAGTTGAACACATGTCCATATGTAAGACATCTTCAGATCACACATAATCCCCGTACTCAGCACAATCTCATCTGTAAAACGCCTTCCAATCAGTGCAACAGGGGCTTCCAGAATAGCAAAAAAAAAAGGGGGGGAGTTTCCAGCCTGACATGAATGAAGAAGGGTCCAATTGAGCAGCTGCAGATGCTCTCTTCTACATATGGAGTTCTACTGCCCTCATGTGGCTTTTAATTAATATCAGGAGGTCAGAGGTTTCTTATCAATTTGTCAGTTATAATTGTAGTGATTTATTAATGGCAAATCCATGAGGCATCCGCTTAAAATACAGGTCCCCACAGTGGTCAGCCTTGCTAAAGCACATCATCACTTGAAGGCGGTGAATTAGTAAGTAGCCTCATGGCCCTTCAGCGAGAGGAACAGGTCAGGGTACATCTGATGCAGTGCGGCAAGTGCCAACTGCGCATTGTCAAAGGAGTGCCACGAATCTGCTTGCATAACCATCAGTCTGGAAGGGTATTGGACTTTATACTTAATACTTGCAGCGATTAACTTTGACACTATGGGGTGGTACTCCGCTCGGCATTGTCTCACTGTGGCAGGAATATCTTGAGTCAAGCGAAGCTGTTGGCCCTCCCAGGTAATCTGCTGCAGTTTCCTAACCTGTTCCAGAATATAAGATTTATCCAGGTAATTTAGTAGCTTGATGATAACTAGTCTCGGAGGCTTTCCACTCGTGGGCTTAGGTCGCAATGACCGGTGAGCCCTCTCTATTATGTATGAGGGGTTGTTCGGGAGGGACCAGCAATCTTAGCCAGGAGCTTCTGACAAAATAAAATGGGAGTTGTTCCTTCTGCTTCCTCGGCAAGACCAAAAATAACGATGTTGTTCCTCCTACTACGGCCCTCCAAGTCTCTAACTTGGATTCAGCTTTGCAGTCTTTGCCTCAAAGAAACCACCTCGGTCCATCTTATTTTCCAATTTTCCAATGAAGCTAAAGTAGCTGAGAGATCTGAAATAGCTTGATTCAGATTAGCCAAATCACTTTGAGTGATTTGATTTTCTAGTTATGTCCTGCAAGGCAGACTTGAAGAGCTGCATTTCCCGAGGAATTTCTGTTCGATAGCGAGGTCGCAAGCCGATTGAGATGCCGTTGGAATGAGAGGATTTAACAGGAGCCTCCAGTCTGGCCTTTGGATCTTCGATCCTTTCTCCCGGGTTTGCGGGGTGGGGAGTGAGTGGCGCTGGCGCATTTCAGCTTCCATGCCTCAGCTAGGCCCCAGATTTCTTTAGCTCGGCGCTTGCTTACAGGTAGGCAAAAGAGATTCCTGGAACCCCAAATATGCTGCACACGGTGAGCTGCGATGGAGCCCTTCTTTTAAATTAACACCAATGCTCAGTATCACGTATTTTGGATGTTTATAGGAGGAACAAAGCGGGAGCAGGTCTCCAGAGCAGCTAATCTCACAGCAGCATCACGTGATAGAGTTGTTCATCTTGACATCCACCACCACCCCCAGGTCCTTCTCAGCCATTGAGACTCGTAGCATCCCCCACCAGGCTTAGTCCAAATAGTTAAGGATAAACTGAACAGTATAAATACAGTTGGCAGACTTAGAGGGCCCATAATTTCTCTGATTTGTCATAGCTTAACCAACCAAAGTCTTCAAGTGGTAAGCAGTAATAAGAACCACAAAGGAGGCGAGTGCTTTAAGTATTCGGGCAAGAAAGGCCCTGTCCATACTACAGACCTGTTTTTAAAACCTGTTTAGTTGAATTGTTTCAGAGCATCCACACTGTCCAGTAACCATTCTGAATAACAGTTTAGTGTGTCCACACTGCATCTGGTGCTGCCATTTTGGGTTAGGTTAAGCAGTGGATGGTTCTGACGCTATATGGCGCGAACGGTAAGAAAGGGGTTTAAACCTGCTCTCCCCGTAACCATTTCATATCCGTTCCTACACATAGGACTGTGCTTGCCTGTGCAGTCTGCAGCTAGACTGTTTTAGTTAAGCTGTTACAGCTTAAACTGTTTTTACTCCTGTCCAGATTTGCAAGTCAAACCATTGGTAGCTCTAGAACCTTCTTTAAAAAATGGTTTTAAGACTAGGTACCTAGCAGGGTTTAAAAAAAAAAAAAAAGGGGAGGCTTGTAGTCTGGAGGAGGCTTGTAGTCTGGATGCAAACAGTGTTAGGTGGATTTAAAACATTTAAAGATTCACAGTGTGTACAGGTCCTTTGTCCATCATTTTGAACTGAAGTCAACTGCAACAGAAGCTGAAGTGCCTCACTGTCACTATTCTTTTTTTTTTTTTGTATTGCTTATTTCATGCAGTGTTGAGCTATGGAAAGGCACTCTATAAATGAAAAGCTAGTACTACTCCTTCCCTGTATGTATTGATTTACTCCCCATACACACTGCTTGACTGATGTTAGTCGATGTCCGTGCAGAAAGACAAGCTGCGGAAACCATTTTGCTTCATTCACTCAGAGAGATATTTAAAGGACACTGTCAGCCCATTCAGACTTCAAATTGTCCTGAGTTTTAAAAACACATTTTATGATTTCAAAAATTCTGTAGCACTGGCTGATGTAGCTGGTCATTTTGATTATGATTCTTTTTTTTTTTTTCTTTTTAAACTGAAAAATAGATTGCCCCAATACTGGTGTTCCCACACAAAAACATACTTGTTATAGTCCTTTATCAGCTCTAGGGTTGTCACGGTATGACGGTGTCATGGTATTGATACCGTGGACAATTTCTGATATCACGATAACCGTGATTCATGGTATACTGCGGTATTGAGATCTTTCAAATAGTTTTTTTTGCATTTTTCAGGGACAACTGTCCCTTACATGCCAATTCTCCCTGATGCAAGAGTTTGAGGAGGCTTCTTTCTTGTGCAAAAATTGTTTTGTGGATGCGATGTCCACTGTCTGCTGCAGTGCTGTACAGATTAGTAAGATTAGGTTTAGGTGTCCTCATGTGTCCAGTCCATAAGTGGACTGATGATGTCGGTTAAGAGACCTTCAATAAAATTTAAGTCAGTCTTTTCACTTCTTCCTTCCATTGTTTAATTTTCAATGTTCAGTTTCAGGATACAGTTTTTTTTTTTTTTTTTTTTAATCATCATTTAATTTGTGTGTGTGTCACAGCGTGTCACACAAGGCACACAGAGGCCAAGTGAGTATTAAGCCACCAGTGATATACAAGTAATAACTGCTTCCGTTTTTTGTTTTTTTTCACTCTCTTTTTATCCTACCGCCTCTTTCTACCCTCAGCTCTCTCCACTCAATCAGAGCCTCAATGCTCCAAGTGTTGCGACTCTACCCAACTTCAAGGTCTGCCTTAGAGTACCTCAGTCACCTCCTTATGCTCCTTGATGGCCTGATTACCCCCGGTGGAGTGGAGGAAAGGTTCCTCCCTCACCTCCCCAGTGTTCTGTGGGAGAGGGCTTGTACAACTGAGTCTGCCCTGATGTCAGTGGTGGCACGCTTGCTGCTGGAGAGATCGTCACCTAGAGAGGTGAAGGATTTTTCCTCCGATCCCTTGTGTTTCCAATCCCTGAGGCGCTGGCGCAGAGGTCAATGTGTGCACGCTCTTCTCAGCGCCTAACAGCGTCCTCCTGGCTCCGGTAAGTGAAGCCGCCATGCCCCTCGAAAGCTGGTGCATCAACCGGCTTTCTCAGGACGTCAGGCGCTATATAGCACCCCTGGTATCCCACCCCGAGGGGGGAGAGCATCCGTTGGGACGCTCCATCCCCCTTCCCCCGACCGAACCCCGCTGACCCGAGTCCGTTCCCGAACCCGGGTCGCCCAGCGTAGTGCAAGGTGTGGCATCCAGTGCCTCAACCCTCAGCGCACAGGGCCCGCAATAACTGCTTCCTTAATGGTAAATGGTGAGAACAAACTGTGCGCAACAGTACACAAAAGTCAGTGTGTTGTGTGAGTGGACTGTGTCACTCACCGAGTGCACACTAACTGCGCAGTGCACATGAAGAGCAGCACACTGCTTGCACAAAAAGCCACACTGTAAATTCACAGTGTGCATCATTATTGTCCTTCCTCTGCTGTTCTTTTGGAACTGAAGCAGAAAGTGATGTACTGGTTTCAAAATGAGTGACATCCCTCCAAAAAAGTTGCACAACAAAACACGTTTGTTGAGGGTTACATCCCCCTAGGGACAATTCCACAGCGCCCGACACGACAGCGACAACAGCACCAGGTCGCTGTAGTGTCGGCGCGGGACCCCACCACTGCAGTCGGGGGTACTGCACCCCCTCCCCAAAACCACTCAGACTCTGAGTTGGTTATTTAAGTAGCAGGAGGTGAGGGGGACATACGGGTGTCAACCAGCCGTCCTAAATCCATTTGTTGATTGGGCTTGAGCAATGGGCATGGAATGGGGATGAGGGAAGGATCAGCAGCAGTAACCAGGCCCAGCATCAAAATCTGTTATGTTATTTTGTTAACAGTAACACTGTAACATGTTGTCTGTCATGTCATGTAATGATCATCATGTTAAGTTTTCTTATCTTAATGAGTAACAGAACAAACTGTCTGTGGTTGGTTGTCACTGTGTGTACAGACTCAGACTGCAGACTGGTCAGCCACCTCATCAGTGGGGCCAGTGAGTGACAGATGAGACCGCAGTGATCATTCATTCACATGACTGTTAACTGTTGTGCTGCTGGTGCTCTGTCTCGAGTGGTCATGCGTGTTCATGTTCATTCATTGTAAGTCTGAACTGTAGAGAGTAGACAGTCCTGTCAGTCTGTCACAGGCACAAAACTGTCAAGGTTAGTAAGACACAGAATGAGATACATACCGAGAACTTTTTCAGGTTCATTTTTTATTGTTAAATAGCACAAAAATTGCCATGAGCCAGTGCCATTTGCATTTGCAAACTGCAGTTTTGCATTACACTTACACTCTGTGTTTTTCAGTTTCAGTGATAAGAACTGGCAGTAGTAGTCTGTGTGTTCCTTCAGTTTTCATTCCCAGTTGTTCCCTGCCCCTCCCTCTATCTGATTCTGCAGCACAAAGTCATTGCTGCGCAGCACACCTGCAGTGTGGATAACGAATTTGACACCCGCCAACACATGCAATATCCGGAGTGTACTCTGCTCGCTAATCCAGATTCTCTCTGACATTTGCTGCTGTTATTGCTTCCTGACTTCGAATCTGAGTCCTCCCTTCCTGCCCTCCTAATGTGATTTGTGATATTTCATACTTGGCATTGGCTATTCAGCTGAACTAGCACATTTAGTGAAGTTGCTGTCTTGTCTCATCTATCTGCTTGATGCACCCCGAGTCCCTCCAGTCCAGTTTCACTGTGGACCACTTCATGTCTCTCCCTCTGTCTGCTCGCCTGATGCCCCCATTAGAGTGATCCCTAGGACGGAGTGAGTCCTACTTCTGACTCCTGATGAGTCCTCTCTGACTGACTCATGTCATCTGTGTCACAAAACTTTAGTTTGCTAGCTCAGCTGAGCTCTTGGTTGACTGTGACTGGGGGTTACCTAACACAAAACCAATAAGAGAAATTACTTTAACTGCGTAATTACCCTTAGCCTAGCTGCTAGCTTAACAATTATAGTCACTTGACTCAGCAGTCACCAAGCATGGCGCTGAGGATATATAGGCTAATTCCTTTAATGCTATGCAGGACTCCAGTCCTCTTAAATCACGAGACTAGACTCACGAGTCCAAGGTGGCGACAAGATGACTCGAGTCATTTGGTTGGGGGGGGGCTACATAAAACAAAACCCAATGGAAAAAGTAATTTAAATTCATACATTTCTTAATTACTTAAATAGCTAGTAGCTTAAAAATCAACAAAAAAAAACAGAGAAATGAGTGCCTGCTACTGCCTTAGCATTGAGGATATATAAGCGGATTCCTTTAATGCCAGACTGCACTCATGTCACAGTCACAGGACTCCACTCACAACAGCAGCAGGACTCACTCAACCAAAGCAAGTCAAGCAAGCAACTCACATTGGCTCACTGCCTCAGCTGGAGGCTACTGTAGTTAAATAACTATTACCTACCTTAAAAGAAGAAAAAAAAAACAGCCAGTGAGTGCCTGCCACTGAGGCTATATAAGCTGATTCCTTTACTGTCAGACTTGACTCATGTCACAGTTTAGCATGACTGACTCAGCCTAAGAAAGTCAAGCAAGCAACCCACATTGGCTCACTGCCTCAGCTGGAGGCTACTGTAGCTAAATACCTAGTATATTAAAAAAAAAAAAAGCAGCCAGGCAGCCAGCATGGCATTTAGGATATATAGACTAATTCCTATAAATGCCACCATCTCTCACAGTTGGCTTAGCTCAGCTCTGGCTGTTGGCTTGGCTTAGACTTGGAGTCTTGGACACAGTGAGTGGTGAGTGCAGGCAGGAGCTATGTTGTGATTGTGATTGTGGTGGTGGTAATAAGGTACTGCATTGAGAAAGTAAATATGAAGAACACAAATCTCTCCAAATTTATTTGCACTACTTACTATTACTTTTACTAACTTAACTTGAGGGGACTGGATCTTGGAGGGAATCCCAGGCTGTGAGGTGAGGATGGAGGAGGGATACTCAGCCTAGTCATAGCCAGACAGTGAGCCTTGATTTTCCAATCAGAACTGCTCTGATTCTAAGTAGTGCTCTTGCTGTGCCTGCTTATAAAGCTAGTAGCACACTGCACCACTACCAGGAGTGGAGTGACTGGACATTCCTTTCATATACCTCAACTCTCATCTTTAAGTTATTGACAATTTAACATAACAAAAATGTAAATCAAACAACTTACTACTCGTACTCACTGTGCTAGTTTTGTGTAGTATTTTTGGTATTGGTAGCATTTTGTGTTGTAAGCTAAGAGTACAAGAAAACACTTTACTTGTAACAGTATGTCACTCACATTTCAGACTGCAGTGAAATGAAATTTTTTTTTTTATATAAATCTACTTGTAGTGCTCGAAGCTCCATGCTCATCATCCGGTCAGGAGGAATCTGACTTGGTCAATAAAAAAATATATTTCTCTTGCACATACTTGACTCATTATCTTTATTTTCTCTCATTAAATTCATAATGTGTCATTTACTAGTATTTTAACTGCTTTTACATATAAAATTTGGTTAAAATTGCATGATTTTTGAATATTGTAGGTTTTCCCATTGGAATGCATTATACCGCGGTATCACACATCGCGGTTATTATACCGTTAAAATTTCATACCGTGACAACCCTAATCAGCTCCCACTACAACATTCCAGGGCTAGAGAACAACCCCAGCACATCTAGCCAGAAATGATGCAGTTGGTGGAGCAGGGAATATTGCGTAATGAGCGAATGCACTGTTTGGGGTGTGTTAGGAAGTATGCAGTAAGAGTAGATCAAGGATCTGAAACAAAACAAGGATGGGTATAATTACACCATTAGCATGCATTTCGCTTCTACTAAGAAAGGAAGCAGATAAAATAACCAGCAATATCATTGACTTTTAGAGAAGGTAAGCAGTCATAAAATGTGGGTTTTCAACTAGAAACAATGCAAAAAAAGGCTACCAAGTGTCCCTTTGTTTGCATTGTTTCAGTTGCTGCAAGTTAAACAGCAGCTTGAACCAGGCACCCTCCTTATAGAGTAGTCTGTAAGATGATCAAGTGAGAGGGAGCGGTAACAAACAATACTGAGGCCAGTGGGGATGTATTGTTGGTGTGCCTAGCGCTGCAGCTTAGTGGTGGGAACAAAGTCCACTAGATACAAAATACAGTGAGTAGGAGAGGCCATCTCTGTCTGTCTCTTTTGCTGCATTAGAGCAATTGTATTCGTTAATCTGGCCACCAAGGCCACTCTTACTGTTATATCAGTTGTCTCCCCTGCATTGTTTTGGTTAGAAGACGGCAAACCTCTATGATGAGCAGTTCTGTTAACCTAAGAACGTATGTGTGACCACTCTTACAAAAGAAAAAGTGCTTTCTACAGGCATATTAGTATTATTGATAGATGTCAATAATGTAAAGTATTGGAACGTTTAATCAAAAAAAAAAAAAGGCTCCCAACACTTTACAGATTAAGAGTGTCTCTAATGAGCAGGGGAAAGGAGTGCTCTGATTGGTCATGTGCATTCCCGCGGTCTAGAAATGAAGCATAAAGACCACGGCAGCCAGTCATAGCAAAGTTTCACTCTGTGGAGAGAAGCTGCCAAAAACTATTTCTTTTTTTTTGGGGGGATTGAGCAGTAGGTTCCAGTCCTGGGTATATAATGGTTTCTTAGTGATTCATTCCAGCAGCTCTGCTACTACGTTTGTCTCATAAAAATTACTTTTTTTGATTTGCTTTTTCAGGTGTTGATTTTAAAGTGAAGACCATTACAGTTGATGGAAATAAAGCAAAACTTGCAATATGGGTGAGTATTGCTTAGTATGATGTGTGTAAGATTGAAAGAGTTAGATGGATAGTTTTATGCCTGTTATCAAAGTGGCAAGCACATTCTACCCACCCTTCTTGCATTTGTTGTGATTTAGTTGAAACCTGTACATGTGCTACAACAAAACTTCAGTGCAGTTGATTTAATTTCCTTAATGCATATCCTGATTGTGTTGTACAGCATGAAGCCAATGGTCGAGTGCCTTACACAGCCAGGGTGTACATTAATTCAGCATACTGTCACGCCCTAGAGTGGTGTATTAGCTTATAAAGTTGGAAGTATGTTGATAAAATGAAATATTGTTAGAATGTTTGTTAAACTGCTGAAAACGTGAAGAAATAGATGAGATGTACATCCATCCACTTGTTAAAGTAGTTCCTATTCCACAATTTTTACACACTTCAGATCCCCAATGCCCTAACTTACAAGCTGCCTGATTAATAAAGTGCCCCACCCTCTGGGGCCCTGCCTGAAAATGAGCTTTGTCTCAGTGCACCTTTCCTAGTAACCGGTTTTCAAATAAATAAATTTGGTTCTCAGTGCACTTGCTAGCTACCTTTTGAATAGTTAACCCAGTTCTCCAAAGAAATGCTTTCTGTAAAACTTGTTTTCTGGTAGCCATTTGAATCATCAAGCTTTGAACTCTTTTTCTGTATGGAGCACTGTCTTATTTCTAGGGCTGTGGCTACAGTTCATCATCCATATGTTGGCAGTTCCAGCAAAAATACTGATCTGTTGGACGTCGTGAAGCTTGGCTCCTCCCACCACCCCGTTGGTATATCCACCAACTCTTCCCTGTGACATCATATCATTATTTTCGCTGGAAGAACGGGTTACCTCCTTTGCAACTTTTGCTTAGGATTTAGTGCGCCATAGGCTAACCTTACTTTCAAAGTTTTCTGACTTTTTGCAAGTGTATTTCCTTGGTTCCTTTGAACACTTAATCGCCACTTAATCAACAATGGAGCAACAGAAGCTAGGGTTCAAATTCTGCGTTTGGAGCCAGCAGAAGATATTGGTTACCCACACGACATGCATCTGTGCTTTTACCCACACGACATGCATCTGTGCTGCCTGGATGGGCAGCATGACATAGCTGGTGCCATCTCTGTCTTTTGATGCTCTCAGAGTCCCTTGAAAACAGGAAGTATCGGCTTACCCTTGGACGGTCCTCAGAGTGGGATCCAAAGGACCACCCAAAGGCCACAAGAAGGCTTCCGGCAGCTTCTTGGTCTGCATCCCAGCTTGCGGTCCTTGAGGAGGAAGTGGCAGCTACTGCAACAGACACCTCCTCAGTCTCACTGCTGCTACTAGTTGGGGCCAGCATCGGATGATCATTCACAGAAGGGTTCATTGAAAGTTGCATGGCCCTCCAGACCTTGGGAGACAGCCCTGCCCACCACTGCGAGAGATTTGAGGTCCTCCTGACCCCTCCGCTCCCCTGAATGCTCTACTCCAGTCAAGACCCCCGCAGTGGAGAAGGTTAAGAGGTAGGGGAGATGTAAAACAAGTGGTCACTGAATCAGGAGGTGGCAAGCCACCAGTTCTGCTTGTGGGGTACCCCTCTGGTGGACTTGTTTGACTCCTGGGAGAATGCCATCTGAGGCTGTTTTGCGCCTGCCCCCCACAGTCTGGGACATGGAGGACGTCTTTGCGAGGCCCTGGATCCCAGGCCTCACGCACACATTCCCTCCCTTCCCCTTGATACTTAAGGTGGTGGTCAAGACCAGAAGGACAAGACACAGATGATCTTGATAGCTCCAGATTGGCCAAGGCAGTTCTGTTGCCCATATCACATCAGCCTCAGCAGCAGACCTCCGTGGCAGCTGCCTCTTCACCTGGATCTTTTTACCAGACAGCAGAGGATGGTCCTGCACCCAGACCTTCAGTCCCTGCACCTCACGACCTGGTTCCTGAGCAGCTACAGTTCCAAGGTCTTGAGTCGGTTGGAAGCCGTGCTGCATGTTGTGGAGGCCTCCTGAAAAGAGTAGACTCGCAAATGCTGTGTATTTAAATGGAAGAGGTTTTCCATTTGGTGCCAGGGCATGAAGCTTGAGCCCCTTGCCTGCCCTGTAGTGTGCATCCAGGAATACTTCTGGTCCCTCTTTCAGTTGGGACTGCGAGCGACAGCTCTCAGGGGGCACCTTGCAGCCATCTCTTCTTACCAAGCTCGGGCTGGTAAGCCGATGGTAGCCCAGGAGAAGGTGGTCGGACACTTTTTCAAAGGCCTGGATCACCTGCCCCCTCCTTTGTGTGAACCACCATGGAATTTACTGCAGGTGCTGCCTGTGATCATGGGCAAGACATTCGAACCTATGCACAAGTGTAAGATTCTCTCCTGTCGTGGAAGATGGCATTCTTGGTGCCTGCCATGTCCGCCAGAAGGATTAGTGAGTCACAAGGACAAGATAGTCCTGTGCCCACACCCAAAGTTCCTCCCGAAGGTTGTGTTGGAGTTTCATCTTAACCAGGTAATTTAACTTACATATATGCTTTACCAACCCAACTTTGGAGGCCTATAGCTGGCTTCATACTCTGAACCTGCAGAGTGTGCTCTCTTAGTATAAGGAGTGCGCATGGCTGGAGTTGGGGGTGAGGCTCACCAGTTGTTTGTAACATATGCTGAGCAGCACCTGGCAGACCAGCAACAAAAAGGACAGTTGCCTGGTGGATCACATCTTGCACTGATCTCTGCTATTGACTGGCTGGTAGTGAGCCTCACGTAATTCTTAGGGCTCATTCCACCAGACACACTGCTGCCTCGATGGCAGCTTTCAGAGACATCCCCATACAGGAGATCTTTAGGGATGCTACCTGGAAGTCAGCACACACCTTCATTACCCACTACAGCATTGACCTTGAGTCTTGTTGGATTCTGCTTTTTGGAACTTAAGTTCTCCAGCCTGTGTTCACCAAACAGGGGGTGTGCGCCTTGTCCCCTCCTCCTGGAGAACTGTTAGTGGTCTACCAATGTACGGATAGTAAACTATATCCACACCCCCTAGAAAAATAGGATCTTACTTCGAGATGGTTCCTGCAGTAGGTCATAACATATAGGACTGCGCCCCCTGGTTTCAGGACCACACCGCAAACTTTTGCTAGCAATATGTGGCGGGGGACTGCCCACCCGACGTCGCGTGACTGACGTCAGCGTGACCCTTTGTAGTGGGTGATCCCATGCCCGCCTTCCAGTTCTTTCCCACCGTCAACCTGTGCAAGGACCTTGCGGTGAATGTTGCTTCAGTTGTTCACCATATTATCTAAGTATTTTCACTTATTTCTCGAAGTAAAGTCTTTTTCCATTAAATTTTATGTCTTCTTTACCTCCGACTCTGAAGTCAAAGAAGAAGTGCGAAAAGTGCGGTGCACAGATCCCTCACAAGGGCGCTGCCTCTTCTGCCTAGGCCCGGGGAACAATACCGAGGCCTGCCCTGATTGCAAACCCTTCAACCAGGCCACATGCAAATGCAAGCAGCAGGCCCTAGAAGCCCATCTTCTCAAATCCAGAATGGCCTCCTTTGAAAAAGAAATGCAAAACCTGAGGGAATCCGCTTCTTCTCCTTCTACGGAGCAAAAGAAGAAAAAGAAAGATAAAGAGAAGCATAAGGAGCGGGAATGTTTGGAGGACCAGGAGTGGGTCTCCTCTGGTAAGGTCGCCAGGCCAAAGACTGCTGCCCCCACGACGAACAAGGCCATTTCCAGGTACATCATCTTCTTTTAGGCTCATTAAAACAGGCTCAAAACCTGGCACTTCTACTGATACTTAAGTCACCTTCTGGCTCCTCTGGTGAACGCCCGGTTATAACCGGTAAGTCGAACTCCAGATCTCCCAGAGCCCGGCCAGTAGTAGATAAGATGGATTTCCGCCAAGAGGAAATCCGCATCACATCTGCTGATAAGCCAGTCAGGGTTTCACCCACCCACCTGGCCACTCTTTCGATCGATAAGTCTGCCGCTGGGGCCTCTGGCGACCGCACGATCGAAGCTCACCCGTTGTGGGCTGACACAGACACACCCGACGTCCGGTCGAGCTCACTGACCTTTGCTGTCCAGCCCTTCTCCCAGGTCCCCCCTGGACAGGAGCCTTCCCCTCCACCTTCCCCGGTGGAACCTCCAGCCCCAGACTTTGACTAGGATGGATGGGGAAGAGGGTCCTCTGCATGTGGCTCTACCTTCCCCCACTCCAATGATGGTACCCCGATGTCTGGAACCGGTCCTAACACCAGCTCCAAGAAACCTCTCATTTCCAATGGGCCTTTCATTAACCCCACCACCAGAGTTTCCTCTGTCTGGCACTGTGCACCTAATGCCTAGTGTGCCACCAGATCCTTTCGCCAACCGACCGACGGACCCACCGTCAAGGCCCTTACATCTGCCCCTGACGACAGGGAACCCGACGCCAGACCCTCTGACATCAACTTTTCTGGCGCCAGGTAATCTCCCAGGCCCCTCGAGGCCTTCTTTGGATCAGGGCCATCCGTCAGGCTAACGCCCTTATCCGGGTTTTCCGACATCTGGTTACTCACCATCGGGCCCAGCTATGAACCCCTTTTCACAGGGGTACTATCCTGGGTATCAAGGTTATGCTCTACCTTTTTATCAACCACCCAGATACCCTCCCCCTCAATACCCGGGGATGGGCACCCATTATTATTGGCCTCCTCCTACATCAAAACAGGACTTCAGTTTATGATTCAGTCCTGGTGGCAGGAAGCCAGCTCCCAGCTGGTTTCTGACCTGCATAAAAGGATGCTGACACTGGTGGCTACCCCCACCACCCGCTCCTTATCTCCCATGGGTTCTTCCCAGTCTACCATGGTGCACATTTCCGGAGGGTTCACGCAGGAGGTCACCTTACCAGACATCAGAATCTCTGTTAGAGGTGAGTCTTCAGACTCAGAGGAGGAGTCCTCTGACTCTTCTTCCAGAGAGCAGTCCGGAACCACAGGAGCCAAGGGCAAGGAGTCGCCAGAATCTCCTCCAGAAGACCCCTCCTTCACAGGACTCCTCCACATCATCCCGCAGGCTAATGGTTGGAACATGGAAGAACAAGACCCCAAACGTAAGCATCTAGTTGAACACCTAGACTTGGAGCAGGTATCTCCAATTCCTATTCCTCCATGGACCGCTCCCCATGAGGACCTGACTGCCATGATTTGGCAGTACCCCATACTATTCTGGCCGTCCTGAAAAAGGCAGACCTGATTTACCATACACCGGGGGGTGTTGCCTCTCTGGATTTTCAACCCAAGGCAGACTCTGTCATAACAGAAGCTGCTCACGATCATACTGCCAAGCCAAAGCATATGAGTACCCCCCTCTCCCGATAAAGAATCTAGGCAGCTTGACCAGTCTGGGTGAAAAATCTATGCCTCCTCTTCCACTCAACTACATAGCACACAAGGTCTCCTTCCAGAAGGCCACTATGGCCAAACTGGAAACTCGTCTCCAGAATGTTGAGGACTCTGACCTCAAGGCGGAACTGACCAAAGACCTACGTCTATCCAAGATTTCTTGCAGGCATGCACTTAGAGCCACTTATGACACAGTAGATTCAGTGGCTCGTTCCTCCGCCTTGGCCGTGTCTCTTCATCGTCGCGCTTGACTGCTTAGCTCTGGGCTTTCCCCTAACGTACAGGCAGCCATCCAGGATGCTACTTTCCGAGGATCAGTTCTCTTCGGTGTAGACACCAAAGACATAATTATGGGCCTTCAGGATAGCAGACAAGCCCTAAGGTCTGTCAAATCCTTGTACAAGGTGGGCTTCAAACCAAAGCAGCCCTTTCAGCACCAGCAAAAGAGGCAAGGTAAACAACCCTTCACCAGGCATCAGAACAAAAGGAGAGCACCAGGGTCAGCAGTCACTTCACCCCCTGCCCCCAAAACCAGAGGACAGCTGAGGGAGCCCTCCCCTTCCCTCCCATCCTTCTGCCTCCTGACTCATTCGGACCTCCACCTCCCAGCATCGTGGAGCAGGTGGGAGGAAAGTTTGCCCTTCACCTAGCGGAATGGCAGGGCATTACTTCAGATTCTTGGGTCTTGCAGCTAGTGTCAAGAGGCCAAACCATCGAGTTTCTGGAAATGCCTCCAGACGCTCCTCCAGGTTGACCCTGCTATTCCCCGAACCAGGCCTTTCTGGTCGAGGAAGAGATACTGACCTTACTGCAAAAGTCAGCCATAGAGCCAGTCCCTTGGGCACAAAGAGGAAAAAGGGTTTTACTCCCATTTCTTCTTCGTCCCCAAAAAGATGTGTGACCTCAGACCCATCCTGGAACTCAGCCAACTGAACCTTTTTGTGGAACACAAAAGGTTTTGCATGCTGACAGTACAGGGTCTTCTGCCGTTACTGCAAACAGCTGATTGGCTCTGTGCACTGGACATACTGGATGCCTGCCTGCACATCCAATATTCCCCAGCCGTCGCCGTTTCCTGCGTTTCCTTTTCCAGGGGGAGCACTTCCAGTTCAAAGCCCTCCCCTTTGGTCTTTCTTCGGCACCCAGGGTCTTCATCAAGTGCTTAACGGTTGTGACAGCGGCTCTTCGCCGTCAGGGCATTGCAGTGTTCCCATACTTGGACGACTGGTTCTTGGCAGCCCCGTCCAGAAGCAGTCTAGAGGAATCCCTGTCCTTCACCCTGGATCTCTCTGCTCGATTGGGGATTACTGTCAACCACCCTAAGTCGTCCCTGGTTCCCTCCCAGTACCTCCAATTCATTGGGGTAGTATTGGACACGGTCCAGAGCAAGGTCTGCTTGCCATTGGACAGAGTGGATATTCTGTGGGAGTAAGTCAATCTGTTAGTCTCCTCCAGACATATTCTAGCCAGGGCATTCTTACTCCTTCTGGGTTTGATGGCAGCGACCATTTCCACGGTCCCGTTGGCCACTTTACATATGAGAGTTGCCCAATGGACTTTACGAGTCCAGTGGGATCAGTGTTCAGACGGTCTGAACCATCCAGTCTTGGTGTCCAGTGCACTCAAGAAGGATCTCTTATGGTGGAAGGATCCTCAAAATCTGTCTCGGGGGTTGCCTTTCAGAACACTCCTCCCTCTTGGACCTTAACCACAGAAGCCTCGGGTCTGGGTTGGGGGCCCACCTGGGAGACCATCCGACACAAGGGACTTGGTCCCAGCTGGAGGCATCTCTCCATATAAACATCCTGGAGATGAGGGTGGTTCTTTATGCCCTTCAGGCGTTTCAGCTCCTCCTGTCTGCGGGAACACTGCTAGTACAGACAGACATGATGTCAGTAGTCTGGTACATCAACAAGCATGGAGGCACCCCGATTGTACCCCCTTTGCAGGGAGGCAGTGTGGGTGTGGTACTGGGCAGTCCAGCACAAGCTGTTCCTCACAGTTGTACATATCCCAGGTGTACACAACGTCCTGGCGGACAGCCGCGGCCAGACAGCGACACTCGCTCACGAATGAAAACTTCACCAGGATATAGCAGAATTTCTGTCCCATCGTTGGGGAAGGCCAGAGATGGATCTCTTTTCCTCTCCATCCAACGTAAAACTACCCAGTTTTTGCTCACTCGTTCAAGGGCCTGGTATTTTCTGGCAAGATGCATTGTCTCTCTGCTGGACAGGGAGGTACTTCTGTGCTTTCTCTCTCCCTTTCCCATTCTGCAGCGTATCCTACTGAAACTTCAGGTAGAGGGTGCTTAGATGCTCCTGATAGCCCCCTTCTGGCCCACGCAGATTTGTTTTCCACTCCTGCAACAGCTGACCGGGGAACCCCCAGTACCCATCCCGCTCCAACACAGTCTGTTGATGCAGGAACAGGGCAGACTAGTGCACCCAGGACTCTGTTCTCTACATCTTCATGTATGTCTCCTTCAGACATAATTATGTCACGTATTGGAGTCTCCCAGAGGGTCGCTCAAGTGTTAGTAGAGGCAAGAAAACCTTCTACTTGGTCTACTTAGGCTATGAAATGGACTACGCTGTAAAATGGAAGTGTTTTTCCATTTGGGCGGCCGCCAAGAGTTGGGACCCTTTTTTCCTGCTCAGTGCCCCAGGTAATAGAGTATCTCTTGCACCTGTCTGACTCTGGCCTAAGCTATTCCACACTGAAAGTCCACCTGTCTGCTATTTCTGCTTATCATACACTGATGGGTGGGAAAACTGTGGCACAACTGGAGATCTCCAAAACCTTTTGAAAGGGATTCTCCTCTTGAAGCCCCCTATCCGCAACCCTACCCCGCCTTGGGATTTGAATTTTATTTTAGAAAAACTTACATTACCTCCTTTTGAACCGGAGGTAAGCTGTGAGAAGTGCTACCTATCTTGGAAAGCACTCTTTTTAGTTGCAGTTAACTTCTGCTCGAAGGATTTCTGAGCTTCAGGCCCTGGTGTGCAAGGAGCCTTCTTTAATTTTTCACAGAGACAGAGCAGTCCTGAGAACAAGTCCTAAGTTTCTTTCCAAGGTGGTTTCTGAGTTCGTCTTGAATCAGACCATTGAGCCGCCAGTGTGCTACTCTATTCATATGAATAAGGGTGAGGCTCTTCTACATACACTGGATATACATAGGATTTTGTGGTGCTATGTCCATAGGACCAAGGAGGCCTGCAGATCAGATCAGTTGTTTGTTTCCTGTGCCCCCAGAGCCCTGGGGTCAGCAGTTTTGAAGCAGTGCTTGCCCAAATGGTTGGCTAACTGCATCCATTTTTCTTATCAGAAGTATGAGAAACCTCTTCCGGGGGAGGTCAGAGGTCGCTCCACTATGGGATGGCTGCTTCCACAGCTTTCCTAAAAAAGGTTTCTGCAGCTGACATTTGCGCTGCAGCAACCCGGAGTTCAGTCCACACTTTCACGAAGCATTACAGTTTGACCATTGCCTCTAGGCGTAGAGCTGGATTTGGCCTAGCCGTACTGCAGGGTCTGCTGCCTTAGACCTACTCTGGTCAGTCTGTTATCCTTCCTTCTCCCTTGTTTCAGTGGTTTCACTTGGGGTGACTGCTTGGGATTCAGTCCTATGTGTTATGACCTACTGCAGGAACCCTCTCAAAGTAAGATAGTACAGTTACATAAGAACTTGCCATAACAGTAGATCTTCGAGAGAGGTTCCTGTAGTAGGTCATACTTTCCCTCCCTCCTTCCCCCAGTTTTTCAGCATGTTCATACAGACTGTTCTGACTTGGGATTTAGGATTTCCATCCTATTTCTTGTCTTACTGTTTTGGGTCTCCAGTGGGAGAACTGGAGGGCGGGCATGGGGACCACCCACTATATAGGGTCATGCTGACATCCATCACGTGGCATCGGGTGGGCGGTCCCCTGCCAGACATTGCTAGCAAAAGTTTGCCATGCAGTCCTGATGCCAGGGAGTGCAGTCCTATATGTTATGACCTACTGCAGGAACCTCTCTCGAAGATTTGCTGTTACGGTAAGTTCTTGCATAACTGTACTTTACGCACCTGTAAGTGTACTGTAGTTCTAGGAGTGGTATACAGTTCACATCCACACAACCCATCCAGCCTCCCCTGGCAAGTGGCATACAGATCCCTGCTTCCAGCATGCAAAGATCTGACTTCATGAAGCGGAGTCATGGGATATACCACCGGGTGGTGGGAGGAGCTTAGCTTCAAGACATCCGACAAATCAGCATTTCTGGTGAAACTGCCATGTGTGGGTATGAACCGCATACCACTCCTAGAACTAAAGTTACAGGTGAGTAACATATTTTTCTAGGGGTGTGGACATGGTTCACCTGTCCACACTCTGGTAGTTACACTGGAACAATGTTATTGGCTGGAATGTCTTTAAGCTAAGCACCTCCCACCACCCGGACGATGTGTCCCCTGACTCCACCCCATGAAATCAAAGATTTCTTTTCACTGGAAGAACAGGTCACCTACTTCATACTTCCACTTAGGATTTTCTGCGCCATTGGTGAACCTCTTCTTTTCGAAATGTTTCAAATTCTTGACTCTGTTTTGCAGTTCTTTCAACTCCCATCTTCGGACCAGCGATGGACCACAAGAAACCGGGATTCAAATTGTGTGTTAATGTGCCAGCAGAAGATGTCAGCCACTGATCCACACAACACGTGGCGTGTACTGCCTGTGTGGGCAGCACAATGTGGCTACGTGTGGCCTATGCTTATCCATGCTTCCTGAGTCCCTCGAAGACAGGAAGCTCCAGCTGTTGTTGGGTTGGCCTTCAGAGAAGGATCCTGAGGGCCACGTGAAGGCCTCAGCTGTGGCCGGGTTGGCTGAGTAATTTGCGGCCATTGAGGCAGAAGCTGCTGTGGCGCACACCTGCTCAGTCTCAGTGCTGTTACCTGAGGCTAGTGCCAAATGGTCTTTGACAGGCCAGTTCTGTGATATGTGTCTATCCCACCAGACCATGGGGGAGAATCCTGCCCTCCATGGTTCAAAATCCAAGTGCCACTGGTGCCGGTCTGGGATCGGGAGCAATCGAGGTTCTCCCAGTCGGGCAGGTCAAGAGCTGTTTGGGCCCCACTATTGAGCCAGTTAACTTTGACTCTGGTCGAGCAGGCTGACGAAAATTTTTCTTGAGCCTGTCGACCAGTTCTTAGACAAGGCTGAGGAATCGGGCTCGCAGGCCTCAGTTCTCCTGGTCATCACTCAGGAAGACATGCACCAGTCTGTGACCCAGGCCGATCCACTGTGGGGCAAGTCTCTGCTCAGGATCGGGGCTTCACCTGTGTTTATCCAGTGTCAGTCAAAGCTTTTTTGATCCTGTTTGACAGGGAGGTGGTGCCATCGGCATTCCTCGACCTTTTCATGATTGGGTGAGTTCAAGTTCAAGTTTATTGCAGGAAAACTCCATTGAGCAAGCTCATTCACAAGGAGGTCCTGTGACATAAACACTTAAAAGTACAAACATAGATAGGTAATAACAGTATATACATGAAATGCACGTTACATGATACAGGCTGGATATACATATAAGGGTACCACATAGGGTGACCGCAGGTGGTAAACATTAATATGAGACAGGGAAGAGACTTTACAGGTTGCATACTGATAAATGAAACATGATGACTGGTGTGTGCAATACATATATTTTGGCAGCTAGAACAAACAGACTACAACTAATATGGGGAGGGTGATTTGATAGAGTAGCAGGCGTGAAGCATAGATAAAGCCAGGAGTAGAAGAAGGAAGGAAAGCAGTTAATATGACAAAGCAATTATACCTTACCAGTGGATAAATATGGCACCCATGGGGAAGGAAGAGACTTAATGACAGTTACAGGTGTCTTTTATTTTGGCTGAACTTAGCGATTTGTAGAAGTTTATTGAAATTGTGCTAGTTAGTTTCAGTGCGGTTTGTAATTGGTTCCAAATGGAGGGAAGGGCATATGCAATAGCACATTTACCAAAGGAGGTCCGTGTCCTTGGTGTGTCAAGCATAATAAAGTCAGATTTTCTTAACGAGTATGCACTATGTGAGATACTAATAAGGGAAGAGAGATAGCTTGGCAATTTCTGCAGGAGCAGTTTAAGAGTCCATAGCCCAGCATGGAGCAGGCGTCTAGTAGTAAGGGATGTCCATCCAACAGCTGCATATAAGTCACAGTGGTACGAGCGGTAAGGGAGTTGGTAATGAACCGTAACGCACGGTGATAAAGGATGTCCAGTTTACTTAGATTTGCAAGAGTGGAGGAGGAATAGATTACATCGTCATAGTCGAGTAGGGGGAGAAAAGTGGCCTGTACAAGTTTGTTTCAAGGGGGAAAGGGGCCTATTTCTGTAGAAGAAACCTAACCTTGCTTTTAACCTTCTAGAGACATCTTCGACGTGGTCATTGAAAGATAATTTATTGTCGATCCAGATACCCAGATATTTAAATTTGGTTACAACTTCCAGAGGCTCGTTTAGTGTGTGTGACAATGAAGTCTTGGGCAAGGGTATTGGGGGCCTGTGACAGCACTGCTGGAGAATATCATCGCTTTAGTCTTCTTAGCATTGAGCAGAAGCTTTGCCTTTATTAGATTGTGCTCTAAGTTATGCGAGTCTGCTTGAAGCACTCCTTGACTTCAAAATAGCGATGAGCCAGAAGTATACAACACAGTATCATCTGCAAAAAAGTGCAGATTGGACGTAAATATGTTAGCATCTGAGTCATTAATGTACAAAGAAAACAAGATAGGGCCTAAGATGGATCCTTGGGGGACTCCTCTTGCAACTGGCAATGCAGCAGAAAAAAAGCCTTCCGCCTTTACTTTTTGGAATCTTCCAGTTAGGTAGCTAGAGAACCACTGGGTGGTATGGTATGTGGCACCCAACTTTGCAAGGCAATTGACTAATAGTTTGTGATCAACAGTATCAAAAGCTTTGCTGAGGTCCAAAAGACTCGCAGTTACCTTCTTAGCATCTATAGCAGAGATCCAATCACTGGTTACTTTTACTAGTGCAGTGATTGTGCTATGATTAGCCCAGAAGCCGGATTGAGCTGGGTTAATGAGAGAAGGTTTCAAGTGAAATTTTAACTGAATATGGATCAGTTTTTCGAGAACTTTAGAAAGGATAGGCAATATGGAGATAGGCCTATAGTTGTTTACATCGCATGGGTCAGATTTAAATAGAGCGAGGATATGTGCTGATTTCCAGCAGGACGCACAGCAGCAGATGTAATGGAAAGATTGAAGATGTGGAGGTGGGGCAGTGAGATGGGCGTAGCTTGACCTTAGGAAAAAGGGTTCTAAGCCATCGTCCCCTACTTTTTGGTGTCTAAAAAGTTAAGAGAATCTTCTTCTTTATAGTTATCTCACGAGTTGGAAGGGACTGGGTGCAGGACTAGATGTAGGGAGGAGGGTATGCTGGCTCACCGCAGCACCAGCATAAGGTGACGAGTCGAAGCTAATCCAGCCGTGGCAAAGTGGGAGTTAAATTCCTCCAGGATTAGGGACTTGTTTTCCACAATCTTGCCACTTGCAACTGTCTTTGTTGGGACAGAGGGGCCATGCGCCATTCCTTCTATAGCTTTGATAGTCTTCCATATTTTATGAGAGTTACCTTTGACTTGTTCGAGAGTGGAAATATAATAGTTAGCTTTAGCAGAGCAAGTTTTTTCACACAGTTATTCTGGCTGTTCTAAAGGCCTGCCAATCCGAAGATTCTTTGGAATGTCTAGCTTTAGCCAGAGATTATCTTCGAGCTATAAGGGCTGCCTTGAGATCCGAGGTGAACCAGTGGTTGGAATTGTTCCGTACCCTTACTTTGATGAAAGGGGCATGCATATTTATTATTGTAGTGAGTTTGTCATTAAGGATGTAAGCTGCCTTGTTGACATCTTTGGCTAGGTAGAGATCTTGCCATCTGATCATGCTCAGGTCAGATAGGAAGTTTACTGCACTGAATTTGTGAAAGGATCCTTTTGTTGTAAAGATGGGTTGCAGCCGGGCCTTAATTTGAGATCTTATGCAAGCAACAGTTCCATGATCGCTCATGTCGTTGTGAAACACTGCCGAATGAGATATTTTGTGTGGATGGGTGGTTAGTACCACATCTAGAATGGAACTGTTGGCAATATTTAGAGTGTTGTTCCTAGTGGGTTCACTGACTAATTGCCCAAGACCTAGCTCGTCACAAAGGGATTTGAGGCCATGTGATTTAGGTGACAGCCAGTCCATATTTAGATCTCCTAGAAATATTGTTTCAGTTTTTGCATCTATGAACATGGATTTCCAAAGATTAAGGACTTCATCACCACCAGACGGGGGGTTTATAGCCACCTAGGATAGTGATACATTCCGAGGAGGGGAGATGAAGGCTCAGCGAAGCTAACTCAAATTCCTTGGCTAGAGATTTGCAACTAATATTGGTGACTGAGTACTTAAATTTGGCGTAGATAACCACACCCCTGCCTCTAGACCCTCTATCTGCTCTAAATAAATTGTAGCCCTGCAGTGATATTTGTTGATCAGTGTTAGTCTTTTTTAACCATGACTCAGTAATTATGATACGGTCAGGGTTAGCATGCTAAGCCAGGCTTGCAGCTGTACAAGTTTTTAGGCAGGCTTAAATGTTCACCATCATCATTTTGAGACCTGTGGCCTCAGCAAAATTGATAGGCGAGGTAAGTTGTGTGGGGGGGCAGGTTGAGTCTCACATTTCCTGAGCAGAGAAGAAGCAGAAGTATTACTTTCTTTAAGGAGCTTATAAGAATGGAGACTGCTTTTTATTTCTTCTCGCAACCCATATCGTGCTGTGCAAGCAGCACCACTGTAATGACAGTTGATCGTGATCAATGTAAGTGCTTGAATAGACATAGGTGAGGACAGTAGCAAGGGGGTGTAGGCTAACCGGGGGGAATAGGCTAAAAGGGGAGAGGAGAATGACATAGTGTCTGCACGGTAGACCGTTATAACATTAGGTATTGATAAGGTACATTGGAGAACTGAATTGCATTGAGGTACTTCGGATTGCACTGTATTGCTGAGAACTCTGCACCTTAGGAGCAATAAAAGCACAATAAGTGAAGAGATGCACTAACACAAGATGCTCCAGTGCTACGAGGAATTCCTCTGACAGTAGTGGGCCATTGCGGGGCAGGGTTGTGCTCTACCCCAAGGGCCTCTGGTCTCCTGGCAGCTGCCAGTGGTTACCCCCGCTGGTCCATGTTCCACAGGTGCTCCCCACACCTGCTTCTCCACTGATTAGGGTGGAGCTGCCAACCTAGCAGCTGCCATTTGGCGATGTGACCAAGGAGGTCAGCTGTTTGGCTACCGGCTTGCCAGGCCAGTTGTCGGTGAGGAACACTCCAGGTAAGGATTCCCAGGAGGTGCATAGCGAGCAGTGGCCAAGGGCTGTTTTCGAGGACTCATCAGACAACAACTCGGATCAAGAGTCCCCTGGCCTCCTCAGGGACTCAGCTCTTCGACCATAGCTCGATCAAGAAGCCTTCCACCAAGCATTGCTCAGTGTCTGTCGGTGGGCTGCTCTGACTTATCTCCGAATCAGTGTCAGTCCCGCTTGAGCTAGTCCAGAAGAGGGGTAAGTACCCTCTCATGGACATTTTGGAAAGGATGAATTCTGGGGGATTGCATTCCCTGTGTCTGAGGCTATTTTGGGACTGGCCCTGGATCTTTGGCAGCAGCCAGCATCCTGTCCAGCACCCTCGGCCCATATGGTCCACAAGTATATGGTCCCAACAAGCTCCCTTTCAGAGTTTTCAGACCACCCTTCAGTGGAAGATCTGGTCATGGATTCGGTGTTCCATAAGTCCAGACACCAGGTGGCCATGGACAAGGAGTCCCATAAGATAAAAAAAAAAAAAAGTGTGTGCTGCTGCCGCTCTAGGTCTGCGGCAGGCTAACTATGCAGTTATGATGGTTAACTATTGTAATTTTCTGAAGAGAATCTTTGATGCTGTTCTCCCCCACCTCCATCCTATACAGTGGATGGTGGCTGGGCACACCAGAGAGCAGGTTCAATCACTGGGTAAACACCAGCTCCAGCCAGCCTTAGCCATAGGCGATTCTTGTGCCTGTGCTGTGACAGCCTGTCTGTGTGCATTGCAAGGCTTGGCTGAGTTTGTCCACCTTCACGGAGGGCACCCAGCATAAGCTCTTCGATGTACTTTCCTGGGCACTGGCCTCTTTGGTCCTGGGTTGGAAGGACATCTCACTCTCATGGAAAAGTCCATTGCCACCCTTGACTCTGTGGTATCGTCCCAAAAGGACCAGAAGAAAAACCCTAAAAAGCAGGCTTTTCAGTATAGGTCCTTTCGGTCACCACCTCCCTGGTAACAGCCTCAGCAAGGCAGTTTCAGGCCTAGTGCCCCAAGCAGAAGTCAGGGACTCAAGGTCCAAAAAATGTGTGTGGGGGGCACAGGGGTAATGGTGTCCTTCCAGCATCAGCCACTGGTGCTCTTCCAAAAGCTGGTCAGTGACAAGTTGGGAGTCTCATCCCTCATCCTGTCCTGTCCCCCGACTGCTCTCCCAGTTGGAGGCAGACTACATCACTTCTTGCTGCATCGGTCTGCTATCACAGTGGATAAATGGTTGTTGGACATAGTGAGCAGAGGATGATCCTACTTCGAGGTGGAGCTCTTGCAGCAGGTAACACCATTAGGACTATGTTGACAGGCACTAGGACCCCACAGAAAAATTTCTAGTTAGCAGTCCAAGGCGGGGGACCACTCCCTGATGCTGGCCCCACCCCGATGTCACGTATGGTATAAAGGGAGCGGTCCCCCAGCACCACCTCAGTTCTTTTCCCGCTGTCGACCCTTGGATTTCAGCTCCAAGGATGCCTCTCGCTCAAATCGACTGCCATTTTTCCGCGCTTTGCGTACTCCTTTTCATTGAGATTACCAGCAGTCCGAATCATTACCCCATGCATGTCTTCTCAGCCTTCCTCCCTCATCTGGACCGGGGAAATCAAAGGCTGCGCATGTAAGCAGATCCGTGCCCGGGATGGCCACACTGCCTGCGTTATCTGCATAGGCCTGGACCAGAACTCGAACGACTGCCCACACTGCCAAAAATTCTGTAGGAAGACCAGAATCCACCGCTTGAAGACCCTCAAGACGTTCCTCCTCGAACAACAAGTAGCCGCCATGCAAAAATCTCACTCTGGGCATAGCTAGTCTTCCTCTTCAGCCCGGGATTCTTCCCCCAGAGAGAAGAAATTGGGCGGGAAACACAATTACAAAGACAAGGACAGAGCCAGGTCGGAATCGTGTCCTAGATCCCCGTATAAGTCTACCAGGGCCTTGCCACAGACGCCAGGTCGGATGCAGCTCCTCCAGTTTCCTCTTCAGTCTGGTGGGGAGGCCTCTGGTGTCGGGCTGTCCAAAGCCTCTGTGTCCCTGGCTATCCGACCTCTCAAGCTTGCGCTATGGTCTAAGTCAGTGGGACAAGCGTCTTCCTCGTTGGACGACAGGTCGGAACCCGTCATCCGTTAGGCCTTAGTCTCGGGGTCATCTGACAAGCCCAGGCGGTCGGATGACACCAGCAGGCTCCAGGAGCACAAACGTCACAAGAAGCATCGTTAGCCTCCTCCCAAGACGTCAGACAGGAAGCATCATTCACTTCCTCCCAAGACGTCAGCCGAGACTTCAGAGCGGCGCCAGGCATCTATGCTCTGTAGCTCCAACACAGAAACAGACTGAATGCCACCCCCCAAAGCCAACGCCTGTTACCCCACTTCCGAAAGATGGCCTGGCAACAGGCTGTGCGGCAGGTGACCGGTCGACTGCCTCCAAGGACCTCTGAGACCATGCTCTAGCTCCACCACCCTCACCTCCACCTTGGGCCCCTGATGCCAGAGGATGTTGCTTCACCAACGCCTGATACAACAGACCCCGTCACCAGAAGAGATCGTCCCAGGAGGGCCGATGCCAGGGGCCCCTAACATCCCCACCCCATTGTCAGTTTCTCAGCCAGGCCCTGTCGTTCCCCTAGCTGAAGTTGGGGCATTATTTAATAGTTGGTGGAATACTATCAAAGAGGACCTTTTACCCAAGCTGCCAGAACCGGCCCGATCCCCGCTGGGGTTCCGGCTTCAGCCCCTCCACAGAAACCTTCTCCCCTACCTCCTCCTCCTTTGACTCCGGTTTGCCCACCATCGGGGGATGAAGGACAAGGGTCGCCACCTGTCATCAAGATTCTCCTCCAGGGTGCGACCAGATTCCTCTTCTGAAGGATCCTCTGGGGACTCCTACTCGTATGATTTCTTGGAGGAGGACATTTCTCCACTCACCGGATCCCAGCAAGAATTCTCCAAGATCCGCACCTCCGACGATCTCTCATTCTTAAATGTGATAAGACACATCCAGTTTTTAAATCAATGGGAGACAGAGGAGTTGGACCCTGAATGTCGCAATTTGGCACAATTCTTGGGGGCAAGCGACCTGAAGCCCTTGGTGGTTCCACTGCTAGTGGATCCCTTCCAAGATGTTACGAGAGTCGCTTGGAAGCACCACTCTACAACTTCAGCAATCCCCAAAAAGGCAGATCGCCTGTACAGGACCCCAAGGGGAGAGCCTCATTTAAGTGAACAGCTGAAGGCAGACTCAATGGTGCTGATGGCTGCTCATGGGAGAGTTCAACAGCCGAGACATATGAGCTCCCAGCCACCGGACAGAGTCCAGAAAATTGGACAAGCTGGCCATAAGGTGTATTCTTCAGTCACCTGTACAGTTAGGTCGCTTAACTTCCTAGCTCACATGGTGATGTATCAGAAGTCACTGTGGAATAAAGCCCTAGACCTGGCTCGTGCACAGCCTGACTCCACCAATAAGGCTGAGATAATGGCGGTTCTGCAGTCCGGTGCAGATGTTGGAAAACGTATCTTGAGGTGCCCATATGATTCGGCCAACACTGCGGCAAGGGCAGCCACCACAAGGGTATGCCTGAGACGCCATCCCTGGCTCCACGGGTCTCAGGCTTTAGGCAGGACTTGCAGGATGCAGTCCTGGACGCCCCTTTCCAAGGGTCGGTATTATTCGGTCAGGAAATGGAGAAACTTATTACTGGTCTGCATGACTCTGGCAAGGCTGTGTCTGATGTCCATAAAATGTATCAGAACTGGCAGCTCCCAGATGTCATTCCTTTCGTGGTCAGCAAGGAAGACGCCAACAACAGAGAGGGGGTTACAAAAGGAAAGGTACCCCTCTGTCCTCTGAAATACAAGGCCCCAAAAATGCAGAGTGCCAGGGCTCCCTTGCCCACTCTGTCAGCCTCAGCATGACTCCTTGCCTGCTCCCCTTCCTCTGGTGGAAGTGCAAGGGGACGCAGTCGGTGGGAGATTCTCCCTTTACCACAACGGCAGGTCCAGTATCACCATGGATCAGTTGGTGCTTTAGATCATAGAAAGGGGCTACGCCTTGGAGTTTACTCAGGTTCCACTGGACAACCCTCCAGTTATGTCGCATTGCTCCCCATCCCACATGGCTCTCATCAGGGCAGAAATCCAGACCCTTCTGGAGAAGAAAGCAATCCAGGTAGTGCCACCATCAGAGGGGAAGGGGGTTTTACTCCCACTTCTTCCTCGTCCCAAAAAAGACTGGGGACTTTCGTCCTATCCTGTACCTCATTCACCTGAACAACTTCATTGAATACAAGATTCAGGATGGTGACCCTGCAGGGATTGCTGCCGATGCTTCACCAAGGGGACTGGCTCTTCTCCCTTGACGTGCAGGACACCTACATGCACATAAAGATTCTGCCGTCCCACAGGAAGTACCTCTGCTTTTCCTTCCAGGGAGAACACTGTCAGTTCAGGGCACTGCCATTTGGCCTTTATTCGGCACCACGGGTGTTCACCAAGTGCCTGGCAGTAGTGGCAGCAGTTCTCTGGGCAGGGACACTGTGTTTAACCCTACCTTGATGATTGGCTTTTGATGGCTTCTACAGAGGAACAACTGAGCTGCTCCTTACAGGAGACTTTCAGCCTCTTCCAAAAGTTGGGGGTTACCCTGAACCTCCCCAAATCGTCCCCATGGCCAGTCCAGAGGTTGCAGTACATAGGAGCGGTCTTGGGCACTGTCCAGGGAAGATCTTTTCTTTCCCCTGACAGGGCAGACCGGTTAAGGGTGCTGACTCGAAGAGTCATTTCAGAGAATTTTATCCCAGCCAGAGTGGTGCTGCAGCTGTTGGGTCACATGGCAGCAGCGATCGTTATGGTTCTCTTGGCCCATCTGCATATGAGAGTCCTTCAGAGGAACCTCCGGGTTCAGTGGCATCAACGCTCGGATGATCTCGTCCAGCAGGTCAGGATCTCCAATGCTGTGCGCTAGACTCTGGAGTGGTGACTCACCTGTTCCCAGCTAGAAACCAGGGCTCCCTTTCGAATTCCCAGCCCTCGACAAGTCCTGATGACCAATGCCTTGGGTCTAGGCTGGGGAGTACACTTAGGATCCCACCAAATAAGGGGAACTTGGACCTCTGTGGAAAGCAATCTCCATATCAATGTTTTGTAGATGAGGGCCATCCTGTATGCCTTGCAGGTGTTTCAGACAGTTCTCCTACCAGGTCCTCATCTGGTCCAGTCAGACAACATTCTAGTGGTCTTTTACATCAACAAGCAAGGGGGCACACACTAGTATCCCCTATGCAGAGAGGCCGTGAGAGTCTGGTACGGGGCAGTGGAGCACAACTGGGATCTCACAGCAGTTCACGTTCCAGGGATTCACAACGACCTAGCCAATAGCCTAAGCCGCTCTCGGTCTCAGGCTCACGAATAGAAGCTGTCACAGGATGTAGCAGATGACCTTTTTGAAAGGTGGGGTTGGCCAGAACTGGACTTTGTTGCGTCCCCACTCAATGCCAAACTGTCTAATTTTTGCTCATTAGATCCAGGGCCTGGTGTTTTCTGGCAGACGCATTGTCCCTTGTGATAGTAACCCCCTTGTTTTTTTTTTTTATTGCTTATACATCTGTTGTACACTTCCAGTATCATTTGTTAAAGGAATCCGGACTATACAAACTGTTCTTGTCTGTATGTATCTTTCTTGTTTGTTGGGCTGGCCACCCATTTTGTAAAAATGTTCTTTTTTGTTTGTCTTGTCGTTTGCCCCCCGTACACTCCGGACCCCTTTGATAAATCCTATCAAAACGTTAGTGTTACCTGCTTTTGAGGATCCCTGGGCTAGATATGCTTATGCTCCCTAAAATAGAATCCAGTCCTTATTACGTAATTTCTTCCTCACGATTGTTAGAAACGCTGGTTTTGGCGTCTACATGTTTCTATGTATTCTCAGAGGTGTAAATAATGTCAATATTTCGTACTAGCATTAGGCTTTATGGTACTTGGGAAAAGAAATAAAAATCCTAGTACAGGGTCATTTTCCTGTCATTAGCCTCGTCGCAGCATTTTCAAGCTGTAATTCAGTTAATTGGATTATAGACTCAGCGATAGTCTTGGCTGCAGTAAAGGTTACTCTTTCGGCTTCGCACTATAAATGAAATAAAGAAAAGTAACGAAATACTGTTTTTCTTTTTAAGCTAATTGTGACCCTCCTGAAAAATAAGGAGTACTTAAATTTAGTTTTCTCAGCAGGGTATTCCTAGTAATAACCCGGGTAGTTGGGGAGGTAAAGAAACAAAACCCTTCCTTGCGATAGTCTCCCGGAAAGAAATGTCCGTTCTGAGCTGTTTGCTTTCGGATTGAAATGTCAGCCATCGGGAAAGGGCTTGCTTGTGTTGTCCAAACCCTGCATTAATACTGGGAGACATAGGATGCTAGTCTTTGCCCTGGTAATGTTTTTAAGAGCTGTAAAGAAATCGTTTTTGTTTCTATAGTAAGTTTGTTGCTGAGCCCTTATGCGTTAGTGCGAATATGAGCTACGGTAATTAATTGCCGCTCGAACGCTCGCACTATCTCAGTGGAATAATTAATCGTAAAATAGGAGCGTCTCAGTTTGAACAGTGTAAAACTGTTTAGAGAGGTTGACTTACGTCCTCTACCCTTGGAAACGAACAATTGAACAAGACTTTGAGCCCTCCTAATACGGAGATAATTTTAGTCTTGTATGCAGAACTCTACAGTTTCGAGGGTTCCTCCTTCTCCTATTGCAGCATTTCTTATGAGCCGGCCGGCCTCAGTTTCCTCGCTTTTATGCTGCTAATAGGAGGGGTGGACCTTCTGAACCTTCCTGGAGAATTTAAAATTTCATAAAAGAATCAAAATAACTTTAGAAACAATCGTTAAGATGTGGGTATACTTCAAATATAGTATTTTGTGTGAATAAAACAGATTAATGCTTTCTTTAAGTTATTTATTCAAAATGGTAATATTAAAGGTGGCGACATTGTGTCACATGATTTGAAAGCACTATATAAGGTGACTGCCTAGGGAAGTTAGGCAGAGTGGAGAAAGGTGTGGATCTAACAACACTCTGACCTGAGTTAGTGAGTTCTAGCTCTGGACTTGATTTTTTTTGAAACTGTTATTTCTTGTTTTGTCGTTCACAAGTCCGCTTCTTAAAATAAATGTGCATTTTTGGTTACTGCTAATCTTGTCTGAGTGCCTTACTATCCCACGCCAGTTCACATTTGGTGTCAAAAGTGGGATTGTGGGTTCTGAAGGGACCTATTGGTGGATCTGAGTCCAGATCCGATTCGTATGCATTCGGACAAGGAAAGAGAGCGGACTACACCAGCCACAAGGTCAATTGTACAAGCCGCAAAATTGCCTTTATTGTCTGGGCTGGAGCCAGTGGTACGAAGGAAAGTGGCTAAAGTGACAACTGAGGGAGACGGTGTGGAAATGGAAGACATGAAACCCGTTGGAAAGGGCACCCAAGCAGCTGAACCTGAGCAGGAAGAACACCCAGAGAATCCCCATGAATTGCTCCGATGGCTGTGCCTGCACCAGGTAGAGCTGGAAAGAGAAAGGGAGCGGGATCATATGGAAAGAGAGAGAGCGCGTGCAGAGAAAGCAGCCAGATGGACTGACACATTACGTGCTATCCAGGTTTTGGGCTCAGCAAGACCACCTTCAGCATCTGTGGTAGGACAAAAAGATATAAGACTGGTTAAAATGGCTGATTCAGATGATATAGAAGCATATGTTTTGACATTTGAGAGGGTGGCCATTGCCTGTGCTTGGCCTAGAGGTCAGTGGGTTGTCAGGCTGGCCCCTTATTTGACTGGGAAGGCACAACTAGCATGTATCCATACGGACCTTGTTCATGTAAATGATTACGATTATGTTAAGCAAGCCATTTTGAAAAGATACGATATAAGTCCTGAAACCTATAGACAACGTTTCAGAGCATATAAATTTCAATCTGCAGATACCCCTCAAGACCTATATACACATTTAAAGGACTTGTTTAGTAGGTGGTTACAACCCAACACAAGAACAGTAGTACAAATCACAGAAAGTATCATCTTGGAACAATTTATTAGTGTTTTGCCCAAGATGTACGTTATGGTCAAGGAACACCGCCCTGAATCTTCTGAGGCAGCCATAAGGCTTGCGGAGGACTATATGACCGCCAGGCCACAACGTCCTAGGACATTTATGAACTCTAGAAGCCCTTCAACTACAATGAGGTCCAGTAGTGACGTAAGGTCCCTTATTACACCAGTCACAAACTAGTGGTGTTCCTGGGGGTAAAGACTATAGTAAAATAAGTAAAGGATTCAGCCACGATATTATATGTCATGAATGTAAAGCCAAGGGACACATTGCTAGATTCTGTCCAAAGAAAAAGGTAGAGTCAATCCATCTAGTCCTAGCTAACTGGGGCCATTATGTCACCACTGTGAGATCGGAGGAATGGTAGTCTCTGGTCTTGTGGATTCTGACAGCAAGCAGACACTGGTACATGCTTCTTTGGTGGGAAAGCCAGAACTGGGGGAACCAACCGCTGGGGTCAAATGTCTACATGGAGACATCCATTGGTACTCATTAAGGAGACATGGAGATACAAATAAATGGAACTCTACACAAAATGAAGATAGGCATAGCACCTTCTTTGCGGTCCCAGTAATAATTGGGCATGACTATCCATATTTTGACTCTTTATTAAATACAAATGTTGGAGCAGTTACCACTCGGGCACAAAGGAAACAAGAAAAAGAGTTGGGACACTTATTTCCTTTTGAGGAAGAAGTATTTGGGACTATTGGCAAAGACAGAAAAAGTAAATCACGGACAAGAAAAGACAAACAATTATGGACTAAAAGAGGTACTGGACTGGATATATTAACTGAAAAATGTATATTACCTAACAAAGAGTTTGTAAATATGCAAAAAAACGACGTTACCTTAACCCCTTTCTTTTTACAGGTAATGCCAATAACTCCCACTGAGTCTCATCAACCCTATTATATAATTGAAAATGATTTATTATATAGGGTTTGTACAAATTCACATATAGGGAGGCGGTTGAGCAATTGATGGTCCCTATACAGTTCGAAAAAAGGTTATTGTCTATTGCCCATGATATACCTATGGCAGGCCATTTAGGTAAAGATCGTGACATTGCAAGCTTACTGTACAGGTTTTATTGGCCTGGTATACATGAGCAGGTGGCCGAATACTGTAAGAGCTGCCCTGAGTGTCAACAGGTAGCAGCAGTAGGCAGAAAAAGATAAGTACCCCTATACCCGATGCCTTTAGTTAGTAATATGTTTGAAAGAGATTGCAATGGATATTATAGGGCCATACCTAAAAAGTGAAGAGGAACACGCCTCATATTAGTGGTGGTAGACTACACTACAAAATACCCTGAGGCAGAGTTCCCTTGCGTGCAACTCCCGCCAGAATAGCAGAAGAGTTGGTAAGATCTTCAGTCGTATGGGATTCCAAAAACTATTTTGACTGATAGGGGTACCAATTTTGCTAGCAGTTACTACTGCTTGTTGTATGCAGACGTTGGGTATTGAAGCTGTTTTCACTACCCCCTACCACCTACAGACTGATGGGTTAGTCGAGCAATTCAATCAAATCCTAAAAAAAATGCTTAGAAAGTATGTATCAGAGGAAGGTAATAAATGGGACATGTATTTACACTATTTGATGTTTGCGTATAGGGAAGTACCACAGGCCTCTACTGGATTCTCTCCGTTTGAATTACTATATGGGCATAACCCAAGAGGTCCTTTAGATATTATAAAGGAAGAATGGGAAGACAAGAAAGGTAAACACATGTCAGAACCTTTGGAATATTGGCAGCAATTACGTCAAAGGTTAATGGTTTATGTAAAGAAAGCTCATCAGACTAATCTACAACAGCAAGCAAAACAAAAAGGGTATTACGATAAAGGAACAAAATCTAAAGAATTTGTTACAGGTGATAAGGTTTTACTTCTATTGCCCTCCTCTGATAATAAATTACTCATGAAGTGGCAAGGCCCCTACCAAATAATAAAACGTATAGGCCCAGTAACTTATTCAGTTGAATTACCTGAAAAGAAAAGTAAACATAGGATATACCATGTTAATTTATTGAAACCATGGATAGAATGAACACCTTCTACCTGTAATTATATTTGTCCAGAAACCTCTGAGTCCGAGTTAGATGTAGCCTATGAAAGGCTAGAATACACAAGTAATCTTTCAGAGGTACAAATCAACCCTCATTTATCAGCCGTTTTCCGAACCTTATTTACTGGTATACCGGGAAAGGTTAATGATGCTGTCCATCATATCATGGTTCCTGAAGCCACACCCATACGACAGAAAGCTTATAGAATACCAGAAAAAGTGCGGGATGAGGTAGTACAAGAGATTAGGAGAATGTATGACTTGGGAATTATTGAGCCGTCCCATAATGAATGGAACTTTCCCATGGTTATAGTAGAAAAAAAAGAAGGTGGAATCAGACTTTGTCTTGATTTCAGACGCTTAAATGCAGTGTCCAAATTTGATTGTTACCCGATGCCACGAATAGATGACATCATAGACCGTTTGGGAGCAGCTCAGTGCATCAGCACCTTAGACTTAATGAAGGGGTATTGGCAAATCCCTCTAGATCCAAAAGATAAAGAAAAGACTGCATTTAGTACACCTATTGGCCTATACCATTTTACAGTGATGCCTTTCGGTCTACACAGTGCCCCCGCTACATTTCAACGAGTGATGGACAACATCCTACAACCACATACAATATATAGCGCAGCTTACCCAGACGATGTAGTGATATTCAGTCCCTCATGGGAAGAACATATACAACACCCAAGGGCTGTATTATCAGCCCTATCGGAAGCTGGGTTGACAATAAATCCTTCCAAATGTTCTTTGGCAGTGCAGGAAACAAAATACCTAGGGTTCCAAATTGGTAATGGGAAAGTAAAACCGGAAATTACTAAAGTCGGAGCCGTGGCCAATAGTCCCTGCCCAATAGCAAAGAAAGATGTTAGGTCATTTCTAGGTCTTATCGGGTCTTATAGACGATTTATACCTGACTGTTCTACAATGGCTGGACCTTTAACCGACCTAATAAAAAAAACCAAACCAGACAAAGTTAAATGGACACCTGAGTGTGAGGAGGCATTTTGTAATCTGAAGGCTAGAATATGTTCCTCACCTATTTTACATTCTCCTGATTTTTCTCGTCCATTCATATTGCAAACAGATGCCTCTAACTGTGGTATAGGGGCTGTACTTACACAAATGGTACAGGACGAAGAGCATCCTATAATATTTATAAGTCGGAAATTACATGAAAGGGAAAAACACTATTCGGTTATTGAGAAAGAATGTCTAGCCATAAAGTGGTCAATAGAAGCTTTACGCTTTTATTTGTGGGGTAGAGAGTTTGAACTATGGATAGATCACAACCCTTTATGTTGGCTTCATGTAATGAAGGACAAAAATCCTCGCATTATGCGATGGTACCTCGCAATGCAGCCTTATAGATTCATGATAAAATATAGGAAAGGTTCGGCACATAATAACGCCGATTTCTTATCCAGGTATGGCATGGGAAATACTTCTGCCTGTCACCAGACCTCGGGGTAAAGAAAGATAATGAACACTAAGTGAACTAGGTTCACTTCAATAAGTGTACCTTTTAATTTTCTTTTATATAGAGACCCCGAGGTGGAGCCCTGGTGAGGGTGGGCTATGGCTCCATCTCTTTGAATAAGGAGATCTGATGACAGGTATATTGTACTCTCATTGTTAGCCAAACATGGTATGTTTGGTTTTGGGTGGGGAGGAATTTGATATAAACCCCCTTCTTGTTTTTTTTTTTTTTTTTTTTTGTTTGTTTTGCTTATACATCTGTTGTGCACTTCAAGTATCATTTATTAAAGAATCGGACTATACAAACTGTTCTTGTCTTGTCTTGTCTGTATGTATCTTTCTTGTTTGTTGGGCTGTACACCCATTTTGTAAAAATGTTTTTTGTTTGTCTTGTCGTTTGCCCCCTTACACTCCGGACCTTTGATAAATCCTATCAAACGTTAGTGTTACCTCCTTTTGAGTATCCCTGGGCTAGATATGCTTATGCTCCCTAAAATAGAATCCAGTCCTTATTACGTAATTTCTTCCTCACGATTGTTAGAAACGCTGGTTTTGGCGTTGTTACGTGTTTCTATGTATTCTCAGAGGTGTAAATAATGTCAATATTTCATACTAGCATTAGGCTTTATGGTACTTAGGAAAAGAAATAAAAATCCTAGCACAGGGTCATTTTCCCTGTCATTAGCCTCGTTGCAGCATTTTCAAGCTGTAATTCAGTTAATTGGATTATAGACTCAGCGATAGTGCGGAGCTGCAGTAAAGGTTACTGCTCGAACGCTCGCACTATCGTGAAGTAAAGTAGCGAAATACTGTTTTTCTTTTTAAGCTAATTGTGACCCTCCTGAAAAATAAGGAGTACTTAAATTTAGTTTTCTCAGCAGGGTATTCCTAGTAATAACCCGGGTAGTTGGGGAGGTAAAGAAACAAAACCCTTCCTTGCGATAGTCTCCCGGAAAGAAATGTCCGTTCTGAGCTGTTTGCTTTCGGATTGAAATGTCAGCCATCGGAAGAGGCTTGCTTGTGTTGTCCAAACCCTGCATTAATACTGGGAGACATAGGATGCTAGTCTTTGCCCTGGTAATGTTTTTAAGAGCTGTAAAGAAATCGTTTTTGTTTCTATAGTAAGTTTGTTGCTGAGCCCTTATGCGTTAGTGCGAATATGAGCTACGGTAATTAATTGCCGCTCGAACGCTCGCACTATCTCAGTGGAATAATTAATCGTAAAATAGGAGCGTCTCAGTCTGAACAGTGTAAAACTGTTTAGAGAGGTTGACTTACGTCCTCTACCCTTGGAAACGAACAATTGAACAAGACTTTGAGCCCTCCTAATACGGAGATAATTTTAGTCTTGCATGCAGAACTCTTCAGTTTTGAGGGTTCCTCCTTCTCCTATTGCAGCATTTCTTATGAGCCGGCCGGCCTCCGTTTCCTCTCTTTTATGCTGCTAATAGGAGGGGTGGACCTTCTAAACCTTTCTGGAGAATTTAAAATTTCATAAAAGGATCAAAATAACTTTAGAAACAATCGTTAAGATGTGGGTATACTTCAAACATAGTATTTTGTGTGAATAAAACAGATTAATGCTTTCTTTAAGTTATTTATTCAAAATGGTACTATTAAAGGTGGAGACATTGTGTCACATGATTTGAAAGCACTATATAAGGCGACTGCCTAGGGAAGTTAGGCAGAGTGGAGAAAGGTGTGGATCTAACAACATCCTGACATGAGTTAGTGAGTTCTAGCTCTGGACTTGATTTTTTTTGAAACTGTTATTTCTTGTTTTGTCGTTCACAAGTCCGCTTCTTAAAATAAATGTGCATTTTTGGTTACTGCTAATCTTGTCTGAGTGCCTTACTATCCCATGCCAGTTCACAAAATCCCTCTTGGGCAGGGATGTTTCTGTATGCCCCCCTCCACCCCTTTTTCCCACTTCTTCAGAGAGTGCTGCTCAAGTTGCAGGCGGAGGGTGCGGTCATGGTTCTCATAGCTCCCTCCTGACTTCGATAATGTTGGTTTCCGGTGCTTCAGCAGTTGGCATCGGGACCACCAGTTCCTCTGCCCCTCTCAACTCGCTTGCTCTCCCAGGAGCAGGGAACCCTCGTACACACCAGCCTTCGGTCTCTGCATCTGCACACATGGCTCCTGCAGACTTAGTTAGGGACAGATATGGAGTGTCCGATAGGGTAGCGGAGGTGCTACTGGCATTGAGGAAACCCTCGACTAGAGCCACATATGCCATCAAGTGGAAACACTTCTGCTTGTGGGCGTCCTCTCATTTCTTAGACCCTTTCACCTGTCCCGGTGGAGTAGGTGCTGGAATGCCTTCTTTCTTTATCAGATTCAGGACTAAGCTATTCATCCATCATTATGCATCTGTCAGCACTTTCAGGATATCATGCATCTATGGAGGGAAAACCTCTCACTCAACTGGATTTGTACAAGACCTTTTTAAGAGGTATTTTGCACATCAGACCTCCCAGGAGGGACCCTGTTCCCCCATGGGATCTTCTCTTTTTGTTAGAAAATCGTACGTTGCCTCCCTTTGAGCCAGCCACAAGTTGTGAGCTACACTTCCTGTCCTAGAAATCATTGTTTTTGGTTGCCATTACTTCGACCCGGAGGATTTCAGAGCTCCAGGTTCTGATGTGTAAAGAGCCTTATTTGTTTTTTCACAGAGGCAAAGTAGCCCTGCGTACAAATCCTAAGTTTCTTCCAAAGGTTGTGTCCAAGTTCACTCTCTCAGGACATTCAACTTCCGGTTTAGTACCCAGAGTACTCAAATAAAGGGGGAAGCCTTGTTGCATACTCTGGATGTACACAGAATTGTTCGCTATTACATTGACTATACTCGTTCTTCTAGAAAAACACACCAGTTGTTTGTTTCTTTCGCCCAAAGGACGTTTGGGCTCCAGTGACTAAGCAGCCGTTGGCCAAATGGTTGGTCAACTGCACTGTGTTCTGTTATTAGAAGTATGACAAACCCTTGCCTAGTCCAGTTAAGGGTCACTCAACTATGAGTGTCGCAACTTCTTTTGCGTACCTCAGAAATGTTTCAGCAGTGGATCTTTGTGCAGCTGCTACTTGGAGTTCGGTCCACACCTTTATTAAGCACTACAGTCTGGACATTGCTTCCAGAAGGAGAGCAGGTTTTGACCTCGCTGACCTCTAAGGACTGCTCTCCTGAAGAGTTATAGTGCCACTGACTATTACAGTCCACCACCCTTCTGACCTGGTCATTTCCTTGTACTGCTTGGGACTCTAATGATGTTACCTGCTGCAAGAGCTCCACCTCAAAGTAAGATAGTACAGTTACATAAGAACCTACTGTAACAGTAGATCTTCGAGAGGAGCTCTTGCAGCAGGTGGATTTTCCCTTTCGCCTACCCCCGGGGTTATGCAGCTGTTCTCTCTGGGGGATGGGAGATCCTTCTTGATTCCCCATCCTTTATGAGAGCTGGGTCTCTGGTGGGCGAACTGAGGTGGTGCTGGTGGACCGCCTCCTTTATACCATACATGATGTCGGGGTAGGGCCAGCATCAGGGGGCAGTCTCCCGCCTTGGACTACTAGCTAGAAATTTTTCTGTGGGGTCCTAGTGCCCCGCGGCATAGTCCTAATGGTGTTACCTGCTGCAAGAGCTCCTCTCGAAGATCTTCTGTTATGGTAAGTTCTTACGTAACTGTACTTTCTCTTGACTTCAGGGCTCTGCTGCCTCAACGTGCCTCGGGAGTTGTGGGTGTCTCATGACACACTGTCTGCCCTCAATGCAGACATCGCTCAACTCCTTGTGAAAGGTGCAATAGCCTGTGTCCCAGACACCCTGGCCAGTTGGGGTTGCGTGTCTAGGTACTTCCATGTCCTGAAACAGATGGGAGCTGGCACCCCATACTGTATTTGTACAATCTCAACTAGTACATGTCGAAACGCAAGTTCTTGATGGTCACTCTGAGCCAGATTATACCATCCTTAGAGCAAAATGTGGTTCTAGGGATGTAGATATGGTTCAAGTTCCTCCCACCACCCACCCCAGGTGATGTAGCCCTTTTGCTCTGCCCCGTGATGTCTGATCTTCTTTTTTGCTGGAAGAGTCAGGTCTCCACCTTTGCAGCTTCACACAGTCAAAGCCTTTCTAAGTGCGCCATTGACAAACCTGGTAAAATTGTTTAGTAAAGTGACTTTTTTTGTGAATATTCTTCAGTTCTGCTCTCATCAATGCTCCATGGAATGCAAGGACTCCAAGCTGGTTCCTAGTTTTAAGCGGTGCAAGTGTAAGTATCTACTGCCTAGGAGCATCATATGATGTTGCTGCTTACGGCCTGTGCCAAACGATGCTACACTTGTCGCTGAAAGACCACCAGGTTCACCTTCTTGACCAACCAGTCGATCAGGACCTCAAGTGAAGACCAAGGCAGCTCGCAAGGTGGCCAAGGCCGCAGCGGGTACCTCATCAGTCTCTGCACTGCTCCCATTTGGGGCCACTGCCGGAGTGCTCTTCACAGGTGAATTCTGTGAAATGTACCTGGCTCTCCAGACCCTTGGGGAGAGCCCTGCCTGCCACAGAAGGAAGCCTAAGAAATCCTGCTGTCAGTCATGGTACCTGGAAAGGGCACTCTCTTCCCGCTTCTGCAACTCCCCTGACCACTGGAGGCTTCTCCTTGATCGAGGTACAGGCTGCTAGCTCCACGGTGACCCCATCGGGCTTTTGGCCTTGACGCAGGTCAAATAGGCGGTCAAGATTTTTCTCTACTTGATTGACCCGTTGTTGGAATGAGTAAAGGATGACTCCATATCTGGTACCCCAGTCCTCGTGAGCCTCACTCAGGAGAACCTGGAGTGATAAACGCCCCCAGCTGTCTCCATCCAGGAACAGCCTCCCTCCGGGGTCGAGCAGTCTAAACCAGTGTGGTTGGTTTACACTGCACCTCTAGCTGCCTCTCCTTGACATTGGCGTATGGGTCCATGATCGAGGTGTAGCTCGAGGTTGAAGGGTTCCTCATACCCTCAATTCTGCTTGACTGGAAGGCTACGCTGTCGATGCTTCTCTTCATTTTTGGACAAAGAGAGGCTTCACGGGTTCCTGTGGTGGTGCTATGAGAACTCTCTGGCAGCAGTGGACCTCCACTGGACAGAGTAGTGCTCTACCCCAACCCCTGCAGTCGACTGGATTTCACTAGTCAAGCCCACGCTGGTCCTACCGAGACAACTGTCGCAGACACGCATCTCGCTACCCTTGCTGGTGGAACTGCCACCATGGTAGCCATGTGGGAAGCCCCTTCTAAGGACTCCTGTCAGGCTACCAGTTTGCCAGGCCAGTTGTCCGTGGAAATTTCCCACTTGAGTGGCTCCAGGGTTGTGCATGGTGGCAAGAGGCCGAAGGCCATCTTCATCAGGTTCTCAGATGACTCCGATGGATCCTCTGTGCAATCCACAAGGATTCATACATTTGACCAAGAATTAGGTTGAGGTACTGACCACCATGGGCCGGTGTCATTCGGGGCTTTTCTCTGGCTTATGTTGGAGTCCATGGAAGTTCCCTTGAAGCCAGTGCAGAAAGGGCCATGTGCCTTTTCAGTGACATTGTGGATAGAGACAAATCCCTGGGGTTGCCTTTCCGGTGGTGGAGGCCATTCTAGGACTGGCACTGGAGCTTTTGCAGCAGCTAGCTTTCTGGCTGGCGCCCTCAGGCTGTATGGTTCGCAGGTATATGGTCCCAACCAGCTCATTCTCTGGATTTGTGGACCATCCCCTGGTCGAGTGTTTGGTTGCTGAGCTTGTGTCTCGAAGTCTGGTAACACTGGGGATATGGACAAGTCTCTCCCCCCCCCCGACAAGGAGTCAGAAAAGCTTGACCACATGGCAGAGAAAGTATATGCTGTGTTCACCCTTGGTCTCCGTCAGGTGAGTTATGCACTGTTGATGGCCTGCTTTGGTCACTCCCTGATAGGAGTGCTGGATAATGCCCTCCCTTAATCTGCCTGCCAACAAGCACCTTGTGGTAAAAATGGTCCGAGACCAGGATCAAGCACTGACTAAACACCAGCTCCAGATGGCCTTGGACATCGGTGATTCATGCGCCTGTGCCAGGGCAGCAACTGTCTCAATGCATCACAGGGCCTGACTGAGGACCTTTGTGGCAGACACTTGGCACACATTGGCCAATGTTCCCTTCTTGGGCACCAACCTCTTAGGCCCCAGGGTGGAAGGACACCTCGCCATGACTGAGAAGTCCAGTGCCACCCTAGATTCTGTGACTTCCTCCTAGAAGGACCAGAAATGGCAGAAACAGAAGAAGAAACTGTTTCAGTTTTGGCCCTTTCAAACCCCTGGAATCTCTCACTATGCTTAACATGTGCACTTCAGCCTGGAAGATTGAGCTGCCCTGGAGAGAGTAGAATTATATGTAAATGATGGAACTTGGAACACAATTCAAACCTCCGCCTTACAGTGGCGCTGCATTCTGCTGTTTGGCGCTAGATTTATTTCTCCGCCTGAGAACGCAAGTTGCCTGAAGAGCTCTCCTTAGCTGGACTCTGGTTTTTGGTTTTATTTTACGATTATGAGTATTCCGTTCTGATTTATTTCATTTCTCTGCTGTTTTCAACTGTGTAGCATAGATTAGTTACATTTTGTTGGGTATTTGCATTTTTTTTTCTCGTACCATTGTGGTTCCCAGTAATTAAGAGAAGAACTTTTGATTTACTTTAGCATTTAGTTTTTAAACCACATTACCTCCTTTGCCTTTGTCATTTCAGGTTGGGTGCTTTTGCCTGTCCCAAGACCTGCTGCAGCTACTGGAGTACATGGCATCCTGTACCAGTGTGATCAGATGTGCTCACTGGCAGATATGGTACATGCTGTGGGAGCTGGGCTGTTAGTGGTCCCTGTGCCATGGTCATCTGGACCAGCCAGTCACAGTTACCAGCTGATGTGAGATGCCATCCAGTGCTGGCTTATCCCCGAACATCTGGCAGGAGGAGTCCTATTTGTCCACCCAGAGCCGATTGTCACCCTTATGACAGATGTGTCTGTGATAGGGTGGGGAGTGCACCTGGGAGCCCATGGGTTCTGGGCTCCCAGGGAGGTCTGTAACCACATCAGCCTGCTGGAGCTCTGTGCAGTACCTCTGGTTCCGTGCTAAAAGGGTTCCAGGTCATGTCTTTTGGCATCAGCTCAGTGCCCAGGTTTTTCACCGAGTGCACAGCAGTGGTGGCAGCATTCCTAGGGCGCCAGGAAGTCAGAGTCTACCCCTACCTGGATGACTGGCTGATAGCCAGGCTGCTGAAAGAGGCAGTGGAGTGGTCCAGGGACCTGGCCCTCCAGATCTACAGAGACTTGGGACTTTTGGTCAACTCGGCCAAGTCTGAACTATGACCCCTTTGAAGGTTATACACTTCATTGGGGCAGAGCTAGACTCCTCCAGGCTAAGGCCTGCCTCCCTGCAGACTGCGCATAGGATCTTTCCTCCCTTGCCTGATCATTTCAGGTTGGATGCTTTTGCCTGGCCAGGGACTTCCTGCAGCTACTGGAGTACATGGCATCCTGCGCCAGTGTGGTCAGATGGGCTCGCTGGCAGATGCGATACCTGCTGTGGTTGCTAGGCTGTCAGTGGTCCCAATGCCAAGGTCGTCTGGACCAGACAGTTACAGTGACCCAGCTGATGAGATGCCATCCAGTGGTGGCTTATCCCTGAATATTTGGCAGAAGTCCTGTTTGTCCACCCAGAGCCAACGGTCACCCTTATGACTGAGGAAGCCTACAGGTTCTGGACTCCCAGGGAGGCCCATAACCACATCAGCCTGCTGGAGCTCAGTGCAGTGCATTTAGCTCTGATGGAATTCTCTCCTGATCCAGGGACAGGTCATGCAAGCTCAGACAGACAACACCACGACCATGTTCTACCTGAACAGACAGGGTGGCATGCACTCCCTTTTGCTGTGTCTGGAAGCCCTCTGCACTTGGACCCCTGTGCGCAGCTTGGGTGCAGATCTCCTGGCGATCCATGTTGCGGGAGCACACAACCACCTAGCAGACACCCTCAACCAGGTGGGCTAGATGTCACACGAGTGGTCACTGCATCAGGAGGTCATGAACCACCTGTTCTCCCTTAGGGGCACTCCTCTGGTGGACCTCTTTTCCTCCTGGGAAAATGCAAAACTTAGGCTTTGTGCCCCCACCCTCCCCTGGTCTAGGACACTGCTGGGGGATGCCATAGTGAGGCACTAGACACCAGGCCTCCTGTACACCTTCCCTCCCTCCCTTTCCCTTGATCCACAAGGTGATGGTCAAGGTGCAGAGGAACAAGTCATGGATGATCTTGATCATCCCGGACTGGCCTTGCCAGTTCTGGTACCCGGATCTCCTCAGCCTCAGCAGCAGGCTCCGTGGTGGTTAACTTTGCACCCAGACCTGCTGACATGTCATCAGGGGGAAAATCCTCCTCCTAGATCTTCAGTGCCTGCACCTCGTGGCCTGTTTCCTGAGCAGCTGTAGTTCCAGGCTCTGGATCTTTTGGAAGATGTGCTGCATGTTGTGGAGGCTTCGCAAAAAGGATTGACTCGCCAGTGCTGTGCCTTTAAGTGGAAAAGTGCTGTGCCTTTAAGTGGAAAAGATTTTCCATCTGGTATCGGAGCAAGGAACTTGATCCCTTGCCTGCCTGGCACATTCATAAGGTAGAAAAAATGGGCAGACTGGATGGACCCTGTGGTCCTTATCTGCTGTCAACTTCTACGTTTCTTGGCTTGTCTTTTGGATTACCTTTGGTCCCTCTTCCAGCTGAGGCTGAGCTTGACAGCCCTCAAGGTGCATCTGGCAGCCATCTCTGCATACCATGCATGGGCTGGTAGGACTAGACCACTTGAACCCGCCAGTGCGTGAACCACCACCACCTTGGAAATTTATGCTGGTTCTGGCAGTGCTTTTGGGCAAGCTTTTTGAGCCTGTGCATAGGTGTGTGATGTCGCACCTGTCATGGAAAAGTGCCTTCTTGGTGGCCATCACCTGCACCAGAAGGATCAGTGAGCTTCAGCCATTCTCGATGGAGTCTTCATACCTGGTCCTCCATGAGGACAAGGTAGTCCTTCACCCCTCCCCCAACCCGAAGTTCCTCCCAAAGGTGGTATCGGAGTTTCCATTTTAACCTGGTGATAAATCTTCCAGTCTGTTTCATTAACCCATCTTCGAAGGCCGACCGCAGACTCTGTATTTTGGATCTGTGGAGGGGACTCGCTTTCTATAAGGCACTTACTGCTGGAGTTCAGGATGAGGCTTGCCAGCTGTTTGAAACTTGCGCTGAAGCCGCACCTGGCAGACTGGCAGGTAAGAGAACAACTGGCTGGTGGATTGTCTCGTGCATCAACCTCTGTTATAGGTTGGCTGGTAGGGAACCTCCCGTGGTGCTGAGGGCTCATTTCACCAGGCATACTGCTGCCTCGGTGGCTGCTTCCAAATATGTTCCCATATGGGAGATTTGAAGGGCAGCTACCTGGAAGTCAGCAAACACCTTCATCTCCCATTACAGCTTCAACCTTGAGTCACAGTGGGATGCTACTTTTGGGACCTCAGTTCTCCAATCTCTGTTTGCCAAATAAGGGTGTGCGCCTTGCTCCCTCCTCCGAGAGAATTTCTAGGAGTCTGCCAGAAGTGTGGATAAGTGAACCATGTCCACGTCCCTAGAAATGAGGGTTACTTACCTGTAACTGTAGTTGTGGGGTGGTATATGGTTCACATTCACACCCCTCCCCCTCCTCCCTTGGCAAGTGCCACCAGATCCTTTCTTCCAGTGTGCAAGATCTGACGTCATGGTATGGAGCTGGGGATATATCACCCAGGTGGTGTTAGGAGCTTTATATAAAGACGTTCCGGTAAGTCACTGTTAAGGAAGAACTGCCAGAAGTGTGGATGTGAACCATATACCACTCCAAGAACTATGGTTACAGGTGAGTAACCCTCATTTTTGCTGTCTGGACCTCCAGGAGCATGCCCATCTGGGGGTCCCACCGCTGGTACCTCCGTTTCCAAGCGGAAGGGATCTTGTACCACTTCCAGGTCATGGCATTCGGCCTCTGTTCTGCACCCAGGGTCATTACCAAATACATGGTAGTGGGCCACCTGCGACGTCTAAGAATCCGAGCGTACCCCTACCTGGATGACTGGTTGATAGCTAGTCAATCCAGAGAGGCTGTGGTGAGATCCACTTATATGGCTCTCTAGATCTGCTGAGATTTGGGCCTCTTGGTCAACCCAGACAAGTTTGAACTGGTACCGGAGCGGGTGATCATGTTCATCGGTGCTGAACTCGGCTAAGGTCTTCCTCCCAGCGGACCACCAGGGATTTCCTCTGGCTGCTGGAGTACATGGTGTCCTGTCCCAGTGTGGTCCATGGAGCCTGCTGGCAGATGTGCCACTTTCAGTGGGAGCTGGGCCATCAGTGGTCCCAGCACTTAGGCCACTTGGACCAGCCAGTCACAGTGACCCAACCAGTGTAGGTTACCATCTGGTGGTGGCTTGTCCTGGAATATCTGGAGGACAGAATCCCATTTGTCTGCCTAGAGCCAACCATCACAGTAACGACATAAGAACACAAGAATATGCCAGCATATGAGGACCGCACGGTCCATCTAGTCTGCCTGTTTTACTACCCCCTTCCTAGTAGATTTATTCTTTCAGGTTTCTGCTTCCCTAGTAGAGTTATCCTTTCAGATTACCGCAATGTCTATCCCCGGATAGCTTAAACCCATTCACTGTCTTTGCTTACACCACCTCCTGTGGTAGTCTGTTCCAAGGCTCAGTCACCTTTTCTGTGAAGAAGAACTTCCTGACATTAGTACAAAATCCCTTCCCTCTTGTTAGCTGCCTGCTGTGGCCTCTAGTTCGTAATTTTTTATCATCTGTGAAGAGACTCTGATCCTGTACTGAGTTTATACCATTGAGGTATTTGAATGTTTTTTTCATGTCGCCCCTATTTCTTCACTGGGATGGGGAGCACATCTGGGAGACCAAACAGCCTTCTCTGGTAGGATGGGGAGCACATCTGGGAGACCAAACTGCCCACAGGTTTTGGTCCCCCTAGGGAATCCCATCACCACATAAACCTGCTGGAGCTCCCTGCAGTGCAGTTGGCTCTGAAGGAGTTTACTCCACTAGTCAGGGGTCAGATTACTCAGGTCCAGCTGGACAACACCATGACCGTGTTTTACCTGAACAGACAAGGTGGCACACACTCCCTTCTCCTGTGTTGGGAGGCAGTCCACACCTTCACCCTCGTGAGCAGCCTGAGCACTGATCTCATGGCATTGCATGTCGCAAGAAAGAACAGTCTGCTGGCAGATTATCTCAGCTGGGTAGAAGAGATGTCACATGAGTGATGTCTGAATCAGGAGGTGGTGAACTACCTTTTCCCCTCTGAGGCTCACCCTTGGTGGCCCCGTTTGCCTTTTGGGAGAATGCCAGATTGAGGTGTTGTGTGCTCACCCCCTACAGTCTGGGACACTGATGGAGGATACCTTCACGAGGCCCAGGACACGAGGCCTCATGTACATCTTTCCACCCTTCCCTGATTCACAAGGTGCTGGTCAGGGCTGGGAAGGACAGGGCATGGATGATCCTAATAGTTCCAGACTGGCCAAGGCAGGTCTGGTACACGGATCTACTCAGCCTCAGCAGCAGGTCTGTATGGCAACTGCCTTTCTGCCATGACTTGCTGACCAGACTTCAGGGGATGGTCCTGCACCCAGATTTTACTGCCTGCACCTCACGGCCTGGTTCCTGAGTGGCTGCATTTCCAGGCCTTGGGTCTCTCTGAGGATGTTCTCCACGTCGTTGAGTCCTCCAGGAAAGAGACGACTCATAGATGGTCTGCCTTCAAATGGAAGAGATTCTCCATTCGGTGTCAAAGCAAGGGGCTGGATCCCCTTACTTGTAAAGTGACTAGCATCTTGGACTACCTCTGGTCCCTTTCCCAACTGGGACTGCGAGCAGTGAACCTTAAGGTGCACCTGACTGCCATCACTGCTTACCGGGCGTGGGCTGGTAAACTGATGGTGGTAGATAAGAAGGCGGTCATGCGCTTTTTCAGGGGCCTTGACCACTTGTCCCCTCCATCCTCCTGACAGGGAGCTGAGGAGAGGTGGGGCAGCTCATGTTTATGTAGATGCTGGCGAATGACATTAAGGGCAGTCCCTGGCTTGCAAAGTTTCCGTGTGGTCCTAATGCTGATGTGGGTATAGTTCCAAAGGTGTAGCCTGGTGAAAGACATTCTCTCGAAGATCTACTGTCATGGTAAGTTCTTACGAAACTGGTCTTTGCAGAGATTCAGTTTTTGGGCACAAAGTTCTGCTGGTGGTATTCAAAAAGCAAACTAACCAGATTTGTGGAAAATATTCTCCCATCAGTGAGATTATTGTAATGCCTACTGTATCCCAACCATATGACTAGTCCAGTGATGCGAAACGACACACAAAGAAGAAATTCTATCAGACTTAACATAATTTATTTTTCTTTTAATTCTAACATTGTCAGTGGTGCCCACCAAATAGTGTTTTCTCTCCTGAATGTTTTACTAGCAATATGAAACTGATTTTTTTTTTATTTTGATTTACAAATTTACTGTGGAGTTTAATTTATGCTCGTATTGTGTTCACTGGGATAATTTCACTTGCTGTAGATGCAAGTTGAAAAGTGGTTATGAAATGGGGAACAGAGTTCACATTCATATAAGAATCAAACTGAGTGGTTCAAGCAAAAGTGAACGAAGCATGTGGCATAAAGCATTTCTGTTGAAAGTTGTAACTTTTTTGAACCACATTAAAAGTATGGGATCATCTTCCCTGATGGAATATAAAAGTAGACAGAGTTCACTGGTGATGTGACAGCTTTGAGAGTGGCAGTCGCCCTAGCTGGATGATGATGTTACTCTGCACTTGATGACTCACCTGGTGAAAGTGGTTAAACCAATAGAAAAATAAATGCCAGCAAGTTTAATAGAATTTCGCCTTTCTGTTTTGTCTGTAATCACTTACTTTGTGTTATCTGTGTCAGTGAGTGAGTTTAACATTGCACAGCTGGGTGTGTGGGGGATTTTTTTACATCTCCCAAATGGTGGTATTGTTTATCTTTTGGGGTGAGGAGGGACGAGGAGTGTGGCTGAGGAGCTGGTATCGCACTGATCTCATTTTCAGTACCTCAATAATGTGGGCAGTGTGTGTGGTTAATTTAGCAGCTGGGTGCCAGGTTTTAAGTTTATATATATATAAAAAAAAAAGTACTGTAATAAATAACAGCTGACTTGCGATCTCATCTTGGGATTCTCGTGATAGCTTCAAACTATTCAAGCATTGCTCTCATGGTTTATAATGCCATCAGAATTCATCAGTGAAATCACAGCTTTACTCATGGTTAACCATCTATTTTTAGTACATATGGTAGACCAGACAGTTGGCCTCAGTGACATCCATTTGTTTTACCCATCCTTGTTGACATTTGGGGCAGTTCATATACTAAACAAATACATTATTCAATAAAAGTAGTGTCTCCTGATCTCAGTAAGCCAGTGCAAATGATGTGTAAAAATTTCCATATACTGAATATTTCGTATTAGAAACTTTACTGTACACTAAGTTGATGACTTTCCTGTAAATCTGCAGCCAATCTAAGTTGTTTTTCCAGGGTCTTAAAAAAGTAACCATTTGTGAAATTCAGCACAAGGTGGTGCTATATTACAGTACAGTGGGTCTGTATTCAGTACATTTTTTTTGGTCTCTGCCATTTCCACAAAATGTTCCAAATATTTGCAAAGAGAAGTTGGCATGCTATTTTATTGCTTTAAAATTTATGGAGTAATTATAGGAAACATTCTGCATCTTAATTTTAGGATACTGCTGGGCAAGAACGGTTCAGAACACTGACACCCAGCTATTACAGAGGAGCACAGGGTGTCATCTTAGGTAGGTAAACATCTCTAAATACCGGTTTTAAAATTATCCTTGCTTGTGACTTGTGCTCCGAAGTTTTCAGGTATGTACACAAACTAAGTCCACACCCAAGAATTAAGCTTTTTCATCAGTAAATTAATGTATTATAAAGTTTATATTTTCTCAAATGCCTTTATCATAAATTTGTGTGCCATGTCTTTTGCCCAAGTAAGGAGGTTAGACAGACAGAGAAATGTATGTATGTACTGTACGTACGTACATATGTATGTAATGGGTTGTAGTGAGATAACGACTTAATCCCCACTGTGGGATAAGACCCATAACTGGAAAGTGTGAGTCACCTGTTAAAGAGCATCAGTTGTGCACAATGTCCAAAACTCCCCCAGAGCCCACACTTAAGTTAAGATCTGTAGACGTGGCTGTTTAAAGCCCTTGTGCACAATTTTTGTTCACTCCAACAATGGTTCCTTAAAGAAAAATTGGTCCTAAATGTACCTAAGATGAAAGCTGTGCTGCTTGGCATAGCACAAAAAAATCAAACCCCCTCCCCACAACCTCAGCATGTCTACCCTGGATGGTACCCAGCTTGATTTGGTTGCTGAATTTAAATCGGCAGATCCATTCACCAGAAACTGGAGCAGCTGTACCTCATTCAGAGCACCTCACAACTAACACTAAAGTAAGAATAGCACACAGCAACCTCCTTCCACTATTGGATTATGGTGCCATAGTAATGGATGCTGCTCACAAGGCTGTTTGTCTGAGAGAAAAAAATAATATACCACAAGTTGACCAGATTTGCTACCTCCATGGGCCCAAGGTCCCACCATTTTGCCAGTCTGGAGCAGCTCGGCTGCCTGCAGCACTAACATAGAGCGTAACTTACTCAAGCCAATTTTGTGTATAGTACTCCGTTTGGAAGAATGTCTCGCTGTCCGAGTTACTCACACATGTTAACCTCTTAACACTCCTACTCTGCTGAGAGCAATTCCTTTATGACCACACTTACACATACAGGCATGGGGCAGAGATCCTTCAGAAATCGTGCTGCCTCCCGCTGGACTTCAATACCCTCAGTCATCAGGCTGTCAACTTCTAAAACTTTTGTGCTAAATGAAGGATCATCTTCTGAATCTTAGAGCATGTGCTTGTGCCACTTAGCTCCTGCCCTCCCTTTGCCTCATAAGCAGTGTAATTTAATTACTGTTCTTCTTGCTGTATTTTGTGTCATATTTGCTGCTACATTTATGCATATTTGCACTACGTTAAAGAGCACATTTCCTGGCTTTTTATAAATTCTACCCCAGAAACACTATAGGTGCCATTACCTCCCCCAAAGTCTACTGGAGCCCAAATTACAGTTTTTCTGTATCCAGAATTCTAGATGGAACGGATCGTAATTTTGCTCCATGGAGCCGAGAGCGTGATCCCGTCCACTTCCCAGTCTAAAGACATGTCTCTGCGCTCTCACGTTTCTTGAGGTGTAACACTGTGGAGAACATGGAGGCGCATTCCATAGAGTTGTATAGGGACTCATTTTCAAGTCCTTTTTTTAAACATTTTAGAGAATTAGAACAGCTCAGTCAAATTTGTGCATCATCTTTGTGAGGGATATGGTGCCCCAGAACTTAGAATCTTTTAATGCTCTCCCTCTCTCTCTTTCACTGTGCTGGTCACCAGTCTCCCAGCATTCTGATGGTAGATCTTTAGTTTCCACTGAGGAGGGTAGTCGACCTGGACAGAGCTTCATTCTAATTTGATAGCCATGTCCTAAAAATTTATGGTTTTGTAAAATTTTATTTGATCAGTATTCTGTATACGTTATCCTTATTCCAAACTTAGTTTTAGCACAAAATAAGTACATTTTTTTGGCATTTTTACATGGTTTCCAAATGGTTCCTAGCACCATGGCCTAAACTGCAAAATACACTCTGTTCATAGGGACTGTGATGAAGTTTGCAGTTTGGGTTAGCGGTCTAGTGGTTCCATTTTTACGGTTCTGTTTTAAATTAAAAAAAAAAGATGTTAAAGTGCTTTTACTTACCTTTTTTTTAAGCTCTATGGGCTTTTTTTTTTTTTTTTGGCTTACAACAACTATGGCTGAATGATGACATAAAAATACTGACGCTCAATGACTGAGATTGGATATTTTTCTGTGGTGCCATATTCTGGTCTAATATTCAAGTCTGAATCTAAACGTAAATCTAAAAAATGAATTGTTCTTACAACTTTCAGAAAGTGCTAAAAGTGGTCACTATCACCCTAAAGCAGGCAACCTGTTACTACTGAAGTCACAGATGATGAGTAAATGCTGTAGATTCACCTTGATGTCCTCTGGAAGATATTTTTTTCATATTCTGCCTTCCTTAGAGGCATGGCAGCATTGATTAGTATCCCTGATGTGGAACCTGATCTTGACATTGCAGAGTCAGATTTTTTTAAGTACGTTGGGACTGGCTTCTACAAAGAGTCGGCATCCCTATCCATGACACTTCTAAAAAACTGAGGAAACTGGTTCTACAGTTGCTTGCATCTGTAATAGTAATTGATAAGAAAGTAGAGAAAAAATATTTATACCATGGTAAGGAAAACGTGAGCCATTTGATTGGCTGAGAGACCAGTTCAGGAGTGTGATTATGAGACCATATTTACACTCCTGTACTTCTTTAGCCTTGTGCACCAGTTCAACTATATTCAACAATAATATCCATGCACACCTCACACTACGGAGATGGCATCTGAGCCGATGTTGAGAGCGGGGCACACAATAGTGACAGGCCATAAAAATGGAAGCTGCCTCCCATGCAGTAGCAAAGTTGCCAACGTTAACCATGCCTCTGCAGCTCATTTCCCTGCAGATTTGAAAACTGCTGCCACAGCTAAGTCTGTCGAATTAATGTTTGCTGCTTCAGGTGCAGCTGTGGGTCATTTCCCTGCATATTTCAAAACTGCCAATGCAGCTGAACTGATGTAAGTTCTCCTTACTGCTAGCATACCGATAGCAGCTCAGTTTCAGGACGGCTTAGTTTTGTTCAGGCAGTTTCTACAGCTACTACAGATCCCTTACTGTTCAAAGGGAGTAAAGCAATGGGGCCACTTCATCTGTGTTCAACAAATATAGTCGTTTTGAAGTATTCCAAAGTGGTGTAGGTTAACTTATTTTAGTCAGTGGCTCACAGTTTTTCCCTCCCTGCTACAAGTGTGGTAAGATACTTCAGGGATGTGTAATAATGGGGAATAATTGCACTTTTCTCTCGTGTGTTTAAAGGCATTCTGTGCAAGCACCTTGTGTCTAACACCCTCAAACCGCGCAATTATTCCCCCATGATTACACACCCTGGTATGTCTTATTGCACACAAAGTGCCCGTGACTGATTCTGAATATCTTTAGCAGCATTCTAACATCGAGGGTCTAACCACATGGTGCGGTTCAGCATGGAGACATGTACTCAATTAAGCCACACAAGGGCAAGAGTATTAGATTTCGGGAAGGTGGATTGCACTGAAGTGGGTAGATGTATAAAAGCAGGCCTGGGGAATGGAGGGGTAATAGAGGGGGTGGAAGAACAATGGGAGAAACTGAAAGGAGCCATAGCGGAGATAACAAACCAATGCATTAGAATAGTGGCCAAAGGGAAAGGAAGGAAACCACCACTGTGGTTCTCCGAAGAGGTGGGGGGGACAAAGTCAGGGCTAAAAGGCTGAGTTTCAGGAAATACAAGGGGGCCAAACGGAGGAGGTCAGGGCGGTGTACCTTGAATGTCGCAGGGAAGGCTGTTAGGAGGGCAAAGGTGTTGACTGAAGAGGGTTTAGCACGGTCTGTAAACAAAGGGGATAAGGCATTTTATAGGTACATCAGTGAAAGAAGAAAAAACAGGAGTGGATTGTGAGGCTCAAAGGGGAGAAGGGAGAGTGTAAGGAGAGGGATCTGGACAAGGCAGAAACATCAAACAAATGCTTCTGCTCAGTATTCACTAAGGAGGAGGAGGGCCAAGGACCACAGTTGGGTTGCAGAGGCGGGGGTGGGGGTGGACATCAGTCCATTCACAGTGGAGAGAGTGCTAGAAGAACTCACAAAGCTGAAGGTAGATAAGATAGCAAGGGAAACCAATTTAAATAACTCAACAACATGATTTGTTTGCTGGAAACCACCACATGTAGCTTGCTTATCGAGACCCCTCAGCTCCTTTCTGCACTTATCTGTTACAGAAATGCCCCTGAATTTCCTTTTTTTTTTTTTTGACATTATAAATCTTTTTTTCGTGACTCATGATACGAAAAACATTTTTTTTTCTTATTACTAGTCATGAATAAGGATCCTTTTTTTGTGATGAAAATCCTTTCCAGCAAGTCAGAAAACAGAAAAGGATTCACGAAAAAGGATTGTGTTTCATATTTCACTGGTGTCCAGTGGTATCCCCCACCCTTCAATTTCCCCCGTTCAATATGATACCAGAATCTATATCTGTAGTGTCTAGTGGCACCCCCCACCCTCCGATCCCTGTATTACTTCAATTTCATATTCCCATTGGTGGCCAGTACACCCCCCACCCTTCCATGTAATTGTCAAGCTGAAAATTAAAAAGGGTCCCTCAATGTCTTTTATTTTTTTCCAAACTGTGAAAAAAAAGTCACTGTTGATCTGACCCGCATCCCCACCCTGACCTCCTGTTCACTCCTCCTTGCTGACCATGCACACACCCTCACGCACCAGTTGGTCCCACAGTGAGATTCACTCTCAATCGAAGACACTTCTTGCTGCTGGAATCGGCGACTGCTGTATGAGAAATCAGGTAACTGCGATTCAGTGTATTTTCCGACTGCAGTTACCTGGTTGTCAGACTGCAGTCGCGGTTACAGCAACAAGACGCATCATCGATCGGAGTGGATCTTCCTAATAAGCTAGTCAGGTAGTGGAGGATGTGTGTGGTGGTGGGGTGGTGAGTGCACAGGGAGGTCGGTAAAAGCATCAGATCATCAAGGACTTTTTTTTTTTATTTTAACTTGCCTGGGCCTCGATTTTCTTCTCGAGGGGCCTCAGACACCCCGCCCCACGGACTCCTTCCACTGGGTCCCGATGTACCGGCATCCTGGCTTCATAGTGCTCAGTGTGCACAGGTGTTTGTATTTTGTCCCTATCCCCTGAGGGCACTGGTGCGAACGACATACATCTAGATGTACGCTGTTCAGATGCACGTCGCAGTCAAGCGCCCAGCAGCGCCCCGACTCCATAGAACTGTGCACCCTACTGCCTGTGCTTCCACCAGCGGTAGTGCTATGGGTGCATTCACTACCCAGTAACCTACCCCACCTTGGAGGAGGAGAGCATCCGCTGGGACACTCAATCCTCCGACCCCCAATGACCTGGGCCTGTTCCTGAACCCGGGTCACCAGTGTAGTACGAAGTGTGGTGTCCAGTGCCTCAGCTCCACCGGGCTGGCTCGATTTTGTTTTTTATTTTTTTGACCGGTTAGAAAAAAGTTAAGACATCGAGGGTCCATTTTTTTTTTTTATTTGCCGCTTGGCAGTGACATGGAAGGGTGGGGGTGCCTGGCCACCAGTGGGGATATGAAATGAAAGTAATATGGGTATTGAAGGGGGATGTCTATTAGATACTAGAGATATAGATTGTGGTATCATAGTGAACGGGGGAAATTGGAGTGTGGGGGGTACCACTGGACACTAATAAATATATGAAAAACAATATATTGAAGTAGGAGGGTGGGGGGGTGTCACTAGACACCAGGGCTATTAACTATAAATATTTGGGGATGGGCACAGTTGCAGGGTGGGTGGGGGTACCACTGAACAGCAGTGAAAATAAAATACATGATGTATGGAAATTGGAGGGTGAGGGTGCCAATACACACCAGGACTGCTAAGTTATGGGGACTGGGCACAAATGTAGGGTGGGGGGGTCGAGTGAATACCAGGGAACAGACACATCTCAGTTACAGAAATAAAATCTGACAAAATCATGTATGCGCTCCCACAACAAAATAAGGATACAATTATACTATCTCAGAACATAAAGAAATAAATAACAAAACATTTTTTTAATGCACCAGTTAGGGTCAAAGTGACAAAAGTTAGGAAATGTGGCATTTGAGTTTTCAACCCTAACCCCCCCCCCCCAGCAGCAGATGTGGGGTGTGCCTTGGGGTACTTATGCCTAACACTCACCCCATTCTCCTACACTGCACACATCTAATCGTATTTACAGATTGAATGGGGTGAGTGTTGGGCATGAGTACCCCAAGGCACCCCCACACCTGATGTGCTGCCAGGGGGGAAGGGTGTTAGGGTTGTAAACCCTAACGCCACATTTCCCAGCTTTGCCGCTTTAACTGGAGTGATGGCATCCAGTGCTTTGGACACCACCTTGTTATCGGTGGCCACTGCTTCACTGGTGCCAATCGCACAAGCTGCCTCGACTCTAGATAGGTCAGCCAACGCCAGATGTCCCTCTGGGTATAAACCCCTTAAAAGGCAGTAGCTGGCCATCTCCACAGGGGAAGCACTGTTAGAGGGCCCCAAACGTGAACCCCACAGTGCAGTGATCAGACCAAGAGACCCAATCAGTCTCGAGGCTGTCAACCCCAAGACCCAGCTGGAACACCAGATCGAGTGTGTGGCCATGCCGGTGGGTCGCAGAAGCAACTGCTTGTGTAAGGCCCAGTGAAAACATTAACTGGAGAAGGTTGTAACCGAACTGTGAGGATTTGTCATTGACCCAAGCATTGCAGTCCCCCAGGATTAAACACCTGGGGGACTCCCAACGCCTGGTCGATGACGAAGCCCACTACCTCCTGCAGGAATTCTCCTCCTGCCCCCGGAAGGCGGTAAATAAGGAGAATCCTACAACCTGCATTACCAACTGAATGCACTGTGAAGCCCAGGTTGGCTCTGAAAACAGTAGCCACTTCCCCACCCCTGCAATCCTTCCTCGGGCAGTGCACCATGGAAGATCGCAGGCAAGATAGGACCCAGTTTTTCCTAACATATGGCGAGGTAGGGAAAGGAAGGCCTGCCTCAAAGACAGCTATCTCACACTGGATTGTTGCCTGTATTCAGTTCTGTTCTAGCAAAGCAGGCAAGGAACCCCCTGTAGGCCTTGGGTCCCACTCTACAAGAGGCACATCTGCTTCCATAGCAGCTGCAAGGGATATCCCTTCATTGGAAATTTGTAAAGCAGCTACCTGAAAAACTTTTCACACATTTACCAAGCACAACACAGAGAGGGTGGTGGATGCATGGAACAGCCTTTCTGAGAAGGTTGTGGAGTCAAAAACAGTGGGGGAATTCGAGAATGCATGGGACACACATAAGGTAATTCTGTTGGAGGGTAGGAAGAAGTAGGCTGTTGGTTAACTAGGATCTGCAGCTTATCCATTAGGTAGGGAAATGGGCAGACTAGGTGGGCCAAGCGGTCCTTATCTGCCATCAAATTCTATGTTTCAGTGTTTCTGGATACTCAGGCGAGGAGTGATGTCAGATTTGGCATAGCAGTACTGCAGAGCCCGTTTCCTAAATAGGTTCTGTGCCCACCTCAAAAGGTACAGCTTGGGTAGTCTGCACGTGTCAGAATACAGTAAAATTCCCTTGGGTTAGAAGAAAAAATTACTTACCATAGTAATCTTGTTTCTTCCAAGGGACACTTACTGTATTCTGAGCTCCCACCCTACCTCCCCTACTATAACCTAGGGGTACTGCACTACAGCTGTGATTGCTATTAGAAACATCTGGGTTGTTTTTCTCTGGGTCACCTGTGACTTGAGTCTTGGTGATGTCTATTTTCTTTGTTGAAATGTGGAAGATAGTTTACAGGGGGATGAGTTTATGCTTATAGGTTAAGTTAGTTAGATAGCCTCTTCTTATGCATGCTTTGTAAGAATCTGATGGTTGCAGGATGTTCACCAGAGACAGTGGTTTGAAAACTGAGCTCGAGCCTAGCAATCTATCATTTGCATAGGTTCTATTAACCGTTTCAGCTCTGGGGCAGTCCTTTGGCGAGACCTTACTGCACATGTCGGAATACAGTAAGTTTCCCTTGGAAGAAACAAGATTACTTATGGTAAGAATTTTTTTCTTCCATAACTGTGTAGGTACCATCTTCATAGACTTGTCCAAGGCTTTTGACATTATCAGGCACCCTCTACTTTTGACATGTTTACATTCTCATGGTTTTTCTCATAATACTGTGTCAAACAACATGAAGTCTTGCTGTATTCTGACAGTTGCAGTTAGCTCCAGCATTTGAACTGCCCCGGAGAGTATAGGGTTAAATTTCTATGCAGGGCATAGAACGTTGAACTCGAGCTCTGTTGAAGACTCTGTCTGCAGTACTTTGAATCCAGACCATCAGATTCTTTACTACGCTTCACTGAACAGTCGATCCAGAGATTTCTCCTGTTGCTCGGTTCAAAGATTCAGTTAAAGTGTCGGTTAAAGTCTCGGTTTTCCAAATTATTTTACCGCGATTCGGTTCACTCTGTCTGCAGTACAGTAAGTACTTGGATAGTGTTTTTGGATTGTGGAAATTGTAAAAGTCCCGATCGGTTCGGTTGAACCGATCCTTTAGGTCTTTGATTTAGTCATTTTAGTGTGTGGTTACTGGTTCTTATCGATTTTTAAAAAAACAACAACAAAAAAAACGTGTTTTTAGCGGTTTTTTCAAACACTCTTAACATGGTTAGAAACCGATAAGAGAGTCTTGCCTGGCGGTTGCCGAAAAAAGGATAAGTTTGGTTAGGTTGGCCATGTCTTAGAAACCAAGAAAAACCGGCCCACTGGGTTTCAGCACTGCAGTGAGTGTGGGGAGGTCTTTGCCAAAGCTGATCCCCACACCACCTGTGTTTACTGTCTGGGGTTTGACCACCTCAATTCAGACTGCCAAATATGTAAGAATTTTCCCAAGTCTACCCTGGATAAGAGATTAGGTAGACTTACGGAGAAGGAGGCCAAAAAATCCGCTAACCCGGAAGGCCAGCGCGGTTCGGTTACCACCAAACCAGAAGGAGTGCCCTCTGACCAGGGTGATACTGTATACTGCGGTGATGGAAATGAACTGAGGTGGTATGCAGTTGGAATGTACCATGTCCCTCTGGGGCTTGTGCTGATGCCACAGCTTTGGAGCTGTACCACTGCCCCAGTGGGGGAGCACATTACCCATATGTACATATTATCTACTTTACCCACTCATAATGTTGGAGCTAATAAGAAAAGGAGATTACGATAAAGTATGATTGAATTTCTCCTACATCAGATGTTTGAAGGGCCCTCCGTTTCCACAAGTCTAGAATAGAGGACAGTGGATTTGGCAACTACTACAACAGTTGCTTCTCTCACATGGTGAGGTGTCACAAGGATACCCACCTCTGAATAGTCTGTATTGAGGTGGATATTATCCACAATACATTTCTGCAACAATTTAAAGCAGGGGAAGTACCACCAGACGACACTGATGCTCGTACAGCAGCATCATTGGTAGCAAGAAGGAAGGCGCTGCTGGCAGAGATAAGTCAAACTGCTATTTGGTCCACAGTCCACACAGTCACGTTTCATGATTGCCTGGAGTGGACACACAGGCAAGAGAGAATGCTAGATTTGGGATTTCTGTACTTCATTACCTATTCCCAAGGTAATCCTAAAACTTGCCAGCCTAGGGCACTGCTTGGAGTCTGCACAGGTCTGTTTGTTCTGATTCTGATAGTTGTAAGGAAATGTTGCCGTAGCAGCAGCTTTTCTTTTGAAAGATTAGAACAGCCTGTAAAACAAACTCTTCCTTGCCACCCCTTTTTAAAATAAGGTGATTAGGTTATTTAGAATCGGTTATTGTTATTTATAGCTTGAGCTTTTAATTATTGCAGTTGCTTGATCTGTGGTATTAAACCGTGTTTTTGTTGTTTTGATGAGTATCGTTTTCTTCTGATTGAGTATTGTACCAGTATTGGTCTCTTAGGAACACATGGTACAACTGAGAGAACTGCTGCATGAGTTAGTAAACAGCAAAGAACATTTTTTAAAAACTGATTTTTCTCTCAGAAAAAAAAAAAGATTAAAAGCCATTCAGCTTATAACTGCAATAACTACAACTTCACAACCCGTAATTTACAGGTTTTGTACACCCAGTCTCTGGTTAACATCTCTGGCCATTAACCCTTCCCAACCAGATGTTAATCCCCCTTGAAATGCCCAGTTTGCATGTTACTGCTTGAATCTGATGCTATGCATCTGATTAAATGCAGCAAAAAAGGAATACTACCATTTAGAAATGGGTATTCTGACAGTGTTTGGCGTGTTTGGAATCCTAAATGCAGGTAAACTTTGAGCACTGCACTGTATTTACTTCATGATGCACAGTGCCATGAGTGATGCTTGACATGCAACTTGTTTTCCATGCCTATGAACAATGTTTACATTTGAATGGTTTTTACCACTAATTGTCACTTAGCTCTGCTCAGTCATTCAGTAAGCTGGACATCAAGAATTTCCAGTCATCTTACTCCGCAGCTTAATGTACTTTCAGGCACAGCTCTTGTATTTTTAAGTTGATTGGCAGTTGAAACAATGCCATCCATATTCTTTATAAAAGAAAGGGAGTTTTTTCAGTTTCAGTGAAACATTTTGTTTTAAAAATAAAAAAATATATATATTTTTTTAATTTACTAAAGTAATTTAATGCTTTGTCAGGTGCAAGAGAAGGTCTTTTTTTTTTACTTTACAAAATGTGGTAGTTGTGTTAGTTCTGTCAGACTTATTTAATTATTTATTTATTGAATTTTGTTAATGGGGAACAGTTACCGTGAAGGACCCCCACGCAAGTGTTGAGCTGGTGCCATTGTGCACTTTGTAGGCAAAAACATATTGGTCTACTTACTCTTTACTGTAGTATAACAGATTATATCAGACTAATTTTGCTTAGTTGTAGGCAGGGCTCCAGATAAGATTTTTTGGGATGAGTACTGTACTCCTCATTTTGTAGGTGAGGTGAGTAAAACCAAATTCAGATGCGTACAAATGTCTGGACAGAGTGGAGTGAGGAGTAAATTTTAAAAGCAATGTAGTTTTTTCTAGATAAGAATTGATCAGGTGCCAACAATGCTCCAAATAATGTTGGCAAGTAGGAGTAATTTACTCACCTGTTTTAAAATATAGTGAGTAAAGCAAAATTGGGATACATACAAGTGCTGTAAATCTGGAAAAAAACTCCTTCTGAAGCACCAGTTATGTTAGGAAGCAGTATTCTTTGGAGTGTGGTGTATTTACAAATGTTGGGTGAGTATTGGTACTTATTAAAACATTTTTTTGTGTATTTCCTAAAATGAGTGAATAAAACAGGTCGGTACTCCCCTTATCTAGAGCCCTGGTTGTTGGCTTTCAACTTCTACTACATATTCTATAATCCCATGCAGCTGACAGAGCAGTAGACAGCAGCAGGGGATTCTATACCCTGCAGTGCATGTTAGAGCTTTCATAATCTCTGATCAGCTGTTCTCCAGGACTGCCTTTCTCCAGGAGCAAAGTACAGTCCTCTGTGACTTTACATAGCCCATGGAGGACAGTGGAACCAGTAAACAAAAGATCAGAGCTTATTTAAGCTTCAACAAGTACTGCAGACTGTTATATCTTCTCACTGCTGTCTGTTGCTCTGATGTCATCTGCAGAGAATTCTGGGATTTGTAGTAATAGAAGATATCAGCCTACAACTAAGCAAAATTAGTGTGATACAGTCTACTATACTACAGTTAACAGTAAGTAAGCCAAAATATTTTTCCATACAAAGTGCACATTGGAACCAGCCCCATGCTTGAGTGTGGGATCCCTTGGTGACTGTCCCCATTTAACCAAGTGAGCCCACTGAGATTAAAAGATGCTGGGGCGGGGGGGTCAGTAAATACGTTGCAGTGGATACTTTTTATTAGACTAGAAAAATTGTTTCTGAGACTAGGTTTCAAGAATTATACTCTCTTCATTAGGTTAGTCTAACATTGGTATAGCCTCGTGTAGATGCAACACCTAGTTTACAAGAGGATCCCGAGGGCCAGCGGCAGCAATGGTTACATATGAAGTACATTATTCGGTTGTAAGGTACAAGTTGCCGTTACAAGTACAGTATATACAGTTAAATTAAAAGGAACAGTCTGCACAGAATAAACAGTATTCACCTAAATGATAAGCAGTGTTCACCTTAAGGAACTAGAGACAGTGAAGAGCAATTTTGAGTGCAGGCATATGGTAAATGCAACACATCACTATTGCACATCAAGTAAGATCAAAGTCAAGTAATGCAAGGTATATCTCAGTTTATGGGAAATGGTTGCATGATTTGTGGAGGGGCTGAATTGAACAGTTTTGAGCTGGTTAAGTTGATGGATTCTTTTTTGTGTTCTAGTAGCGGATGCCAACTACTGTAGTTGTACTCGGACAAAAACCTTTTCTCCCAATAGACCCTTTAATTTTGGGAACATAACTATCTTTAACTTGAGATGTAAGGGTATATACTCGGGCAGTTCTGGTTAGGAGGTTGCGTAGATACTGGGCAGTGGCTTAGAGTTGATTTAAAGATGGAGACTCCCCAGTTGAGTAGTTCTCTATTTCTAAAGGGGAGAAGTCCCACAGGGTAATATGGTGTATGTTTATTGTCTAGGTGACAGATTGGCAGAAAGTGTTGAAAGCAATAACCAGCTTTTCTAACAAGATGGGAGTTTGCAGACCTGTGAAGTATACATATTCACACATTGGTAGCCTTGATTGTAGCAGAAGTAATTTCCTGGGTTTCAGCAGTTTGAAGCAGTTCCTGTGTCTGTAGAGAATGCCAAGCTTTTTGTATTGTTTTCTAAATGTTCTCTGTGTGCATCTCAGAGGTGAAGCTTTGGTAATCCACAACCCCTAGATATTTAGAACCAGTTACCATCACGGTTGCATCACCATTTAGTGAGACTGTTTCCCACATGGAATGGAATGCGAAATTGTTTAACCAGGAAAGGCACACTAAGCTGAAGCTTGTTTCCTGGTGCGACCTAGGAACACCAGGAAGTTAAGTGACTTGCTCAGAGTCACACACTATGCAAGTGGAGGCTGTAGGATTCGAACTCAGGTCTCCAGGTTTGCAACTCGGTACCCTAAACCAGAGTGCTATACTGCCTCCTATGACATGCCTATGACATGTAAGTAGCATAGCCTTTATTTTCTTTGTACCGAGCACCAGTTCATTTTGGGCTAGCTATGCCTGAAGTCTGTTAGTCAGTTTGCTTATTTGTATTTATGATTTCAGTGAAGCTTCCTCTTGTGTAGGAGACTGTGTCAACTGCATATATATGTACATTATTAATATTATTATTATTAGGTCAGCATGAGGAAAGATCGCTGACCAAGACTAAAAAAACAGTGATCTAAGGGTTGGCAGCTGGGAACTCCTAGCTTAAGATGCCCTAGATTTTGTATTTCACCTTTAAAAAGACTGCTTGAGATTTGTTGAATATATACTAGTGTTTCTTATCTACTTAAGCAAATGGAAGTTTAGAGTGCCAGGATTCAGAGGCTTTGTTGGGAAAATGACTACCACCAAAGAAGTGGCCCTTGTCCATGGCAACTCTGATGTCATTTTGATACCTTGCATAGAGCAGTTATTGTAGAATGATGAAGCTGGAATCCAGACTACTCACTAGAAGAGAGTGTTATCTTTGAGTAGAAAGTTCATTATCTGGTCATAAAGAACTTTTCTATTATTTTGTTGAGGATGCTCAAAGCTGAGATAGTTTGTTAGTTGTTAGGGTCTCTAGGATCCTTGATATATGCAGCGTCATCTTTCAGGTTGACCTGACTGGTTTAGAAGGCTAAGTTACCAGATGAAATATGTGGAACTGCCAAGCTCAGTGAGCGGAATTTGGGTCAGTTCTGTTAGAACTGGAACTTTAATATGGGTCCACATGCACTAGCTGATGGAAGGTCTTGAGGGGGCTGTAAAAGGATAAAGGTGAAATGGTGAGTGTTGCCGGCCTGTTGGGGTGGCCCACTTTCTCTTTGTTTGATATAATCTTTTTTTTTTTCCCTTATGGGGCTAGATATCCAATTTTGTGCACAGATCCCTTTGTGCACCACTGCATTGCTCATTGAGCATGCTGCAGTACCCAACATTATTAGTATGACACAAGTGGTGCTCTCTGCTGAAACCACTCTCGCGTCTTGCTCATTACCTGGCTACAGGGAGTGCCGCAAAATTGCATGATGTTGCCATCCCAGAGGGCAAACAGATTACTTACTTGGCATCCTTGTCCTCCACAAGACCAATGAACAAAAGACCCATGGTCAGTCCCATCAAATCTGGGTCTCGTGTGTCAGCACAGCAAGCTACCACCAGGCTGGGTCCAAATATCTGTCTCCTGATTAATATGGTTTAATCAGGTAGGCTTACATAGATCATGAAATTATTATACGATTCAGAATATTTTCTAGCATTGTCAGCTGTGAGTTTAGACTAGAAGTTGTGCTTACCTTTCTGTTTTAACATGAAAATGTGTTTAGCAGTCATTTCTAGTTAGTACAGAGCATATTGTTTTCCCATAATTTCAATGCATACCTACAATAATGTTTGTTTCCTCCCTCCAGTGTATGATGTGGCAAAAAGGGAAACTTTTGTTAAACTTGACAACTGGTTAAATGAGCTGGAAACCTACTGCACAAGGAATGACCTTGTCAAAATGCTAGTTGGCAACAAAATTGACAAGGTGAGAAATGATAACTTTGATTTCTAGTACATGTTTTCACTCTGATGTATTTCACAAATTTTGCAGCAGTGCTGATATTAGCTTCATTTATTTTAGGATAAAGAAGTAGACAGAAGTGAAGGACTGAAATTTGCAAGAAAGCATTCCATGTTATTTATTGGTAAGTAGGGAGAAAAAAAAAATGCCTTCATAAACTCATAGTAAGTGAACCATGAACTGGAATCATAAACTAACAAAATACGTAAGTGTGATTTTTCTGAACATTTGCACACAGGGCTGGATTTTCACATGGTCAAGGGCCCAGTGCTCAACCGTAACTAATGTCTCCCCACACACCCAGGGTGTTGCACCACTCCACCACACACAGTGTTGCCCCTTCCCCCATGTCACACAAAGTACTCAATACTTAATCAGATTCAGGAATTTAACATTTTTATCTTGATTACACTTCCCCTTGCTTCCACAGATACGCTGAGACTGATCAAAACAAGCATACTACCTGTGGTACCTTCCTTAGCACACTTACTATGCTGCATTGCTGTTCAGTTCAGTAGAGCACCCACCATCTCACAATTCCGCCCCCATCATTGCAGTTTTACAGAGGCGGAGAGGGGACAAGTTAGCATGTCGTATGCTACAAATACACACCGAATTAAATACCTTTCAGTTTCAAAGCGCTGCTGGTCAGCTGTCAACCTCCAAATCTACATTTTATATGCAATCACCAGTTCGACTCGCATGGTTTCAACAATATAATGCAGACCACTACCTATCTTTAATTAAATCTACATCCCTGCCTTCCTTAGTGCTTCTTTAGGCGGCATAAATAAGACAAATCATAACACCACCAAATGGTAGTGTAGTGTCTGTATTCTACACGTTATGAAATTTTTTACATATTTAAAATGCATTACTTGTTAATCCACGATCCTGGTATCAGAAACAGATGAAGGTAACTTACAGTTCTAGGATTGTGGATATGTTGTTCTATCCACACTTGTTGGCATGTCCCTTTCCCCTTTAAATCTTGTTGGATGGTCTGAAAGCTGTCTTCTCCCACCCACCCGGGTGGTATAAGCCTCGGCTCCACCCCATGATGCCAGATCTTCCTTTCCGCTTGAAAGATTCAGGTTCCCTCCTTACCACCCTGCGTTGAGTAGGCCCTGGCGCTTAATACTTCAGTTAGTTTACCGAAAATAAAACTTGTGTGAGTTTCTCCATGTAAATTCGTGGTGCGACTGTGATGGAGGACAAGTCCTCGCCCGGTTTTCGCCAGTGTCCTTGCAGGCAGAAAATGCCCCGTACTAACCCGCGTGACATGTGTCTACTGCCCAGGCCATGTACATGACCCCCAGGCTTACGATTTTTGTCGCGCTTTTCATCCGGCAGTTTTGGATGATCTCGCATGCTTGCAACTTGGAAGACCAGGAAAACGGTACCCGCCAGTCAAATTTAAAGATGCCCGTCGTGTGGTATCCGCGGTTGCGGGATCCGCTGACCAACTGCAGCAGATGAAACCTTTGAGGAGGAGGCGGCTCGTGCCGCCAAGCAGTCCTCTTCAGTATCGGTTTTTGTTCTGCTCAAACTGGGCACCTTCTTCTCTGGATTCTTCAAGGAGATGTGTCAGTCTCTCCCTACGAAAGAAGAAGGCCCGTCCGGTTTGCACACCTGGTCCTTCGAGAAGGACAAAGGATCAAGAGAAAAGTCTTCATAACGTTGACACTCCTGGAACAGAGAGATATCTTGGTCCCAGGAATCTCCTATCTCTCAACTTCAGTCGAAATTGTGACCTTGGCCTCTGATTTCATGGTACCCTGTCTGGCCAGATGGCTCAGATGCAGGACGACGACTAGGTCGAAATAATAATCAACCTCACTGACCTGTTGTCGACTGAGGCCGACAATTCTTTATTTAGGACTCCGGTCCTGCCAACCGAGGAGGAGATCCAGCCAGTTGGTGCTCCACCCGTGGTCTCGGTCCCCGATCTGAAGGAGCCGCAGTTCTCCCTGGCCCCTTCTGAGAAGCCCCCGTCTGTCTCCCTGACAGTCGTCTTCGAGATCTTGAAACCCCTCGACTGATGGGCCAAGGAAGTCTCACAAATGGCGCTCCAAAAAGTGGTGACACCACCATTTTTCCTCCTCCTCCTCCTCCTCCTTCTCCTTGGGTGAGGAGAGGCCTTGACACAAGCTGTGTCGTTGCTACGAGGACCTCATGTGGCAAGAGTGGATGCTGCCCGGTCCGAAGCCGACCCCGGCTTCCACTTGGGCCATCACTTGGCTGTCGCCCTCCAGGCAGACACCTACTCCTCCGGAGCTGGTCGACACCATTCCTCCACCTGCGGAGCTGGTGAAGACCCTCCCGGCTCATCTGAAGCTGGCCTCTCCACCCATCTTGGTGGAGCTGCCACCTATGCAGCTTCCATCAGGGGCTCCTGCCAAGGAGTCTCGACCCATTCAGGGTCTCCCACGCAGGCTGTCAGTCACCCTTACTCCCGACTGCCCACAGCAGGTCAGAAGTGACTCTGGTGGTCGGCCGCTTTACCCAGACTCTGGGTCTGTTGATTCGGACCTGCATTCGCATCCGTGTGACGACGATTCCATGAATCTGTCAATGGAGGGAGGTCCCACGTCCTTCCTGGGTATCCTCCGTCTCATCTCCGAATCAACAACGATGCCTTTGGAGCCTGTCAAAAAATGGGCTGAATATCCCCTGACTGATATCCTCAGAAAAGGGGGATTCTCCATCTGAGGCCTTCCCAGTGGCCAAGGCCATAGTTGGTCCGGCCTTGGAGCTTTGGCAACATCCAGCCTCCTGCCCTGCGCCTTCCCCTTGTATGGCCCGCAAGTATACGATTCCTATCGGCTCCCCCTCGGGGTTAACACAGCATCCCTCTGCCAAGGGATTGGTGACCGAGTCTGTGTTTCAGCGCTCGGGCAACTCGGGAGATACGGATATACCTCCGGACAAAGAGTCCAAAAAGTTGGACCATTGGGCCAGAGAGATCTATGCTGCCTCCTCGCTTGGCCTCCTGACATGCGAAATCGGCTGTCATTATGACACTCCATGCCCTTTTGGGCTCTCTGGATGAGGTGCTTCCTCATCTCCCTGCATATCTTCAGATCACAGTCAAGCAGGTCTGTGACGTTGCTAAACAGCAACTCCAGATGGCCCTGGACATCTGGGATTCTTGTGCCCATTCAGTGGTAGCTGCAGTTGTCATGTGCCACAGGGCCTGGCTGAGGGTCTCGACCTTTACGGCAGACACCCAGCACAAACTGACTGACGTTCCCTTCCTGTGTACTGACTTGTTCGGTCCAGGAGTTGGTCACCTCCAGTTTATCGAGAAATCCATTGCCACATAGAAACATAGAATTTGACGGCAGATAAGGACCGCTTGGCCCACCTAGTCTGCCCATTTTCCTACCTAACGGATAAGCTGCAGATCCTAGTTAACCAACAGCTTACTTCCTCCTACCCCCCACTAGGACTGCCTTATGCCTGTCTCATGCATTCTTGAATTCCCCCACTGTTCTTGACTCCACGACCTCCTCAGGGAGTCTGTTCCATGCATCCACAACCCTCTCTGTGAAAAAATACTTCTTCACATTACCTCTGAGCTGTCCCCCCTCTATCTTCAAATTGTGCCCCCTTGTTCTTGCACATCTCTTTTTCTGGAAGATGCTACCCTCTTGGACTTTGTTGATTCCCTTGAGGTACTTGAAAGTTTCTATCATGTCCCCTCTCTCCCTTCTTTCCTCAAGGGTATACATATTAAGCTCCTTTAGTCTTTCTTCATATGTCTTCTGGTGCAGACCCTGTACCATTTTGTTGCTCCTCCTCTGACAGCCTCACTCTGCCTATGTCTTCATGGAGATGGGGTCTCCAGAACTGCACACAGTACTCCAGATGGGGTCTCACCAACTGTCTGTACAGAGGATAACAACTTCCTGTTTTCTACTATTGATGCTTCTTCCTGTGCATCCCAGTATCCCCAGCCTTCCTTACTGCCTTCTCACATTGCTTGCCCACCTTTAAGTCATCTGATATAATTACCCCCAGGTCCCTTTTTATTTTTACTGTTGTCAATATCTCACCCCACATTGTGTACGCTTCTCCTGGGTTTTTGTTTCCCATGTGCATTACCTTGCACTTCTTTGCAATGAATCTGAGCTGCCATACATTTGACCATTCCTCCAACCTTGCCAAGTCCCTTCTCATCCTTTCCACTTCATCTTGTGTATCAACCCTGTTGCAGATCTTTGTGTCATCTGCAAAGAGACATACTTTTCCTTCAGTTCCTCTGCAATGTCCTTATAAAGACATTAAAAGGACCGGTCCCAGTACTGAACTCTCACGTACCCGCTAGTAACCCTCCTTTCTTCACTATGTACCCATTTACTACTACCCTTTGCGCCCTGTTGTCTAGCCAATTTTTATCCAGGCTACCACCTTGGGACCCACTCCAAGGCTGGCTATCTTGTGTATTAATCTTTTTTGTGGGACTGTATCAAATGCCTTGCTAAAATCTAGGTAGGTCATGTCCACAGCCCCTCCCTGGTCTACTACTTTGGTCACCCAGTCAAAGAAATCTATTAGATTCATCTGACACGACCTTCCCATCATGAATCCATGCTGCCTTGGGTCCTGTGCCCCATTGACCTAAAGGTACTCAACAGTTCTTTCCTTCAGAAGTGATTCCATCATTTTCCCTACCACTGAGGTCAAACTAACTGGTCTGTAGTTTCCTGCCTCTGTCCTGCTCCCACTTTTGTGAAGAGGAATCACATCTGCCCTCCTCCAGTCCTCGGGTACCACCCATCCTCCCATGATTTGTTAAAGAGAGTACAGGTGTCACTAGTTCTACCCTTAGTTCTTTAGAATTCTTGGGTGAATCCCATCAGGCCCCATTGCTTTGTCCACCTTCAATTTTATTAGTTCTTTCAGAACCCTTTCTTCTGTAAATGGACTGGTATCAACCCTGTCTTCAGAGTGTTTCTCTTGTTTGGTTTAGGTAACTCTCCTCCTCTTCTTTTTGTGAATACTGAGCAGAAATATTCATTCAGTATCCCTGCTTTTCCACTGTCACCCACTACCCACATTCCCTCCCCTTTATTAAGCTTCAGTATCCCTCCTGAGGTCTTTCTTAGCTCTCTCTAATGTACCTATAAAGGTCTTATCCCCTTCTTAACAGAATTGGCTATCCTTTCCTCGGTTTGGGACTTTGCTATTCTGTCTGCCTTCCAACCTCTTTCTGCTTTAACTGATAAAGTTCTCTGTCCTGCTCCTTCTGTGTTCCTTATATTTCTGAATGCTGTCCTTTTCTCCTTAACCTTCCTTGCCACCACTTTTGAGAACCATAGCGTTTTCCTTCGTTGTGTTTTATTGATTTGCTTTACACAAGGCTTGTTGCTCTGTGATGGCTGTTTGATCACTCCCCATTGTTCCTCCACCCCTCCTTCTTGCCTGTTTGCTAGTGCTTTTCTGAGGCACTCTCTCATTTTCCCAGAGTCAGCCCTCCTAAAGTCCAGTACCCTTGCTTTTGTATGGCTTGATTGTATGGCTATGTTTATCATGAACCACACTGTTTGGTGGTCGCTTGTTCCCAGATGGCTACCCACTTCTGAATCTGAGATTCTTTCTCTGTCCCCATTTGAGAGTACCAGGTCTAAGATCGCTCCCTCCCGAGTGGGTTCCAATACTAGCTGTCTGAGGCTTGCCCCCTGTAGGGCATCAAGAATGACCCTGCTCTTGGATGTGCCTGCAGCAAAAGTGCTCCAGTTAACGTCTGGTATATTCAGGTCCCCCATCAACAATATCTCCCCTTTTTCTGCCATTCTAAGAAAGCCTTCTATCATTTCCTTGTCCATTCCCTTCCCCTGAGATGGGGGTCTGTATACAACCCCATTCTGGATTGTGGTGCCATTTCCTGTCTCCAGGGTGACCCAAAGTGCCTCATCTGCTCCCTTTTACTCCTTAGTTCTGTTGCTTTGATCCCTTCATTTTACATGAGAGAGCTACTCCTCCTCCTCTTTACCCTCCCTGTCCCTCCTGTAGATTGTGTATCCTGGTATGTTGACATCCCAGTCATGGTTCTCTGTGTACCATGTTTCTGTGACTGCCACAATATCCAGGCAACTCTCTTCCATCAAGGCCACTAGTTCAGAGAGCTTGTTACACAGACTATGGGCATTGGTACTCATCACCCTCCACTTTTTGATAGCCTACCCCTTTTAGCCCCATTTCTGTCCTTACTGCTTTTGCCTTTTTTTACATTTAAATCTGTTCTGCTCCCTAATAACTTCTGTACCTTGGTGTTTACCTCACTAATCACCATGTTTTGTGGGGGGAGGCTGGGATTTCCCTGCTCCTTTTCAGTGCCTCCCCCCTTGGCTAGTTTAAATGCTTGCCAATGAAGCATTTAAACCTGTCACCTAGGATTCTGGTTCCCCCCCTGGACAGATGTAGACCATTGCACCAGTATAGGTCTGCATCCCTCCACGTGGCTCCAAGTGGCCACCTTAGACTCGGTTACTTCCACCCAGAAAGAACCCCAGGGTTCTAAGAAACAGAAGAAGAAGAAGCTCTTTCCGGGCAGCAGCAGACTCAATCTTGGCATCCTCGGCCCAAGTCCAGGGCTTCGGCGAACCGTAAGCATGGAGGGAGAGGTCCCGGCAGCCCCGCTGCTGGCTCTCCATCCTCCAAGCCTGCACAGTGATGGTATGGGGGTAGCCACCCCCGTGCCTGTCACGACCACTCTGGGTCCTCCTGTGGGGGTCTGTCTCCACCACTTCCTTTCCACCTGGTGTGCTGTCATAACGGACAGGTGGGGTCTTGGAATTGGTCGGCCAGGGACTGCCTCCGGGATTCGAGCAGTACCCTCCAAGTCGAGCCCACGCCCCACAGGAGGAAAAGGTATCCGCCCATACTCAGTTGGGTCTCAGAGATGACATTGCTCAACTCTTCTGCAAGGAGGTAGTGGTCAGAGTCGCGGATCCCCCTGTCAACCCAGGGTTTGTTTCCAGGTACTTCCTGGTCCCAAAATGGACAGGAGCCTGGCTCCCCATTGTAGATCTGCATGACCTGAATCAGTTTCTCAGGTTGCACACCTTTCGAATGGTAACTCTGTCGCAGATCATACCATCCCACAAGCAGAACATGTGGTTCTGCTCACTGGATCCACAGAACGCATTCTTCCACGTCCCGATCCGTTCGTCCAACCGAAGGTTCCTCCACTTCAGGTTGGAGGGAACCCTGTACGAGTTCCAAGCCATGCTGTTCGTCCTGTCATCGGCCCCCAGGGTCTTCACCAAATGCATAGCAGTGGTGGTGGCCCATCTTCAGCGTCAAGGGGTCAGAGTGTACCCCTGTCTAGACAATTGGCTAATAGCAGTTCCCTCCAGACTGGAGGGGGAAGGTCCAGGGATCTGGCCCTCCACACCTGCCTCAGCCTTGGCCTCCTGATCAGCGAGGCCAAGTTGGAACTCATGCCCTCGCAGGCGATTTGCTTCAAAGCGATTTGCTTTAGGGCAGAGCTAGATTCTTGCCGAGCCAAAGCCAGGCTCCCGGCAGACAGAGTGGAGGTCCTCTCCTCCTTTGCCCGATCATTTCTGGTTGGACAGTTGCGCCCTGCCTGGGACTTCCTTCATCTTCTGGGTTACGTGGCGGCCTGCATCACCATGATCTGATGGGCCCAGTGGCATGTGCGCCCCCTTCAGTGGGAGCTGCCCAGCCAGTGGTCTCAGTGACACGATCATTTCAACCAGCTGGTCACCGTGACCCAGAAGATGTCGGACGCCCTTCAGTGGTGGACCATCCTGGAACATCTGCATGGAGGGATCCTGTTTGTCCGCCCCAAGCCGACGATTGTCCTCACAACCGACACCTCTCTTATGGGCTGGGGAGCCCACATAGGGAATCAGAGTCCATGGGTTCTGGACCCCTGAGGAGTCCCGATGCCATATAAACCTGCTGGAGCACTGAACAGTTCGGCTGGCACTGGCTGCATGCACTCTGTTCCTTCGGGGTCAAGTGGTTCAGGTCAAGGCGGACAACACCACGACCATGTACTACTTCAACAAACAAAGCAGCACACACTTCCGGCCTCTGTGCAAGGAAGCGCTCCGCATCTGGACCCTCGTGAGCCGACTGGAGGCAGATCTCCTAGCCATCCATGTGGCAGGAACCTCGAATCAGTTGGCGGATGCCCTCAGCCGTGTGGACGAGGTGTCCCATAAGTGGTCTCTCCATCCAGAGGTAGTTCACGGCCTGTTCTCCTAGTGGGACAGTCCTCAGGTAGACCTGTTCGCCTCCATGGAGAACACAAAGCTGAGGCAGTTTCATGCTCGTCCCCCTAAGCAGGGCTTGCTGCAGGGGGATGCCTTCTCGAAGCCGTGGACCTCAGGCCTCTTCTGTGCCTTCCCTCCACTTCCCTTGGTCCACAAGGTGCTCCTTAAGGTTAGGAGGGACAAGGCACAGGTGATCCTGGTAGCCCCAGACTGGCCTCGCCAGTTCTGGTATCCAGATCTCCTCAGCATCAGGCTCCCGAGGCATCTTCCAGCACACCCAGACCTGCTCTCTGTCAGTCATGGGAAGGTATTCCATCTGGACGTTCAAGCCCTGCACCTGATAGCCTGGTTCCTGAGCGGCTAGAGTTCCAGGCTTTTGGTCTGTCCGACAGTGTACTCTGTGTAGTTGAGGCATCTAGAAAGGAGTTGACCAGGAGGTGCTATGCCTTCAAATGGAAGAGATTCTCCATTTGGTGTCAAGACAAGGGCCTGGACCCTTTGTCCTGTCCGGTGGCCAGCATCCTCAACTACCTTTGGTCTCTCTCCAAAGAAGGTCTTCGGTCTACGACCCTTAAGGTGCACCTGTCAGCCATCTCTGTTTACCGGGCAGGGGCCAGTCAGCAGACAGTGGCACAGGAAAAGGTGGTCTGGTGTTTCTTTAAAGGCCTCAATCCCATTTCCCCTCTGGTGCGTGAACCACCACCTCCATGGGATCTACTTCTGGTTTTGGCAAAGCTCATGGGCAAGCCATTTGAACCAGCGCACAGGTGTGAGATGTCACGTATGTCATGGAAGACCACCTTCTTGGTGGCTATCACGTCAGCCAGAAGGACTGGGGAGCTACAGCCGCTCTCTGACAAGTCTCCCTGTCTGGTCTTCCACAGGGACAAGGTTGTCCTGTGCCCCCAACCGAAGTTCCTTCCGAAGGTGGTTTCGGAGTTTCATCTCAACCAGGTGTTGATTCTGCCAGTGTAATACCCTAATTACACTGCGGAGGCAGAGTACGGGCTCCATACTTTGGACCTGAGATGAGCGTTCTCTTATTATAAGGAGCGAACGGCTGATGTTCGGGCAGAGGTTTGCCAGCTGTTTGTCACCTACGCTGAAGCTGCACCTGGCAGACCTGCAGCAAAGCAGACAGTTGGCAGATGGATAACATCCTGCATTGATCTCTGCTACTGGATGGTGGACAAGGAGCCTCCCGTAGGGGTAAGAGCTCATTCTACCCACCATTCTGCTGCGTCGGTGGCTGCTTCTAGGGACGTCCCTATCCAGGATATCTGCAGGGGTGCTACCTGGAAGTCAGCAAACGCCTTCATTACCCATTACCAAATCAACCTAGATTCACACCGGGATGCTGGTTTTGAGGCCTCAGTTCCCTAAGTAGAGGGTGTGTGCCTTGCCTCCCTCCTCCCGGAGAACTGCTAGGAGTCTGCCAACAAGTGTGGATAGAACAACATGTCCACGATCCTAGATAAACAGGTTACCCACCTGTAACAGTAGATCTTCTACGGAATGGTCTGTTGCAGTAGGTTATTACTCTTGGGCGGTTCCAGCAGAGGGCGCTGTCACACGGCAGCTTCTTCTAGCAGTCTTTTGCCAGGGTCCACCCGCACATGACATCTCTTCCTTGCTTCTTATATATGTGTGGGTGGTCCCTGGTAGCCTCTGTTCACTTTCCCACCAGCTTCAGCTCACACAGCAGCTTGAACAACTTCTGAAGCAGCAACTCATCGACGAGATTCTACAACACTTGAAACCTCCTATTCGCAGACCATTCTACCTTGGGATCTGAACTTTGATTGAAAAACTAACAGTGGAACCGTTTGAACCAACAGCCACTTGTGACCTTCATTTTCTTTCATGGAAAACATTATTTTTGGTAACTATCACTTCAGCAAGATGCGTATTCGAGCTTCATGCTCTCATGTGCAGAGAACCTTACCTTGAACGGGTAGTGCTTCACACAGATCCCTTCTTTCTTCCTAAAGTGGTCTCAGAACAGACCCTTAACCAGACCCAGGAACTACCTGTCTTCTTCCCAGAATACTCCAGTTCAGGAGAACATCTGTTACATATGATGGATGTCCGTCGCATCCTAAGATACTATTATACTGACCGGATGAAGTCTATTCGACAAAACTCTCAACTCTTCGTCACCTTTGCCCTGGGTCGCCAAGGCCTACCAGTCGCTAAGCGCACCCTATCATGTTGGTTAACCCATTGCATAACTTACTGTTATAACAAATGCAACAAAACCTTACTGGACCATGTCCAAGCCCACTCCACTAGGGCCATAGCGGACACTGCGGCTTGTTTCAAAGGTGCTTTCATCACCGACATTTGCAATACGGCCATCTGGTCCACCATTCATACCTTTACCAGGCATTACAACCTAGATGTTGCCTCATGGTGTTGTACGGCCTTCGGCCGCGCCGTGCTCCAGAGCATTATCTCATAGGTGTCCCTCCACATGGACATAACTGCTTGGTAATCTCCCAAGAGTAATAACCTACTGCAAGAGACCATTCCATAGAAGATGGTGCGGTTACGTAAGAACTTACCATACAGTAGATCTTCAAGGAATGTCTCTTGCTGTAGGTACAACCCTGCCGTCCATCCCTCTGCCTTCTCTAACAGGGAAAAGTCCTGATCTAAGGACTTAGGGTTGGGACTCACTGGTACCTCGGTTTCCCTCGGTCCTCGCCTTAGCGAGCCAAACCGGCCGGGAACAGAGGATATCAGGGAGCGCCCACACTTATAAGGAAGCAAGGAAGTGATGTCATGTGTGTGTGGTCCCCGGCTAAAGACTGCTAGAAGAAGCTGCCATGTGACAGCGCCCTCTGCTTTAACCTCCCAGGAGTAATATCCTACTGCTAGAGACATTACTCGAAGATCTGCTGTTACGCTAAGTTCTTGCGTAACCGCACTTTCTAGGAGATAGACATGTTGTTCATCCACACAAACCCACCCTACCATACCGGCTTCAGCGCACAACCTCTGCTTCCAGCGGGCAAGATCTGGTGTCATGGGGCGGAGCCGAGGCTTATACCACGCGGGTAGGTGAGAGGAGCCACCTTTCAGACCATCCGGCAAGATTTAAAGGGAAAGGGACATACCAACAAGTGTGGATGAACAACATGTACCACTCTTGGAACTACTGTTACAGGTGAGTAACCTGTTTATCACTGACAAGGATGGTCCGGAACCTCAGGAACTGCTTACCATCCACATCAGCCTGCCACATTCACCCTGTTGTTCTTAGACTCACAGCCACTGACCTTCCTCCCACCATGATCAGCTTGTCTCCTGCCAGCCATGCCACGACATGTGGCCCATGATCCATTAGTCACCTGTGCCTGATGATCTCACAGGCTGGGGCCAAGGCTCATTCTCTCACAAAAAGAGAAAAAAAAAAAAAGGCCATCAGTTGCCAGTGCTAACTTGCTACCCAGCCCTCCCACCCATTACTTGAGTCTTGTCCAACTTGGTCCTCACTGAATGCTCAGATCCTTGTTCCCTGTCCAGCGATCACACATACTCACACCAGTCATGAACTGGCTGCTGACTTTGGCGGCAGTCTCATGGAGAGTCTTTGAACGGCCAGGAAACTTTAGCAGCTGCGCTTGCTCAGCTTCTCTCAGCCAATAAAATGGCAGAGCTGAGGCAAACTGGACAAAGGCAACAAGAGCGGCCTACAACGTATGCATGCAGCACCCCTCCCTAAGCTGGATATGCACAGGCTTCACAACTGTACTAAAAAATACCGCTTGAGATCATGAGCAGTGAATTTTGCTGAGCTCAGAGGGCCCCTGAAAATCATGGGTCCTACGCACATGCGTAGTTTGCATTATAGTGAATCTGGCCCTGTTTGCACGTGCAAGTCTGCTGCTCCTGAATATTTGAAAATGCTGTTTTTGGAGACAGATAAGTACCTGTGCAAAATGTCTTGGGATCGCCAGAATTTGTAACTTCCCGGAAAAGATAGGGATGGCCATTTTGCTGTCAGATGAGTGTTATCAACTTTGCATGGACATCTGAGTTGCATCTCTAATGGTTTGAACATATTACCTTGGATCCTTCACATCCCTTACAGCACACATTTCGCTCACCTGTTTTCTCTTCTTTTGTCTGTTGAATATCAGCAGGGAATAATCTGGGTTTGTATAGCACTTTTCTAAAAACAAATCAACATCTCAAAGCTCTTTACAGTAGCTGTACTGGGAGAGAGGAAAGAAGAGTGAGAGAAAGAGAGATTTAAACAATGGTAGAGGGTAGAGTAGCCTTATGCACCAGTAACTGATGTGCTAGTCCCTTGGACCACAAGGGTTCCAGAAATCTTAACGGGCAGACTAGATGGACCATTGGTCTCCTTCTGCTGTCACCTTTCCATGGTTCTGTGTTAACAAGGTAACACGGTGAGTGATTGGCAGTGATGAGTATCTCCAGGTTCAAAGCTCTGCTTTGTAACCACAACAGTAGATTAAACAACCTACTACCACTTCTTAACCCTACAGAATTACCCCAGACTGCCTGCTTAAAACTTTGAATGCTGCTTACATGTAGTACAAGACAACATTTCCACATTTTATTGAGCTCAAGATTTAAAATAGCTCAGAAGCTGAACATATGCCATCACAAATACAAAAAGTGAGCAATGTGAGTCTTTTAGCAAGTAGATGGCCTTGACAGTCCGGCAAAACAAGTGTATTGCACAGTTTATGTGACCCTTTTGTTTTGCATACTTCACATTACATGAAGGTGACGTTCTGCGAGCCAGTCAGATTGCTTATTTACATGGCATTGTGCAGCCATTTCCAGTTCCATTCTGGCTTCCTTTAGTGGATAACCTCAAAAATGGATTCAAGCAGTGCCAGAAGACCGAAGACTGAACATCTACTTTTGCAGAACTGCCCTTACTGCTTTACAGTAAGGGCAGTTTTTTACAATAAGAACTGCTCTTAAAAGCAACGAGTAAGAATTCCCTAGTCAACAAAAAGTTGAAACTTGAATTGCCATCATCTAAGTCGTCACTCCTGGAAGAACCACTCCACCACCACCTCTCTGATTAGGCTAACTGATTCTGTCCTCTCTGGGATGGACAATGGCCAGTTCACGTCCGCTATTTCTGTTGACCTTGCTAAAGCCTTCGACACGGTCTCCCACACCCTGCTTTTGAACCCCCTTTCTGCAGCTGGCTTATCCACCTCTGCCACAAACTGGCTCAAAGCCTACCTTGTAGGCAGGACCCAGTCCGTCAGAATAGCCGACACTGTTGCCCTTCCTCTCCCCATCAATACTGGTGTTCCTCAGGGCTCCGTCCTGGGCCCTGTCTTATTCTGTTTTATTTTTAAATGATCTTCCATCAGCCTGTTCTCTCACCTCCATCCATATGTATGCTGATGACACTGTCATTTTCACCTCTGGCCAATCCCCTGATGATGTGGCTACCAGACTCCAGCAGGACTTCAGTAAAGTCCAGCACTGGTTTAGCTCCCATCAACTCTCCCTCAACGCCAAGGAGACAGTCTCAATGACCTTTGGCATTAGGCAGAGACTCTCTAGGCTCCCTCCCTCCCTCCCATACCCTTGACGGGACAGTCCTTGAGGATACTTCATCTTTTAGGTACCTCGGAGTGTGGCTTGACCAATACCTCAGTTACTCCGGACATGTGGACGCCATCCTGAAAAAACTGCGCCCTAAGCTGGGTGCATTATACAGGAACCGTAGTTGCCTCCCGCTACAGGCCCAACGTGAACTTGTCCAGAAGATGATACTACCTATCCTCAAATACTCTGATGTAGTCTACAGTGCTGCTCCCAAGTTTTCTCTATCCAGATTGGACACCCTTTTTAACTCCTTCTGTCATTTCGCTCTGGACTCTTCCCCCTCATCACTGTGATCTTTACCACTCACTGGCATTTCCCCTCACTAGAAAGCCATCGCCACCTTCACTGTGCCAAATTTGTGTCCAAATTTTAGTTTGGCTCACTCCCCCCCCATATTTCCTCCTCCTTCTCTATCCTTCCCACTCCAGCCCACTGTCTCCACTCTTTTGACTCCTGTCTACTGATAGTCACCCACCGCTCAACTAGTGAGGGGAAATAACAGCGAGTGGTAAAGATCACAGTGATGAGGAGAAGAGTCCAGAGCGTAACGACATCTTTATAGGTGACATTGCAGAGGGTCTGGAGGGAAAGGTATGCCTCTTTGCAGATGATACAAAGATCTGTAACAGAGTTGATACACAAGGGGGTGTAGAAAGAATGAGAAGGGACTTGGCAAGGTCGGAGGAATGGTCAGACATATGGCAACTTAGATTCAATGCAGAGAAGTGCAAAGTAATGCACCTGGGAAACAAAAACCCAAGAGAAGAGTACACAATAGCAGGGGAGGTACTAACAACAACAAAAATGGAACGGGACTTGGTGGTAGGCATATCAGATGATCTAAAGATGGGTAAGCAATGTGAGAAGTCAGTAAGGAGAGCCAGGGGGATACTGGGATGCATAGAAAGGGGCATCACAAGTCGAAAAAAGGAAGTGGTTATCCCTCTGTACAGACAGTTGGTGAGACCCCATCTGGAGTACCGTGTGCAGTTTTGAAGACCTCATCTACGCAAGGACATAGACCGGATGGAAGCAGTCCAGAGGAGGACAACTAAAATGGTGCAGGGTCTGCATCAGAGATCATGTGAAGAGAGACTGAGAGAGCTTAATGTGTATACCCTTGGTGAAAGGAGGCATGGGGGGACATGATAGAAACGTTCAAGTACCTCAAGGGAATCAACAAAGTCCAGGAGGGTAGCATCTTTCAGAAAAAGAGATGTGTAAGAACAAGGGGACACAATTTAAAGATAGAGGAGGGACAACTCAGGGGTAATGTGAGGAAATCTTTTTTCACGGAGAGAGTGGTGGATGCTTGGAACTGCCTTCCTGGGGAGGTTGTTGGGGCTAAAACAGTGGGGAAATTCAAACATGCATGGGACAGACACAAGGCAGTTGTAGTGGGGGGTGGCAGTAAGTAGGCTGTTGGTTAACTAGAATTTGCAGCTTATCCAGTAGGTAGGGAAATGGGCAGGCTGGGTGGGCCAAGTGGTCCTTATCTGCCGTCAAAGTCTATGTTTCTATGTCTCCCTAAGTTATGGAATGCCCTTCCCCATCAAATTCGGCACTCTTCCTCCCCTTACTCCATCTCATCTGCTCTGCATAACGTCTTCTCGGTAAACTGTACCTTTATTTAATCCCTACTGCTCCCCCTTATCTAATTTCTCACCTGTACCACCCTCATCAATTACCTTATCTAGTTCCTTGCAATTCCATCCCCTTGCTTCACTCTCTCAGAACTTTATGCCTTCTCCTTCCCGTTCTCCCCCCCCCGTCATCTACCTCAACTGTAAGATTTCTGTTATCCTCCCTTGACTCACTGTGTAACCAACACTAAGCCCTGATCTCCCCCACAATAGTCTCTGCATTATTGCTGTTTGTGATTTGTATTTGTACTTCCTTTGTATAAGACTTGGGTATTTCTAACCTTGGTACATTGAATTGACACTCTGTAAAAACATTTTTTCTTTTTGCATGTATGGCTGTATACCTCCCTCTCCCCCAGGACGCACTGTGAGTTAAGCAACTTGTTGTTCAGTGTGCCTTTCCTGATGAAACAGTTCAATAAATAAATTCCCGAATTCTGGTGTCCAGTCCTTGGGGTTGGAGACCATGGAAGGTCAATCAGATTCCATCTGATAAACACAGACACCAGTTTCCTAAAGCTATCCAGTCTTCCTAGGTTTCCCATTCAAGTGGAAAGCACTGTGACTTTGATTCCATGGGGAGGCAACAGCACCAAGATAGGTAAGAGATCTTACTTCGAGAGGGCTCTTGCAGTAGGTTATCGCCTTGAGGACTGTGCCTCCTGGTGTCAGGACCACACGGAAACTTTTGCTAGCAGTGTGTGACGTTGACCGCCCACCCAATGTCATGTGACCACCACTGTCAGCGTGACGCTGTGTAGTGGGAGGTCCCCACCCCTGCCTTCCAGTTTTTTCACGCCATTGACCTGAGCATGTCTGACCTCGCGGAGATCGTCGCTGCAGTTTGAATGCCGTTTATGGATGAGTATCCGGTTTTTTGGTTTTTGTTTTTCTGTAAAAACCCAAAAACTTCTGTTTCTGCATGTCTTCGCCATCTTCTGCCAAGTTGCATAAAAATGATTCTTGTGGCATGCAATTACCACAGAAAGACAGTCATTCCCTCTGCCTCTTCTGTTTAGGCCCAGAGCACAAGGTTGAGGATTGTGAGGCTTGTTCCAGCTTCAACCAGGCTACACAGAAGCGTCGCCAGCAGGCCCTTGAAGCCCATTTTCTGAAAAAGAAGATGGCATCCATGAAGAAAGAGCTGCACAAACTAAGGAGAGCTTTTCCTATGCTGACTGACTCCCATAAACATAAGAAGAGGAGGAGGGACAAAGAGAAGCTTCGGGTCCAGGAACCAGTCCCCCTCTCACCCACGGCCGCCATCGGGCATCTCAGGTGAACAGTGGCCCTCTTACTCCAGGAAGACCGCCGCTACCTCCAAGTCTGCCCCACCTTCCCAGGAGCAGCCCCTGGTTTCCCTACCTCCACTGGTTACGGTGGCCACGGGTGCCTCAGTTGAGTCTGAGACGTCCACCTCCCTTAGACCCCTCTCCACCACCGGGTGTAAGCAGGCTGGTGGGGCCGAAAAGCTGCTTGTCGGATCCTCCGACGAACGCCAGGCCGATAAGTCTGGGTCTGAGGACTTCGGTACCCCGCTCGGCCAAGGTCAGTAAGCCGGTTGTCAGACCCTCCAACGACCGCCTCACTGTTGTGCTCACGCGGGCTCTGGCGCAAGCTCCGATGACATCCAGCCGGGCGGGAGCCAGCTGCCAGTCTATGGGCAGCACTCTCCGGTGGGTTCTGCCCATGGAGGAGGAGGAGGGAGGATATTTTTATCCAGGTACATACATTTATGGACTAAGCTCTATTTTCAAAGAATGCCCTGTACAGCTACCCCCTTTTCTCCCATCGTAGAGGCACCTCCGCCCTTCCCAGACCAGCAGAGGATAGGTGTCGTCCAGGTGCCATAGTTCCTGGTTCACTCCCAGACCTAACGTCAGAGCCTCTGCAGACCCCTTCTCCAGTTCGTCTGATGGGGCCGTCAGCACCTTCGCCGGCCTTCCTTCCTGCCGGCCCCATGCGGGACTCTGCGCATTTGGACCCTTCCGGTCTGAATTTTAGGCCTCAAGGTCTCACGTTAGCCCCCGCAGCTCCTCCGTCGGGGCCTCCGTTGGGCTACCCTCCGGTCGATTACCTGTCCTTTCACCAGGTTCCAGGGTATCCTCCACCAGGTTACCAGACGTCAGGCTTCTCAATGTCGGGGTACGCTCCTTCATACCCTCGCCGGGTTACCAGACACTTGAGTTTCATATGCCAGGATACCCGATGATGGGGTACCCTTCAGGGTTCCAGCAGGTTTACCAGCCACCTCTGCCTTCTCCTTGGTCCCAGGCAGATTTTAGGGCCATTCTTCAGTCTTAGTGGTCCGAAACCAAATTTCAGCTGGTCTCAGAGCTGGACAGCCAGCACCAGGCGAGAGCTTTCCCCCCAGCTTGCCCGGATCAGCCTCCCAGACCTGCTTCCCCACCGGAACCACACCAGTTTACTTTAGGCCTGATGAAAGCTCCTCCGTCGACCCTGACGTCGGGCGGTGTTCCTCGTAGGACTCTGGAGGACTCTCGCCCAGGCGTTGGTCTGTTAGACTTCTTGGACTCAGAATCCAACTCCGTGTCTTCCTCCTTGGCTTCGGGGTTTGAGACTCGCCCTACAGAAGAACCTAAGCCGAGTAATGAGTCCCCCAAATCGCCTCCGGAAGACCCTTCTTTTGAGACCTCCTGAAGCAGATTGCGGAGGCTTACAGATGGAAATCCGATGCTCAGGACCCCAAATGTCAGAGACTGGCTGAGCACTTGGACATCCAGGAGACTGCACCTATCCTCATTCCTCCATGGCTGGAGCCTCACGAGGATTTGGTCTCCACTATATGGATGATGCCTTCCTCTATTCTGGCTGAGGCGAAGAAGGCTGACAGGACCTACAGGACTCCTGAGGGAAAAGATCTCCTCAGTGTCCACCCTAAGGCTGACTCAGTAGTAATTACGGCAGCCCACGACAGGTCCTCCAAGCCTGGGCATGTGAGCCTCTCCCCTCCTGACAAGGAGTTGAGGCAGCTTAATCAGTTTGGGAGGAAGTTTTATTCTTCCTCCACTCTCACCATGCATGCCCTGAACTATGTGGCACACATGATGGCGTATCAGAAGTCGCTGTTCCACCAGTTGAAACCTGTCACTGAGGCCATGCTGGATTCAGAATCCAAGACTGTATTAGTTGACACTGTCCAGTCAGCCAAAGTCACCTGTTGTCATTCTCTGAGGGCCTCCTATGATGCAGTGGACTTCTCAGCCAGAGGCACCACTATGGCTGTGTGTCTCAGGAGATTTTCCTGGCTCAGGGTGTCAGGCTTGGCACCCGATGTCCAGGCGGCCATTCAGGATGCACCCTTTAGGGGTTCTGTCCTTTCTGGGGGGGTGCCCAGGATATTATTACCAGTCTCCAGGATAAGGGCAAGGCCCTGAGGTCGGTTCACATCATGTACCACCCTATATCCGAAGCCAAACAGCCATTTCGTTGCCAGACCCAAGCGCAAGATGAAACCGCAGCATACAGCCAGATGCCAGACCAAGCGTTGGGCAACTTCAGCCACAGCAACCCCTCTGGCCAAAGCTCAGAGAGCCTCAGAGGTGGCTCTCCCTATCCCTCCCTCCATCTCTTGACTCATGGCCCAGCCCTCCTCCTCCTCTTCTGTTGGGGGAGCCGGTGGGCGGAAGGTTCACCAGTCACCTGCCAGGGTGGGAGGCAGTCGCCACAGACCCGTGGGTCCTTCAGTTGATCAGACAGGGCCACACTCTAGAGTTTCTTGGGAAACCCTCAGACAAGCCTCCAGGGGTGTCTCATTGTCCAAAGGCACACATCCCCCTCTTAAGGGAAGAAATCAAGCCTCTTCTGCAAAAGGAGGCAATAGAACCTGTTCCGTCAAACCAGGTAAGAAAGGGGTATTATTCCCACTTCTTTCTGGTCCCCAAGAAGAGGGGAGATTTGCATTCCATCTTGGACCTTAGCACTCTAAACCCATAGAGTACAAATGGTTTCAGATGCTGACCCTCCCAGGTCTGCTTCCCCTCCTGCACAAGGGCAGTGGCTCAGTGCCCCGGATATGCAGGATGCCTGCCTGAATATCCCAGTTATCTTACTTCGAGGCGGAGCTCTTGTAGCAGGTAACACCATTAGGACTATGATGCCAGGCACTAGGACTCCATGGAAAACTTCTAGCTAGCAGTCCAAGTGGGACCGCCCCCTGATGGCCCCATCCCGATGTCCTCTGTGATATAAAGGGGGCGTTCCCCTGCACCACCCTCATTCTTATCCCGACATCGACCCACTAGTATTGACTCCACGGGCACTTCTATCGCAGTTAACCACCATTTTGCGCTTCACGCAGTTATCGTTCATTTTCTTATTTTCCTCGCCTTTTCTGCACTCTCAGTCCATGTCCTCTCCATTCACACAGCAACGGAAGTCTTAAGTGTGCGTCCGGGAAGCAGATCCTGGCAAGAGACGGCCATTCGGCCTGCCTAATCTGCTTGGGCCCAGGCCACAAGCCGGACGACTGCCCGCATTGCCAAAAATTTAATAAGAAGACTCTGATTCACCACCTAGAATCTTTAAAGGCCTACCTCCTGAAACAGCAAGTGGCCGCTATGCAGAGAACCCAGTCCGGACACAGGTCGTCTTCTTCAGCCAGGGACTCCTCCCCCAGAGAGAAGAGATCGGGCAGGAAACACCACCATAGGGACAAGGATCAGGCAAGGTAAGAATTCCACCCTAGGTCCCCTCACAAAACCTCTGCATCCTCCACCTCTGGCGGGAGGTCAGAATCTGGTTCCCCTGGTTCCTTAACCCTTCTCGGGGTGACCGCTAAGAAGACCACTGCCTCTTCCCATTTACAGGGCAGAGAGTCTTCTAGCCATGGGTGTTCATCCGCCCCATGTCCCTGGCTCTAAGGCCCCACTAGCCGTTGCTTGGGTCTAAGCCAGAAGGACAGGCTTCTTCTTTGGGTGGAAAGTCGGACTCTACCACCCATAAGACCCCAGGGTCATCCAACAGGTCAAAAGGGTCGGGCTATTCCTTCAGACACTAGGATTCTGATCACCATCAGAAGCCTCCTCTGCTTGAGCATAGGGCGGCATCCACCTTGGAAGGTCGTCAGACCAAGACCTTCTGAATCAGTGTCAGAGACGGACCAGGTGCCACCACCCAAGCAGGCATCCGCTCCAAAAGAGCATGCATCTGATCAGGTGACAGATCACATGCCTAAAGACTGGATGCCTGGGCCTGTCGACCGTGGGTTGAGCCCTTTGCCTCCGCCTCCTCCAGAGAAGCCAGATGCACTACCTCTGGTGGACCCTGTCCCAACAGGGAAAATCCCATCGGGCCCGAGGGCAAAGAGCCTGGGAATCAGGCGATGGCACCAAGCGCACCACAAAGCCATCACCAGGACCCCCAAACGTCCCCAACCCGCTGCTGGCACAGCCTGCCATTCCACTGGCGGAAGTAGGGGCTTTGTTCAGTTCCTGGTAGAGTACTATCTGTGATGATGATGCCCAGGTGTCTTTCTTCCCTTGTGATTGCCAGCAACTCCCCTCCCAACCTGTAGGTAGCTTCAGGGTTTCTCTTCCCTGTGTGCATGATCTTGCACTTCTTTGTGCTAAATCCCAGTTGCCACTCTTCCAACCATTTTGCCAGTTTTTCCAGATCTCTTCTCATTCTGCCCATCCCCATCTGGATCATCTACTCTGTTGCTGATCTTGGTGTCATCTGCAAACAGGCAAACCTTACCCTCCAGTCCATCTGCAGTGTCACTGATGAAGAGATTGAAGAGGACTGGCCCCAGGACTGATCCCTGAGGTATCCCACTTGTGACTTGTATCTTTTCTGACTGTATACTGTTTACCACCACTCTCTGTTTTCTGCCCGCCAACAAGTTTGCCACCCAGTTTACCTACTTCTGACACACCGCAAGCCTACCCAGCTTATTAATCAATCTTCTGTGTGGAACAGTATTGAAAGCTTTGCTGAAGTCAAGGTAGGCGACATCAACTGCACCCCCTTGGTCCACCACTCTGGTTACCCAGTCAAAGAAATCTATGAGATTAGTTTGACAGGATCTTCCTGTTGTAAACCCGTGCTGTCTTGGATCCTGTGCTCCTATGGATTGCAGGTGTTGCCACTACCCTTTCCTTAAGGAGTGCCTCCATAATCTTGCCCACTACTGAGGTACAGTAAGACTGACTGGTCTGTAGTTCCCTCCCTCCTTCCTCCCTGCTACCACTCTTGTGAAGCGGGATCACATGAACCCTTCTCCGGTCTTCTGGGACCTCTCCTGTGCTCAGAAACTCATTAAACAGTTCTGCTAATGGCTTTACTAGTTCCACCTTTAGCTCCTTTATTACCCTGGGATGTATGCCATCAGTTCCTATTGTCGTGTCCACCCAGAGCTTAGTGAGCTCTTGTAGGACCCTTTTCTTTGTGAAGGGACTTGTGCACACCTCCCTTCCCCCTGTGTCCATGGTGTTGAGTTGTGGGCCCTGCCCTACCTTCTCCTCAGTAAATACTGAGCAGAAGTATCTATTTAGGATAGATGCTTTTACATGGTCCTCCTCCACACACTCCCCCTTACCCCCTTTGATCTTAGCAATACTCCCTCTGGACTTTCTCCTTTCACTAATGTATCTATAGAAAGTTTTGTCCCCTGGTTTTACTGTTTGTGCTAGTGTTTCCTCAGTTTGGGCCTCTGCCTGCCTTGCTGCCTCTCTTAGGGAAGTTTGGTGTGCCTCCCTATCTTCTTCCCGCTGAGTTCCCTTATATTTCCCGAAGGCCAACCTTTTGGCTCAGATCTTTTCTGCTACTCTTTTTGAGAACCAAAGTGGTTTCCTCCTTCTTTTGCTCTTGCTTTTCTCCCTAACACAATGGAATGTTGCTTCTAACCCCACGTATTCTTTTATATTTATAACTGTATGCAGTCTGCCTCCTAAGTAGAACTGCCCAGAGAGAAATGGAACTATATGCAAATGATAGAACCTATCATTGCTCGAGACACACATTCAAACTGCTACCCTTATATATTCCAGCGTTCCATCAACGTCTCAGATTTCTCATTCCGCCTGACAAGTCAGACACCTGGAGATCTTCCTCTCGACTGTTCGTGATGATTCCAGTTTAATTAAATATATTTCAGCTTATATTTAAACTGCTGCCTTTGTTTATTGTTTAATTTAGTTCTATTACATTTTAAAGTTAATTTTATTTAGTTTACAGTTAAAATTGTATTTTTTTCTCGGTGCCTCACGGTTCGATATAACCGATGAGGAACCAGGGTTTTCTTAGTTAATTTTCTGCATGTTTTGCCTTAGTTTAGCATTATTTTAATCTAATTTCTATAAACTTTGAATTTGTTATTTGCATTTTGTGGATCCGTGTGGTCGGTTCTTTTGAACCGATACTCCGGTTCCTGTGAACTGCTGACCCGGTTCGTTTTTGAAAAATTATTGGTTCTTTCTCAGATCCTTAACCGGTTCCTGAACCAACAAAAAAAAAAAAAAGAAAGAAAATCGTTAGTTTGAATACTAATATACAGTTACTATTTTTTTCTCCTGAAAATGAAATTACAAGAAAAACCAAAGAAAAAGACTGGTCCCCCAGGTTTTAAAATTTGTATCAAGTGGGAGGAGGTGTTTGCAAAAGCTGACAAACATAATTTATGTTTAGTCTGCTTGGGATCTGAACATTTTTCAGCAGACTGTATCATATGTAAGTCCTTTCCTCAAAAAACAGTTGAGAAAAGAATGGAAAGGCTAAAGAAAAAAATGGACAGCGGTCCATCTGGCTCTAACCAGCCATCAAAACATGCTGATGAAATTGCCTTGCCTTCTGTAACCACCCGTGATAAAAGTGCTTCTGGCAGTTTAAAAAGGGGGAGTGGTCCAGCTGACTCTCTGGCCCCTCCAAAAAGTCCAAGAAAACTAAACACTTAGAACCCCAGGCTCCTGCACCTCAAGGGGTTTTTACAGTGTCTCACAGCCTGCCGTCTGCAGAGGAGATAGCTCTGGCTGTGAAAGTTTTACAGGCTTTACAGGGTATCCTGCCTGCTCAACCTGCTCCTCCAAAGCCTCCTGCTCCAGCTCCTACCCCTGCAGTTCAGGAGCCTAAATGTGAAGATTATGGTGAGATGGATCCTGAACAGGATGAGCCCATAGAGCCTGAAATCTCACCTGAGCAGGAATTCGGTTCTCCTCCTTGACTAGAGGATTTTTCATCTCACTTCTCTTTTGTGAGAAAAATAGTGGATGCCTTGGATTTGGCTATCAATGAAGTTATTGCTGATTAGGAGGAGGAGGTCGAATATTTAGAGTTGATGGGTTTAACACCCACAAGAAAAGTATTTTTGCCAATTAACAAGTTCTTTAAAAAAGACTTGTTAAAGATTTTACAGACTCCTAAAACTGTTCCTTCTATAGATAAGAAGTCTGATGATAAATATCAGTTGGACAAGGAAGGGGCAGAGTTCTTATACTCTCACCCTGACCATCAAGGTATAGTCCAGCAGGCAGCCTGTGAAAAGGCGAGGGTCCCTCTCTCTTCCCACCCTCCTGAGAAGGATTCCAGACAAATATACAGTATGTCTAAGAAGGGTTATTTAGCTACCTCCTTAGGTGTGAGGCAGGCTTTACAGCGCAATATCAGAAAACACTGTGGCAGTCAGTACTGGCTATGTCAGAGAAGGCTACCTCACCCCTCTCAGACAGTCTGGCAGAGACCGCTAAATTTGGTCTGGAAGCTGCTAAATACCAGTTCTAGATGTCAGCTGATGCCAGTGACAATGCTGCCAGTTGGATGGCTCTGTCAGTAGCTCTACGAAGACTGGCATGGCTTGGAGCCACTAATCTAACCCAGGATACCCAGGCCAAGGCTGTGGATTTTTCTGTGGAGAACAACTCACTGTTTGGCAAACACACTGAGGATTACATGAAAAAGGTAGATGAATACAAGGCCACCTACAAAAGTAACTCCTCCATGGACAGGCCAACCCCTTCCTATAGGCCTTATGGAAGGGGAGGCAGGGGGAAGGTCCTCTTATGGGAGGCCTTTTTATCAGGGCCAAGCTGCTTTCCTGTAGCAGTCCTACCCACAGCAGACTGGGTACTTCAGATCTAGAGGCAGGAGGGGTTCCAGAAGGGGCTCTCTGTCCAAGCTCAGGCACCCCCAAAACAAAACCCCTGACCAGTTGGTCAGGGTTGCCTGCCCAGTACCAGTAGGGGGCAAGCTAACTTACTTCCTCCAGACTTGGGTTTCCATCACCAAGGACAAGTGGGTTCTAGAAGTGTTAAGTCAGGGTTTGCCCCTATGCTTCAAATCCCTTCCTCCTTTAAAATCAAGAAGTTTCAAGCCAGCTTCCCTCATGGAGGGAAAACTCTTACAAAATGAGGTGCAAAAATTGCTCCACATGAAAGCAATCGAACCTGTTCCACTGCATCACAGAAGAAGGAGTTTCTATTCCTATTACTTTCTGACCCAAAAGAAAAATGGGTAGTGGTGACCCATTCTGGATTTCGGCTCCCTCAACAAATTTCTAGTGAAGCCAGAGTTCAAAATGGTCACTCTGTCGTCCATACTGCCAGTTATCCAGCAGGGTGATTGGCTGGCAGCTTTGTATTTGAAGGATGCGTATTTTCACATCCCAATAAGGCAGTCTCACAGAAAGTATCTCAGATTCAGACTCCTTTCAGGCCATCACCAGTTCACTTCCCTTCCCTTCGGTCTGACCTCAGCACTCAGGGTATACACAAAGTGAATAGCTGTTGTGGTGGCGCATCTGCGAAGGGCTGGTGTTCTAGTTTTCCCTTATCTGGATGATTGACTGCTTGTGGGCAAGTCCCCACAACAGGTCTCTAAGCATTTGCAGTCAGCAGTGCATCTTCTGCAATCCCTAGGATTCCTGATAAACCATGAAAAGTCTGTTCTTACCCCTGTTCAAGTGCTGCAATTCATAGGAGCAGAGCTGGATACAATCCAGAGAAGAGCTTTCCTCCCTCAGGACAGGGTGAAAAGTATTTTTTGACCTGGCTGCTTCTTTCCAGCTAAACCAGCCTTGCCCAGCAAGACGGTATCCACAGATTCTGGGTCACATAGCTGCAGCTGCAGGTACCGTCTCAGGGGCGAGATACAGAATGAAAGATCTACAGTCTCGCATCAGATCTCACTGGTCACAGAAAAGAGACAAGATGTCAAAATTGATCCCAGTAGCAGAGGCTCTTATCCAAGCCTTACAGTGGTGGAAAAATTCATACAACTTAAAGCAAGGGGGCCCTTTCCAGAGGGAAAATCCTTCCTTTATTCTAACAAGAGATGCTTCTCTATTGGTATGGGGTGCCCATATGGGAGAATACACCATCCATGGGACTTGGTCCAAAGCAGAGTCTCTTCTTCACATAAATCTCTTAGAGCTGCAAGCTGTACTTCTAGCTGTAAAGGCATTTGCTCATCTGGTACAGGGCAAGGTGGTACAGGTCAGGACAGACAATACCACAACAATGTACTATATAAACAAGTAAGGTGGCACAAGATCAGATCCTCTATGTGCAGAGGCCATGAAATTGTGGGACCTGTCATACTCTCTAAAAACAGCCCTGCAAGCTAATCACGTCCAAGGGAAGGACAGTATTCTGGCAGATGCTCTCAGCAGAATCAGTCAGGGTCACCACGAGTACTCCCTCGACACACAGGTAATAAATTTGGTTTTCAGAAGGTGGGGTACCCCAGAGGTGGACCTTCTTGCCTCTCGAGAACCACAAGCTACCAATGTTTTGTTGCAGGCCTCCGGCAAGGGGCACAATCCCAGTAGATGCCATGGCACTGGATTGATCGGAAAGAAGCCTGTATGCTTTTCCCCCATTCCCTCTCATTCTCAGAGTCCCTATCAAGCTCAGGTCTAAGTCTGCTTCGATGATCCTGATCGCCCCAAACTGGCCCAGACAGCATTGGTATAATTTCCTGTTGTCCATGGCAGTGTCCAAACTGATACATCTCCCTCAGAGGAACAACCTGTTGACCTCCCACCAAGGGAAAATAGGGTATCCAGACCTCTGCTCCCTCATTCTCAAAGCTTGGCTCTTGAAGACAGAGTTTGCAAATCTAAATCTTTCCCAGTCAGTTTTGCACATACTTAAAGGGTATAGGAAACCTTGACTAAAAAAACCTATTTGTCTAAATGGAAAAGGTTTGTCTCTTGGTGCAACTTGCACAGCATAGAACCTGCCTCAGCAGGAATTCCAACTCTCCCTGAATATCTCACTTTCTTGCATGATCAGGGCCTTAAGCATACTTCCATAAGAGTCCATTTGGCATTTATCTCTGCTTACATTTATGTGGCTAGAACCACCTCTGTAGCAGCTGATCCTGTTTTTAAGAAATTTTTCAAAGGTTTGTGTCACCATACCCACCCATCAGGGAACCTGTCCCTGGGTGGGACTTGAACATTTGTATTGCTCAACTTATGAGGCCACCTTTTGAACCCATGTCCTCAGCTCACCTCCAGTATGTTACAAGGAAAACTGTATTTTTAGTGGCTATAACTTCTGCTAGAAGGATACGTGAGCTTTAGGCTCTTTGTATAGAAAAGGACTACTTGTCTTTCCACAATGATAAAGTGGTACTCAGGACAAATAGAAAATTCCTCCACATGGTGGTGTCAGATATTCATTTCAATTGATCCATTACACTATCAGTGTTTTCACTGAACATTCTACTTCAGGTGAGCGTAGACTCCACAGTCTTGATGTAAAGAGGGCTCTGAGCTATTACATATCTCACATTAAAGATCACAGGGAGGATAAACAAGTTATTCCTTAGCTATGGGGATGTGAAAAAAGGTACACCAGCTACCAAGAGGTCAGTCTCTCACAGGATAGTTAGTTGTATACAGTTTTGTTATGAAAAAGAAGGCATCCTGGCCCCATCAGGACTTGGGGCCCACTCAACTAGGGGAATAGCTCCTTCCATAGCAGCTTCAAGGGATGTCCCCCTACTGGACATCTGCAGAGTTGCCACTTGGAGGACAGTGCATACTTTCACTAAGCATTACAACCTGAACATAGAGTCCAGAAGTGATGCCAGATTTGGAACAGCAGTCCTGCAGAGCCTCTTTCCTAAGTAGGTTCTCTGCCCACCTCCAAAGATATTGCTTTGAAGTCTGCATGCAGTTATGAATATAGAAGAATACATGGCGTTAGAAGAAACAATTACTCACCTTAGTAATATTGTTTCCTCCAGTGTATTTTTCTATATTCATAACTCTCCCACCCTGCCTCCCCTACCAGGACCAGAGCCTCAGCGTGCCTGATAATTTTTTCTTGGATGTTAATATACATGTACACACTACTGGAGTACATTTTTAACTTTGGTTGGATTTATCATCTTATTCTTTGGTTACATGTGTTTCCAGGATGAAAGTTTTTAATTATTTCAGTATTGTAATTGACTAGCCACTAGGGCTTATATTTGGAGTTTAGGAGTAGGTTCTTTTCTATTTCATAGGTAGTATTAGATAGATATGTAGTTCTTCTGCCTTGTAGGCTGTTATCGAAATCTGAGACGTTGATGGAACATAGATGAGGGCATCAGTTTGAATATGTGTCTCGAGCAATGATAGGTTCTGTCATTTGCACATAGTTCCATTTCTCTCCAGGCAGTTCTACTTAGGAGGCAGACTGCATACAGTTGCGAATATAGAAGAATACACTGAAAGAAACAATATTACTAAGGTGAGTCATTTTTTCTTCCAGTATTGCACCCTTAATGCTTGCCCACTTTGTCTGTACCCCCTCACCTATATTTCTTCCTGCCAGGGCTAGCTTAACTCTGTTGGCCACCTTATCAAACTTAGCTCCTCTGAAGTCCCATATTTTTGCCTTGGAATGGGATGATTTAGTTCTAGTGGCTACATTGAACCATAGCATGTGATAGTCACTGGCCCCCAGGTGACCTTCTACCTGGAGATCTGTGATCCTTTCCCTGTTAGTCAGTACTAGATCCAGGATAGCCCTGTCTCTTGTGGGTTGTTGTACCAACTGTTTGAGGCCCTTCCCCTGCAGGGAATCCACTGTGTGTCTAGTTCTAGTGGATGTTCCTGCTGGTATTGACCAATCTGTATCTGGTATGTTGAAGTCTCCCATTATCAGAACCTCCCCCTTAGCTGTCATGATTTTTATATCTTCTAACAATAATGTGTCTGTGTCCTACCCCTGTAAACAACCCCAGTTCGTATGGCTGTCCCATTTCCTGTTTCCAGGGTGACCCACAGTTCTTCTGGCTCCTTATGGGTATTCTAAATTTCTGTAGCTTTGATATTTTCATTGGCATGAAGGGACATTTGCACGGTCTTCTTCCGCTGCCCAAGCAGGGTGTTTGACTATGCTCCCTCAATATGCAGAATGCCGATCTGCATATCATGGTTTGCCCCCCTCATGGGCTTTACGTGTGGTTCATGTTCCAGGGGAAACATTAGCAGTTCAGGGTATTGTCCTTTGGCTTATCTTCTGTGCCACGGATCTTTACCAAGTGCTTAGCAGCTGTGGCAGCGGCCCTGCGGCACAAGGGCCTCTGTGTTCCCCTGCCTGGACGACTGCTTACTGAAAGCCCAGTCCAAAGAGCTCTTGTTATTCACTCTGAAATGCACCCTGCAGTTGTTCCATTCCTTGTGCATCACGGTCAATCGACCCAAATCTGTCCTGACTCCTTCTCAGAGATTACAGTACATAGGGGCAGTTCTGCAAGGCCTTCCTTCCTCAAGATAGGGTGGATCGCCTTATTGCTCAGGAGGTGGCGCAGAGCTGGCATGTTCCAGCCAGAACTTTCCTCCAGCTACTGGGCCTCATGGCAGCAGCCATTGTAACAGTCCCTCTGACCAGGTTGCACGTGAGGATTCCGCAGTGGGCCTACTGGGTTCAATGGGATGAGTGTACAGGCGATGTAGATCAGCTGGTCCTTGTCTCCTCGCCAGTTCGCACAGTGCTTTACTGGTGGATGAACCTGACCAGTCTCTTAAAAGGAGTTTCCTTTCTGATCCCCACTCCTTAGCAGATCCTCACCACGGATGGCTTGGGTCAGGGTTGGGGAGCCCATCTAGGCCCCTGTCAGACCCAGGGCCTTTGGTCCTGTGGGAAGACTCACCGCCACGTAAACGTTCTAGAAAAGAGGTCAGTTCTGTATGCCTTCCAGAACCATCTCTCCCTTGGTCCTTTGTTAATGTAAGCAGACATTCTCAGTGTAGGCTATTACATCAACAAGCAAGGGGGGGAACCCATTCCTGTCCTCTGTGCTGGGAGGCAATGAGGGTCTGGTACTGGGCTCTAGATCACAGTCTGGAACTGTCAGCCATCCATGTGCCAAACACCCAAAATGCCTTGGCGGACAGCCTCAGCCGGTCACAGCCCAGAGTGCGTGAGTGGGAACGGGGGTTGTCCAGATTTGGACCTTTTTGCATCCTCATTGAAAGCAAAACAGCTGTGTTTCTGCTTGCTTGATCCAGGGCCTGGAGTTTTTTGGTGAGACGTGTTGTCCCTCTCCTGGAAAGGGAGGATCTTAATTTGAGTTGGAGCTCTTGCAGCATGCTACACAATTAGGACTATGACGAATACACTAGGACCCCACGGAAAATTCTAGCCAGATGCATCCAGTAGGGATCGCCCCCAATGTCGGCCCACCCCCTGGCATCCGCCAGTGGTATAAAGGGGGTAGCCCTTGGCCCCACCTAAGTTTGTTTTCCACATTAAATCCTCCATGCACAGACTCCACGGAAGTCTCTGCTACTGTTTACCACCATTTTTCTATACTTTGCGTGCCCTATTTCATTCACCTTTTCAGCGTTTTTACTGTTTTATGTCTTTGCCTTCGTCTACAGCCAAGCAGCGGAAGTCTAAGTGCTCCTGTGGTAAACAGATCCCAGCCAAGGATGGCCATTCAGCATGCCTGTTCTATCTGGTGTCTACCCACGACGTGGATGCCTGCCCACAGTGCCAAAAATTCAGTCGACGCACCTGGATCTGCCTCTTGAAGACTATGAAGACCTACCCCATGGAGCAACAACTCGCCACTCTCCAACAGAAACCAGCAGGCTGCTCATCGTCTTCTTCCACCCATAGGTCTCCATCTTTCCAGAAGGATCAGAGGACCAGCGGGAAGCACCATCATAGGGAGAAGGAGCAGCATAGGTCTAAATCCATTCCCAGTCACCTCACCGGAAGGGCAAGTCCTCAAGTTCGCACTCCCATGGGAGAGTGGACTCTGCCCCCCGGCAGGCCTCTCCACTTCTGGACTGCTGTTGATAAAAGGCCCCCGCCTTTATCCAAATGTTAGGTGGGAGTCCTTTGGGGCATGAGCCTTTGGGTTCTTCCCTGAGTCTTCGGCCCTTCCAGCAGGTCACAGGGACCTATGCTAGGAGTCTGCCAAGAAGTATGGATTGAACAATATATCCATGTCCCTAGAAATACAGGTTACTCACTTGTAACAGGAGTTCTAGGAGTGGTATATGTTGCTCATCCACACGACCTCCCCGGTTTCGATGCGCAACCTGGCTTCCAGCAGGCTTGATCTGGTGTCCTGGGGTGGAGCTGAGGGTTTTACCACCCGGGTGGGTGGGAGGAGCCAGCTTGAAGACTTTCCGGCACATCTTAAAGCGGCAAGGTACCTGCCAAGAAGTGTGGATGGACAATATATACCACTCCTAGAACTCCTGTTACAGGTGAGTAACCTGTATATTTTGAATTTGTACAAATGTGATTGCTGTGACGTGAAACCTTTGTAAAAGAGCCTTTGGCTCAAAGGTACTTTCCTACATAAATAAATAAAAATAAATTAACCGTATTAAGTGTGGGCAGATTGTTGCCAAATCAGACAGGCACGATCTTTGTTTAGTGTGGCTTGGTCCTAGTCACATTTTTGTAAACTGTGAAAGTCGTGAAACCTTCTACTCCAAGACACTAAAAAAGATGGCAGAAATGCTTGAAGAGATGGTTTCCTGTACTACTTCCTCTCCAAAGCATACGGAAGAGGCTGCTTCCTCCCGTGCTAAAAAGGATAAACCTAACGAGTCAGATCCCAAGTCCACCAACACGGGTGAGGCTTCAAAATCCAAAAGGCCTATAGAACTGGCTGTGGAACCAGTTTCTGCTAAAAGAAAACAGGAGGAGAAAGATGTCACTGCACCTCCTGCTGATAAAGCAAAGAAGCTGGACAGACCGGCCATGCCATCTGCCGAGGACATTGCCAGAGCCCTGCAGGTTTTACAGGCACTCCAGGCTGCCGGTTCCTTGGTTTCTTCCCCCTGGTTCCCCCGATTCCTCCTTCAGCTCCTCCTAGCCAGGAACTGGTGTTTCTCTATGAAGAACCGGAGGAAGAAGGAGAACCCACTGAACCAGAAGTCTCTCCAGAGCAGGACTTTGGCTCCCCAACACAGGGACCAGATGACTATTTGTCTCACTATGCATTTGTGAGACAGATGGTGAATACCCCCAACTTTGCCACACAAGAGACTGTGGAGGATGTGGAGGAAGCTGAGTTCCTAGATACGATGGGTCTAGCCCCCACAGAATGACTTACTGCCTATCCACAAATCTCTCAGAAAGGCTGTCCTCGACATCCTACAAACAGTCCGGCCTGGTGGCGCTGAGGGTTGAGGCGCTGGACACCACACCACGACGTGTGGTGTGCCATGTCGGCAACCAGGGTTCGGGAGCAAGCTTGGGTTGTTGGGGGTTAGCGGGGACAGAGAGGATTGAGCTTCTGGAGGACAGCTCTCCTCTCCTCTCTTCTCCTGGGGAGGGTGAGTGGATGATTCCCCTGCGTGAGCGGCTCCTAGTGGAGGCTGGGAACGCTGCAGTCTGGGGATCGTGCAAGACGCAAGGAGAGGAGCCTTGGCAGCCATTTGTGAGCTAGGTGTGGGAGCGTGCCTGGTAGCACTGGATGGCATTGCACGTCTGGGCTCCTAGGGGGGAAGCTCCAGAACAGGGAAACCACCCATTGGCTGGGGGGTAGAGATCGCCTGCCCCCACCTCCACTGCCGGATCCTGCCCACTGCGACCTGGTCCCGACGTCGCCTACGCACATGGAGTGCCGGAAGAAAGCGCCAAGGAGCAGAAGGTGGTCCCACCCCCGGGGGAGGTATTCTGGGGGGAATGACTCCATTGGTGTGTCGCGGGCGAGTTTGGAATACAGGCACAGATGGGAGGATCTCAGGCTGGAGGGGACAAGGTAGGTCGACTGAAGAAGCCCCAGTCAGTTTTGACCAGAGTGAAAGAGAATTTGGGGGGGGGGGATCCTACAAACCCCCACTTCCATACCTGGGGTGGATAGGACAAATGCTGATTTTCTTTTTGTCCATCCAGATCATGAGGGAATGTTACAGGCAGCGACTTGTGATAAGGCCTTTGGCCTCTTGCTCACCAGACAGGGACTCCAGGAAGCTGGGTAGTATGAGGAAAAAGAGGTGCCTGGTGGCTTCCCTCTCCACAGGCAAGCCACTTACATGGCCTAAATGGCACAATACCAGAATGCCTTTTGGTAATCTGTCTTGGCCATGACTGAAAAGGTCACTGGGGATGTGGCAGTTGATTTGGCTGAAACAACCAGATCTGCCTTAGATGCCATTAAGTGCCAGTTCCATATGGCAGTGGATGCCAGTGACACAGCTTCCAAGCTCATGGCCCTTACCATTTCTGTGAGGAGATTTGCCTGGCTCAGGATTGCCAACCTCTCCCAGGACATCCAGTCTAAAGCCATGGATATTCCCTCCGAGAATGATTCTCTCTTTGGGGACAAGACTGAGGCTTATATGAAGAAGGTGGAGGAATGAATATAAGGCCACCTATAGAAGTAACTCGGCTCGCGACAAGCTCTCCATGTCCTACAAGCCCCAAGGTAGGCGAGGCATGAGGGAGTAGGAGCCACTACTCTAGGCCCTTCTTCCAAGCCCAAGCAATGCCAGACTACCAGCAGCCAAGGGGTTACTTTAGAGGTAGAAGGACTGCAAGGAGGACTGACCCAGCACCTCAGGCCAAGTCCCAGCCCAAATAGAACTCCTGACATTCTTGCACAGGTCTCCTCCCCCTCACCCAGTAGGAGGTAGGCTGGCTCACTTCCTTCAAGCATGGCAAGCCACTACCACAGACAAGTGGGTCTTTGGAGGTAGTGAGCCAGGGCTTGTCCCCGAGTTTCAAAGCATTCCCCAGACTGATGAGCAGGCTTTTCAGCCCGGCAACCTCAGCAGAAAAAGCTGTGTTAGAGTCAGAAGTTTGCCAACCTACTGTACATAAAGGCAGTTGAACTTGTCCCACTGTCCCAAAGGGGAAAACTTCTACTTCAGATACTTCATTACCCAAAAGAAAAATGGGGAATGGCGAGCTATTTTTAGATCTCGGGCTTCTGAACAAACATTTGACAAAGCCAGAGTTCAAGATGATTACCCTGGGCACAGCAGAGGGTCTGGCTGGCATCTGTGGACCTCAGAGATGCCTATTTCCACATTCCCATCTGACATAGCCACAGAAAGTATCTGTGGTTCAGGCTACCCTCGTGACACTACCAGTTTGCAGCACTACCCTTCAGCCTAACGTCTGCCTCCAGGGCATTCACCAACTGTCTAGCAGTGGTCGAGGCACACTTAAGAAGGTTGGGAGTCGCAGTGTTCCCTTACCTAGACAACTGAATAGTCATGGGACAGTCTCCCCAGCACACCAGAGACTCTCTGGCCCTAACTTGAGGCACCTTATAGTCTCTGAGATTCCAGGCGAATGCCCAGAAGTCCCAACTGGAACCCGTCCAGGTCCTAGAATTTGTAAGTGCAGAGCTGGACACCCTGCAAGGGAGGGCTTTCGTCCTAAAGATGGGGTACTCAACATTCTGGAGGTAGGGTCTTTCAGACTCAACAGATCCAGGCCAGCTAGGTATTTCCTGCAGCTGCCACAGCTGTGGTGCCGGGGCCAGATTTCAAATGAGGGACATTCAGTTCCGCCTAAGGTCCCTTTGATCTCAGAGGAGGGATCCTCTATCCAGATTAGTGCCTGTCACAAAACCTTTTCTGCGGGCCCTACAATGGAGGCAGGACAGCAACAACCTCAGGGAAGGAATGCCCTTTTGCCAAGAGGCTCCGTCGGTCATCCCCACCACAGATGCCTCCCTCCTGGGGTTGGGGGCACACCTGCGCGATTTGACAGTGAGCGGTACCTGCTCCCTTCAAGAGTCACTTATGCATATCAGCCTGCTAGAGCTCAGGGCAGGTTTCCTGGCTGTGCAGTCATTTGCCCCTCGGGTCAATGGCAAGGTGGTGCAAGTCAGGACAGACACTACCACAGTGTACTGCATCAGCAAGCAAGGAGGCACCGGGTCGACCTTGCAGTGCACAGAAGCCATGAAGGTGTGAAACCTGGCTTATTCTCCGCAGGTGTGTCTGTCTGCAATCCATCTGCTAGGGAAAGGCATACTCTGCATCACGGAATCCTGGTTATCCTCCAGAATCCCTAACTCCTCTCTCGCCATTCCTGACTATAGCTTATTCCACCAGGACCAGGGGAAGGCGAGGAGGGGTCGTGGTACTGTACGTTAGAAATTCCTTCTCATGCTCTATCATCTTCAACGAATCTTGCCCTTCTTCCCATGAATCAATTGTTTGCTCACCTATCCTTCCCCCTCTACATTGGGGCCCTATATACCCCACCAAAGACCTCACCTGACTCTGTAGTCAAGGCAATCTCTTCAATCTCCACCAAAATATCCAACGGCGAGCTCATGCTACTAGGCAATTTCAGTTTTGACTGGCTCTCCCCCTCTGCTAAACCCACCATCCTAAGGTTTGAATCCCTAAATCTTTCCCAGCTAATCCATGAACCCACTCGCCTAAACCACCAGTCCCAAAACCACGCCCTTCTGGATTGGATTCTATCTTCCCATCCCCACCGTATCTCCACCTCAGGTATATTCTCTGACGCCCTCAGTGACCACTGTATCACTTTCTGCATCCGTAAAATCCATTCACCACTCTCCCATCCCAAATTCATCTGGTCCTGCTCCCCACACAGCCTCTATGTCCCTGCCTCACTCCAAGACCTTGCTAATGCAGACTGGCTACTTGTGCTTTCCATGTCCAACGTTGACCTTGTCCTATCTCAGTTCTGCTGTATTTTCCAGAGAATCTGGGGCATGCATGCTCCCCTAAGGAAAGCAAGGGTAGAACGCCACCACCACCCCTGGATCACAGCCGACTTCATCACCTTGTGTCGCTCTAGGTACAAAGCATGGCGACTTTACAAATCCTCTCGTGCAGCAAGTGATCTTCAATCTTATAAACGCCTCAGAAATAAATGCACTGAGGCCACCCGGCAATCAAAATCTTCCTATTTTAAAGTACAATTCACAAAACCAGAACCCCTACGGCTGCCTTTCTGGAAGTTAACTCCCTCCTGACCTCCACCCCACCCACCCACCCACCAAACAGGCTTGTCTCGACCCATTATAATAGACGATAAACTGTCTCGGATCCCGCCTCCATGGCTGAGCTATTCAATAAGTTCTTAGTCTCCTGCGCCTACCCAACTCCACCCTCCCTCCCCAACTCGGCTAATCCATCCTCCCCTGACCTTGGTTTCTTTTCACCCATCACACCTCTGGAGGTATACAACGACCTACGCCCCTTAACTTTTCTGCAATCCAGTTCCTGACGGTATCCTACCTATAATGCCCGTGATCTCCAGCAGCTATTGTTGCCCCTCGACCCACATACTGAACGTCTCCCTAACCACAGCTACTGTTCCTGAAGCCTGGAAATTGGCCAGAATCATCCCTGTTCCCAAAGGAGGTGACCCCTCCCAACCGGGAAACTATAGGTCCATTTCCCTCCTCCCCTCCCTAGCCAAAGTCCAGGAATCCCTCGTACTGTCCAAACTGTCAGACTTTCTCTCTCTTCCAACAACTTTTTTCACCAGTTCAGTCTGGCTTCCAAAAACACCACTCCACCGTCACCACCCTTCTAAGCGTAACTGAGTCCATCCTCACTGCCATGGACAATAGCCAAGTCACAGCCACCATATTCATTAACCTGGCAAAAGCGTTCAAGACTGTCTCCCACCCGCTGCTACTCAGTAAACTTAGCTCTTTCGACATCGCCCAACCTGCTGTCGCCTGGCTCCACTCGTAGCTCCACAACAGGCAACAATTAGTTCAAGTAGGCGACACTCTCTCCTCTTGCTGTTGTATCTGGCATCTCCCAAGGCTCTATTCTTGGCCCCCTCCTGTTCTCTTTCTTCATAAACGACCTTCCCTCTTCCTGCCTCGCCTCAAACGTGCATCTTTACACAGATGACACTGTCATCTTTGCCTTGCGCCCCTCCTATGACACTGTTCTCCCCATTTTCCAAAACGATTTCAGAAAAGTCCAGTCCTGGTTCCTTGGGAACCTGCTCACACTCAGTACAAAAGAAAACGGTCACAATGGTCTTCGGTTCCAGACAGAAGCTAGCCCCTCCCACCCCTCCCACCCCGTGATCACCACCATGGATGGCTTTCCTCTGGAGCTAGTCTCAGCCTTCAAAGACCTGGGAGTTTGGCTGGACAGCCACCTCAACTTCTCCACTCATGTCAAGGCGATCTGTACCAAACTCCAGCCAAAACTCGCCATCCTCTACTGCCACAAATCTAGCCTACCAATCCCCACCCGGTGCTAGCTTATACGTAAAACTATCTTGCCAGTTATAGACTATGCCGACATAGTCTATGGAATGGCCCCATCCTCCTCTCTCTCCAGACTTGACATCCTTCTCAGTTCCTTCTGCCGCTTCGCCACTGCCTTACCTCCACTCACTCACCACTGCCTGCTCGACGCTCCACTCTCCCATAGGCAGGGCCCCTGGTGTTCTGGCGAGAATTTCTGATTTCGCAGCAGGGCCCTTCAGCGCAGCATTTTCTGATTTCATGCATGATTTATTCATTTCTGGCAGAATGCAGTCCTGTCATTATTAAATGTGATGTCATCGATGACATCATAATGCTGCGCATAGAGGAGGGGCTTTAGGATAAACGAGGTGGGAAAGAAAGAAAGCCTGACACTATGAAAAAACAGTATATTTATATGAAAATTCACGAAAAACGGTGAATTCTGCGGCACTATATATATTCTGCAGCATGATGCATGTACTCATGCAAATTTGCAAACTAGAGAACCAAGAGAATTCAAGGGCTCTGCCCAGCATGAACCATCCACGGCGCCTCCTTCCTAGCTAAATTCTGGTTTGGGTCCCTCCCCACCTCACCTCCTGCCTTACCCCAGCCACCTCCCTAAACTACCTCCTCACCACAGGGACCCCGCACTTTCCACCTCCCTTGCCCTTGCACTCTCACCAGCCAAGCTGCCGTCTTATACCGCCTCCCCCTTTTCTGTAATAATCTGCCCCCAACCTTTGCCTTGCCCTTTCTTGTTCTACGTTTACTCTGCTCCTCAGGCTTCAGCCCACCCTGCACTGCCCTATATGCTCCAATGGTCCCAGCGCGCAGCCAATGCATCACACAGTCCCCACTCACCTACCCCAGCTGCCTACTCCTAGCTGACTTCATCTCCATTCTCCCGCTGCACACACAGTTTAGCTGTTTATCACCGAATAATGTATTGTAACTGTTTATAAAAATGTTGTCCAAACTGTCTGTATTACTCAAGTACTGTTACTCTTTGTACAAACTGTACCCAGGTCGCAAATGGAATCAAGCCTTGGCTCAGTGTGCCTTTCCCAGTCATCAAATTTTAAATAAATAAATACATGTTTTGGCAGATTCTCTCGGCAGAATCTGCCAGAACCATCATGGGTGGTCCCTAAACAAACAGGTTCTGGACTCAGTATTCAGAAGGTAAGGCACACCAGAGATAGATCTCTTTGCCTTCACGACCAGTCACCAGCTGCCACAGTTCTGTTGCAGGCCTCCAGCTCAAGGGACAATGCCACTAGATGCCCTGAACCTGTATTGGTCAGTGAAGTTTCTTTATGCTTTTCCTTCCTTTCCTCTGCTGCTCAGAGTCCTTATAAAGCTCAGGACCCAGCTAGCAACTGTGATCCTAATAGCACCAGACTGGGCAAGGCAGCCATGGTACTCCCTCCTGCTGGCCCTTTCAGTGTCAGAGTCTATTAATCTTCCTCAGAAGCACAATCTCCTGACCTTATCGCAGGGCAGGTTCCTGTACCCCAACCTCAGGTCTCTATGTCTGAAGGCCTGGCTCTTGAAGACTTAGAGGCTGCCACTCTGCACCTCTCTGAGGAAGTTTTGAATATAGTCAGAGTTTCCAGGAAACCTTCAACTAGGAAGACCTATGCTTCCAAATGGAAAAGGTTTTCCTTCTGGTGCAACCAAAGGGATCTCAATCCATCATAGGCGGGGCTACCTGACCTCTTGGACTACTTAACCCACCTGCACTCACTGAGCCTCAGGCCCCCTACCTTAAAGGTCCACCTGGCAGCCATTTCAGCTGGCAAAGACCAGTCATTGGCTTTCCCACCCTGTCTTTAGAAAGTTCATTAACTCATTCAGGCCTGGATATATCTGTAGGTGGTGTCTGAAAGCATAGCCACTCAGGCCAATAACGCCTATAGACGTACTCACCTGACTTACACTCTGGCCTGGAAACATCTGAGGAAGTCAGCAGTTTTTACCTAAATATTAAACAAACCAAATTGCTTAGAATTGATTGCATAGCACTGTTAAAAGGTTAATTTCATGCTGAACAATTTTGCTGATACTTTGTGTCTGTCTTGTATACTTTAGGAGTTATTAGCATTTATTTAAGGTATGGTGTACATGGCTGACATCTGTCTCTCAAGCCTCACCTAAGCACCTTGAATAAATCTAAAAGAACACACAGTTGTTTGGTATTTCAACTAGTATAAAATAAAAACTAAATGGTTTACAATTGATTGCATAGCACCATTAGAAAGGTAATTTTGTGCTAAACAATTTTGCCACTGATACTTTGTGTCTACCAGGTATACTTTGGAAGTTATTCACATTTGTTTAAGGTATGGTGTGCATGGCTGACATTTGTCTCTCAAGCCTCACCTAAGCACCAAAAAAATATGAAAAAAACAGTTTGGGATTTCAGCTAGTATAAAAACCAAATTGATTACAATTGATTGCATTGCACCACTGGAAAGGTAATGTTGTGCTGAACAACTTTGCCACTCATACTTTGTGTGTAGCACTTACGGTTCAAGAGGTATTCACATTTGTTTGTGGCATGCTGATTATGGCTTGATTTTGCTTAGTAAGGCCCAGGATGCAGTGCTTGGAGTATACAGGGAGCAAGTGTTGGAAGCCTCAAAGAGCTCTTGTGGTGTGAATGAGTTAAGGGTCTTCATCTTCATCCTCCCCTTAGGGAGCCGGTCCCTCTTTGGGACCTGAACATTTGCATAGCCAAGCTCATAGAACCTCCGTTCAAGCCTATGGCAACAGCAGATTTGAAATATGTCACCTGGAAGACTCATCTTCCTGGTAGCCAGTACCTCGGCTAGAAGAGTCGGTGAGTTCAAGCCCTGTGTACAGATCTGAATTAATCTCCTTTCACAGGAATAAAGTGGTACTTCGAACCAGTAGGAAGTTCCTTATTAAGGTGGTATCAGATTTTCACCTGAACCAGTCCATAACCCTGCCAGTCTTTTTTATAGCTAACTTGAGCTCGGGGCCAACAAAAGTTAGGTAGCCTAGATGTCAAAAGAGCACTCAGCCACTGCATTGACCACATTAAGGCTTTAAGGCCAGAGCACACACAATTGTTTCTGACATATGGGGAAGCTGGCAAAGGTAAACCAGTTTCCTAAAGAACCACTGCATGCTGGATAGTAGCATGCATATAGTTTTGCTATGGCAAAGCTGGCAAGCAGCCACTTCCAGGCCCACTTTACACGTGGCACAGCTGCATCAGTGGCTGCAGCAAAAGACATTCCCCTGCTGGATATTTGTAAAGCAGCTACCTGGAAAAACTGTACATACTTTCACAAAGCACTACTGTTTGCACATTCAGTCCAGAAGTGATGCCAGTTTTGACACTGTAGTCCTGCAGAACCTTTTTCCTAAGTAGGTTCTGTATCCAATCTCCCAAGGTACTGCTTGGCATACTGCATCAGTTACGTGCACTGAGGGATTTCTGGGATTTGAAGGAAAAACTGCTTACCGTAGTAATCTTGTTTATTCCAGGGTATCCCTCAGTATGCTCAACTCTCCCACTCTGCCTCCTTTTCCAGAACTAGATGGGGGAGGTTCTGCACCCCTGCAGGTCACTTGTTATCCTGCCTGTTATATGTGTTATACTGTATGTGTTATTGTTAAGGTTGTACACTAGTCTGTTCTGTTTCCTTTTTTCAGGGAGCTGGTATTTTTTTCTACCCCCATTCGGGGTGAAGACTTTTTTTTTTTTATTAGGCTAGCATTGTTAAGGTCTCTTCACCCTTTTAGGCTTTGTAATGAATCTGAACGTTTTAGAATGCAGCAGCTCCTGGGGCAGCAGTTTGAATTGTAGCATGAGCCAAAGATAGTTCCATCATTTACAAACGTTCCAATCCTCCGAGGCAGTACAACACAAGAGACTAACTGCATCAGTTAAGCATACTGTGTGATCCCCTGAATGAAGCAAGGTTACTATGGTAAGTAATGTTTTCTTCCAGATTGTCCTGTAGGTTCTGTATCCCATCAGCTGTGTCCACTCTCCCACAGAACTTGGTGTCGTCCATGAATCAGCACATTTTGCCCAACTCATTACCTCCAATAGCTTCTTAAGAAGTCCGAACTATCCATTGTTTACCTGACACAAAATGGCCGCCCAGGGAGCCAGTCCCAGTATCATTGAAGAAGACAATGAACAACACCATCCCCATCACTGAGCCCTGTGCGACCCCACTTGTGACCTCTCTGGAGCCAGATAACTCCCCCCAAAACCACCCTCTGGGTTCTGTCCCTTAGCCAGTTTTCCACCCATCTGGTCATCTTCTCCCCAACCCCAAGATCTGCCAACTTCCTGATCAACCTTCTGTGGGGCACCGAGTCAAAGGCCCTGCTGAAATCCAGCTAGAGGATGTCTATTGCTTGGCCCCTGTCTACTGCCTTAGTGACCCAGTCAAAGAAGTCAATCAGATTAATTTGACATGATGTCCCCCCATGAAGACATGCTGCCTTGCATCCTGGAGACCATACTCCTCTAGATATTCTAGCAGCCTTTCCTTAAGTATGGTCTCCATGAATTTGCACACAGTTGAGGTCAGACTGACTGGTCTGTAATTCCCTGGGTCACCCTTGGGACCACTTTTGTGGAGAGGCACAACATGTGCTGTTTTCCAGTCCTGTGGTACCATGTCTGACTCCAGTGGACTATTAAATAGGCCTGCCAGTGGCCCTGCCAGCTCCTCAGCCAGTTCCCTTAGTACCCTTGAATGTACTGTCTCCGGGCCCGGTAATTTTGTTCACCTTTAATGCTAGCAGCCCCTATCTCTCTATCCTCCTCTATCACTACATTTGTGTTCCCCTTCCCAGCTGCTCCTCTTTTCCCTCCTGAAGGCACTGGTTCATCCTTCACCCTCATGGAGACGGAACAGAAGTATTCATTTAGTGTCTCTGCTTTTCCACGTTATCCTTCACCCATTCCTCCTCTTTCTTAAACCTAACAATCCCGTCCTTCTTGTCCCTTTTCTTGCTTATGTAGCAAAAGAAGGCCTTCTCTCCCTTCTGAAAGAGGGATTCCCGCCAAAAGTGTTACATTGCCGAATTAGAATAAGCATGCCCCCACTATATCTCATACCGAAAATTAGGAACAACATGAAGTCTTGCTGTATTCTGACATATGCAGTGATCCCCAACCGATGAACTGCCCCGGAAAACAAAGAGTTAACTTTCTATGCAGAGCATAGAATGCTGAGCTCGAGCTCGGTTGGAGTCTCTGTCTGGAGTGTTTGAAACACAAACCGTCAGATTCTTTACTCCGTCCCACGGAACGGTCCATCCGGAGATTTCTCCTTCAGCTCAGTTCGAAAGTCGGTTAAAGTCTCAGTTTTTGTTGCTTTTTAAATCGAAAAAGTTATCCGCATAGTCGGTTCAGTCTCTGTCTGTGGTGCCGTGAGTACTAGGTAGGAATTGTTCTGTTTTGTGTGTGGAACTTGTAAAAGTGCGGTCGGTTTGGCTGAACCGACCATTTGATAGTGAAATTTTGTGTTTTACTTAGTGTGTGGTTACCGGTTCTTTTCGGTTCTAAAAAAAACGTGTTTTACTACGTTTTTTTCCAATACCCGTGACAGGGTTAGGAACCGATAAGGGTGTCTTGCCTGGCGGTTGCCATAAAAAGGGTAAGTTGGCTAGGTTGGCCATGTCTGAGAAACCCAAGAAAAAAAACTGGCCCACTGTGTTTCAACACTGCAGTGAGTGTGGGGAGGTCTTTGCTAAGGCCGATCCCCACAACACCTGTGTTTATTGTCTAGGGTTTGACCACCTCGATTCAGACTGCCAAATATGTAAAAATTTGCCAAATCTACCCTTGAGGAGAGATTAGATAGACTGAGGGAAAAGGAGGCCGAGAAGTCCGCTGACCCGGATGGCCAGCCCGGTTTGGTAGCGACCGAACCAGAAGGAGTGCCCTCTGACCAGGGCGATACTTCTTCGGGCCAAAGAAGAGCTGGTTCCGAGGGATCGGTTCCGACCAAAAGAAAGCATAAAGAAAAATCGTCTGGTTCGGATCCAGAGGTTCATGTCCTGACTGCCAAGAGACAGCCAAGCAATTCGGATTGTGGAATCGCTTTGCCCGGTTCCTTCCGATCCCGCACCTTCTGGCAGGGGTTCGGTTCGGTTGGTTCCCCCGGTTCAAGATTATACCCTGGAAGATTTTTATGAACTGGGGTTTGAGGAGGAAGGGGAATTTGAGGATGATGATGGTGGAAGTGAGGGTCTGGATGTGCCTGTGGAACCGGACATCTCCCCAGACAGACCTTCAGGTGTTTCCCCTCCTAGGCTTTCTGAGTCCCCTTCTCACTTTATGTTCTACAGAAAGGTGGCTGAAACCCTCCAGCTTCCTATGGAGGAGGCATTGGAGGATCAGGAAGAGTCTGATTATGTAGAGATGATGGACATCCCAGAGTCCAGGAGACTGTCTGTTCCCCTCCACAAATCCTTTGGGAAGCAGACACAAAAAATCCTGAAGTCTCCTAACACCATACCTCCTGTGGATAGAAGAATGGACAAGAGGTATACACTTTCAGGCTCAGATACAGAGTTCCTATACCAGCAATGCAGCCATGTTGGGGTTGTGCAGGCTGCTGCCTGTGACAAGGCAAATATTCCCTTGGCTTCACACCCCCCCAGAAAAGGACTCCAGGAAGATTGATGCCATGGCAGAGAAACAGTACATGGCATCCTCTTTGGGACTCAGGCAGGCAAATTATATTGCCTACACAGCCAGGTACCAGAAGTCCAGGTGAGACACTGTACTGGCACTGGCTAAACAGGCCTCCCCCCAGCTAGCCAAGGAGCTGGAGGAGGTGGCTGCAGGTGGGACTAAGGCATCCAAAGTACAATTTCATGCTGCTGTGGACTCCAATGATGTGTCATCAAGAGTCATGGCTACATCTGTCGCTCTTCAGAGAATGGCTTGGCTCAGATGTACTAGCCTCTCACAGGATACTCGGACTAAGGCCATGGATTTTCCTGTTGTGGGTAATTCTCTGGGGAGCAGACAGAGAATTACATGAAAAAAATGGACGAGTACAGGACCACTTATAGGAGTGCTCAGGCCAAGGAAAGGCAGACAGCTGCTCAAAAGCAGCAGTCTAGGGGCAGGGGCAGGCCTTTTCACAGGCCTTTTTACCAAGCTCATGCCTCTTCTCCTTTTTCGCAGAGGGGTTCTTCAGAGGGAGAGGCAGAAGGGGGATGAGCAGAGCTGCATCCACCCCTCAGCCTAAGGCCCCTGCCACGCAGACACCCTGATGTGTCTGCCCGGGTCAACTCTCCTCTTCCAGTAGGGGGCAGTCTGGCTTACTTTGTCCAGGACTGGAAGTCTGTTACATCAGACAAGTGGGTCCTGGAACTAGTAAGCCAGGGCTGGTTCTCAGCTTCAAAATTTCCGAAGATGAGAGCCAGATCTTTTCCACCTGCAGGTCTCTCAGAAACCCTTGCCCTAGAGGCAGAGGTTTCATCTCTTCTGGCCTTAAGAGCCATAGAGAGAGTTCCTACCCTACACAGGGGCAAAGGTCTGTACTCCAGGTACTTCCTTACCCCAAAAAAGACAGGGGAGTGGCGACCCATCCTAGACCTAAGATACCTGAACAAACATCTTTTAAAGTCAAAGTTCAAGATGGTAACTCTGGGAATAATTCTTCCCTCCCTAAGGCCAGGAGACTGACTAGCTTCCCTGGACCTCAGAGATGCCTATTTTCACATTCCCATCAGGTGCTCCCACAGAAAGTACCTCAGGTTCGAGTTGCCCTCTGGGCATTACCAGTTCAAAGCGATGCCCTTTGGTCTAACATCAGTCCCAAGGGTTTTCACAAAGTGCTTGGCAGTAGTAGTTGCCTTTCTAAGAAGGCAAAAGAGTTCTGTCTTTCCATATCTGGATGACTGGCTCATAGTGGGCCAGTCTCCAGACCAAGTCAAGTCAGACCTGCAAGTGACCCAGCAAGTGCTCACTTCTCTAGGATTTTTTCTCAACCTTCCCAAGTCAGTGCTCGAGCCAGTGCAGCTCCTTACCTTTATAGGGGCAGAGCTGAATACTGTCAAAGCAAGAGCCTTTCTTCCTCTGGAAAGGGCAAAAGTTCTTATAGAATTGGCTTCTTCCTTCAGCCTTCAGGTGTCTCAACCAGCAAGGCATTTCCTCCAGCTCCTGGGCCACATGGCAGCTTCTACAGCAGTGGTCCAAGGAGCAAGGTTCCAGATGAAGGATATTCAGTTCCATCTGAGGGCCTTTTGGTCTCAAAAGGAAAAATTCCCTTACCAAACTGATTCCTGTGACTCAGACCCTGATCCAAGCCCTCCAATGGTGGCAGGATCAGGACAACTGAAGGCGGGGGTCCCATTTGCCACTCAGTCTCATTCAGTGGTCCTTACCACGCATGCTTCTCTTCTGGGTTGGAGAGCCCATCTGGGGGCCCTCACTGCCCAGGGACTGTGGTCCCCTCAGGAATCCCTTCTTCATATCAACCTCCTGGAAAGCAGGGCAGTTTTTCTGGCCCTGAAAGCTTTCTCTCAGTCAGTGCGGAACAGGGTGGTTCAAGTCAGAACAGACAACACCACCACCATGTAGTACATCAACAAGCAGGGAGGCACTCGGTCCACAGCCTTGTGCACAGAAGCCATGAAGTTGTGGTCCCTGGTTTATTTCCTGCAGGCCTGTCTGATAGCAGTTCACCTTCCAGGGAAGGACAGTGTGCTAGCAGATGCACTGAACAGGATCTCTCAGGGCCATCACCAATGGTCCTTGGACCCTCCGGTGTTGAAAGTGATTTTTTCAAGGTGGGGCACTTAAGAGATGGATCTCTTTGCATCCCCAGACAATCACCAGCTTCCTCTCTTTTGTTTGCAGACCCCCAGTCTTGGGCTCAGTCCCCCTAGATGCTCTGATTCTGAACTGGGAAGGGAAATTTCTGTATGCCTTTCCTCCCCTTTTCTGTTCAAAGTTTTAGTCAAGATAAGGTCACAGCCTTGCAAAGTGATTCTGATTGCTCCAGACTGGGCCAGACAGCCCTGGTACCCCCTGTTGCTGTCCCTAGCAGTCCATCTTCCCCTGTCTCTTCCTAGGAATTAGAACCTGTTAACCTTCTCTCAGGGGAGGATTTGGTACCCCAATCTTCAGTCTCTCAATCTCAAGGCATGGCTCTTGAGGAGTTAAGAGTTTGCAGATTTGCATCTGTCTCAGGGGGTTCTGGATATTCTCAAAGCTTCTCGAAAGCCCTCCACTAGAAAGACTTATAACTCCAAATGGAAGAGATTCAGCATTTGGTGTTCCAAGAACCATATTTCTCTAGATACTGCTGAGTTGCCTACAGTTCTGGATTATATGGTCCATCTTAATGGCCTAGGACTCAGACCAGCTACTCTGAAGGTACACTTGTCAGCTGTTTCTGCCTTTCTGTCAGTGGGGAAGTCTTCCTTACTTTCATCCCATCCTGTATTCTGTAAATTTTTTAAAGGATTGCTTCATACCAATCCTCCCTTTAGAGACCCTGCCCCTGCCTGGGATTTAAATGTTTGCATTGCTCAACTTATGCAACTTCCTTTTGAGCCTATGTCCTCAGCAGAGCTTAAGTACTTAACTTGGAAAACTGTGTTCTTGGTAGCCATTACCTCTGTCAGGCGTATCAGTGAATTACAGGCCCTGTCAGTGGAACCTGATTTTATCTCCTTTCATAGGGATAAAGTGGTCCTTCGAACCAATAGAAGGTTCTTGCCCAAAGTGGTTTAAGACTTTCACCTGAACTAGTCTGTCTCTCTCCCTGTTTTCTTCACTGATCATTCTTCCTCAGGAGAGAGGAGGCTACACAGTTTAGATGTTAAAAGGGCCCTTAGCTACTACATAGAGCATACCAAGGGTCACAGGTTTGACTCCCTCCAGTTGTTCCTCACTTATGGAGAAGTGGGGAAGGGCAAACCTGCCACTAAGAGAATTATTGCCAGGTGGATTGTATCTTGTATACAATTCTGCTATGAAAAACTGGGAAAGATTCCTCCCTCAGGCCTGAGGGCTCACTCCACAAGAGGTACAGCTGCTTCCCTGGCTGCTGCCAGGGATATTCCGCTCTTAGAAATCTGTCAGGCAGCCACCTGGAAAACAGTCCATACCTTACCAAGCATTACTCTCTGGATATCCAGGCTAGGAGTGATGCTCGGTTTGACACAGCAGTACTTCAGAACCTATTCCCAAAGTAGGTTCTGTCCCTCCTCCATGGAGGTACTGCTTGGTAGTCTGCATGTGTCAGAATACAGCAAGACTTAATGTTGTTTGAAGAAAAAATTACTCACCTTAGTAATTGTGTTTCTTCTATTGGAGTCTTGCTGTATTCTGACCTCCCTCCCTGCCTCCCCTCTCAGAACCTGTTTTTGGGAAGTGGGTGGGCAGATGCAGTGTGGCACCCTAGGGGTGCTCCTTGTTTACACCCTCTTCCCTTTGTTTGGGTGTTGATTTTCTTACTGTTATTTGCATTAGATTGGTTATTGTCTTTTGGGTTTCCTGACTTGAGTCTTCCTTTGGGAACCCAAAACTTTTACTGCCGGTTGGCGAGTAGGGATTTTACAATTTCCACATAGAATTTTTAGTTAGTGGGCTCGTAAGAATCTGACGGTTTGTGTTTGAAACACTCCAGACAGAGACTCCAACCAAGCTCGAGCTCAGCATTCTATGCTCTGCATAGAAAGTTAACTCTTTTTATCTCCGGGGCAGTTCATCAGTTGGGGATCACTGCATATGTCAGAATACAGCAAGACTCAAATAGAAGAAACACAATTACTAAGGTGAGTAATTTTTTCTTCTGTATCACGTCGTTTTAAAGTTATGGGCTGTTTTGTAACCCTGATTTCAACTACCTATTCAAAAAGCCAGTTTCAGTGAAGAGCCACTGAAGATGTCATCTTCTGAATTCATAGTCCAGTCCTCCCTATCAGCAACCTAATAGGATCTGCTTTTCCAAAGTTTAAGAAACTGTGGCTAAAGTAATCCTTTAAAAAAAAAAAAATGACATAGGGTTTTCTGCAGTGCTTGTGTTTCCAGAATGTTCAGATGCATGGCACTGCACTTTAGAACACGCCAGGAGGTGGTTTTGGAATGCAGCACTGAACCAAGGCATAGAATGTCAAGGTGGTGCACAATTTTAAAATGGGGGGGGGGGGACATACAATCTCAGAATATGGCAGGGACATGCCATCTCAAAATGTGGTAGGACAGTCAGTCTCAGAATGTGACTGACACACATTGAGGAATTTGGTGTGGACTGGCAATTTCCGAATATAGTGGGGATGCATGCTGTCGGAATGTGACAGGCCATACCATATTATTCTGAAATTGCTTGTCCCTGACACATTCTGAAATTGAGCATCACTGCCGCATTCCAAAATTGAGCATCACTGCCACATAAAGAAACTACCACCACATTCCAAAACTCTACATCGCCACCACATTCCAAAATTGTGCATCACTGCCGCACTCCGAATCTGTGCGTTACTGCTACATTCTGAACGTGAGCGTCACCACCATATTCCGAAACTGCAAATCTCCACCGCATTCTGAAATTGTGCATCACAGCCACATTACAAAATTTTTCGTCACCACGGCATTACGAACCTGTGCGTCACCACCACGTTCCAAACCTGTGCGGCACTGCTGCATTCAGAACCTGTGTATCAGTGCCACATTCCAAAATTGTGCATCACCGACACATTCCAAAATTGTGCGTTACTGCCACATTCCGAACCTGTGCGTCACCACCGCTGTCTGAAATTATGCTTTACTGCCACATTCTGAACCTGTGCATCACTACCACATTCCAAACTTATGCGTCACCGACGCATTCTGAACCCATCGTCCACCACCGCATTTAATGGTGTCATCCTACCACATTCCAAAATTGTGTGTCAGCACCACATTCTGAAATTATATGTTCCAACTCCTTTCTGAGATTGTCATTGCTGCATTCCATAATTGCAACCTGTTGACATTTGAAATCCCATACCTGCAGTATTCTAAAACTGCACACAACTTTGTCATTCTGAAGCTATGTTTGCTGCTGCTTTCCAACTTCGTCACATTCTGAAGTACTGTAGCTACATCTCACATGATGCATATGCTGGCCCACCCAGCGTCAGTTTTCCTTTTTCAGATGTTTACTACAACTGCAGTTTTAAGTAACACAGGAGAAATAAGTCATATAGCAGGGAGGACTAGGTTGTGAGTTCAGGAGATGACATCAGTAGCTCTTCTCTGAAACTGGCTCTTTTGAACAGGCGGTGAATTAAGAATTACAAAATGACTTGTAACTTTTAAATGAAGTAACTTGCATATCTAATTTTTGGCATGAGGCCGATTGAGGATATGCTGCTGATCCAAATTCTAAATTGATGCCAAAAAGTTTGGCCTCAGTCCCTCTTAAATTCCTTCAGCTGTCTGCAGCTTCTTCTGTGCCTTAGCTGGCTGGACTTCCTTACTTGCCTCGCTTGCCAACCCTAGGTCATTTTCCCTATCCACCTGTCTCTTCCTGAATTTCATGTAGGCTAACCTCTTTTCCCTAGAACTGAACCAGCTGGGCGCTTTGGCCCTTGTGTTCTGCCTCCTGAGCCCAACACACTCCTCTGTGGCCGCCAGTATTCCTTCCTTAATGATGACTCACCTTTGCTCCACCACCATATCTGCTCTGATGTCTGCCAGATGGCTCCTTAGCACTTCCTCCATCTTCCTGAAGTCCGCCCTCCTGAAATTCAATATTTTAGACTTGGGATACTTTCCCTGCCCATGTCCAAGTGGAACCACACTGTATAATGGTCACTCCCACCCAGGGGCTCCCTGACCATTATTTCCTGTACATGCTCCCCATTCGTGTGCACCATATCAAGAATTGCCTCTGCTCTTGTTGGTTCTGTGATGCCCTGAGTCAGGAATCCACTCTTTAGTCCTTCCAGGATCACCTGTCTCCTAACACATGTTGTGGATAGTGGATGTGATGCTGTGGATGAAAGAAATAAAAACATACTGATGATAAAATCTAATTATGTCTGAAATATATAAAACTGTGTAATTAATTTGTTTTTGCATACTAACAAGTACTGCATTAAAGCAGCTGCTTGCCAGCCCCTTATCCAGAGAAAGCATGTGGCTAATTGGCCGCCCATTGCTGGTTGGAGTATTTTGAAAATGTTTTTTGGGGCAGAAAGATTAATTTAAACAAACACTGTGTTTACACGGAATAGCCCAACTAACATGAATCTCATTTCGATGGGGCCCTGCTTCTACCCAAGGACATCATGCTAAAGGAATTTATTGGAGCCACACAATAAAAAAATTAATCAATGGAGGACTTGAATTTATACTATTACAGGTCTTCCTCCTCACAAAATGTAGTATTTGGATCGGAGTCTGGGCGGGGTATTGTGTGCCCCCTTCCCATCAGACTCTTTAGGCATGACAGCCCTGTTTCTGCCTAATTCTCCTGCTTGGGGCATTGAAGCACAGATGGGCCAATTGATACGAGTGCTTAATGTCACACAGTGTGCCAGTAGCTGTAATGCAGTTGCTTTAAACGTGGATGAGTTCATAGTTCTGTGCTCTAACCACTAAGCGACACTGAAATGCAAGTATCAAGTCTGCATTATTTCATATTTATTTACTGTCATTCTGGATTTCAGAGGCAAGTGCAAAAACTCGTGATGGTGTCCAGTGTGCCTTTGAAGAATTAGTTGAAAAAATCATTCAGACGCCTGGACTGTGGGAAAGTGAATCACAGAATAAAGGAGTAAGGTTGTCGAACCAAGCAGAAGGTGGCGGTGGTGGAGCCTGTGGAGGATACTGTTCCATGTTATGAATTCTTAGTACGCCATTGTTTTCTGGTCTCTTTAATCAGTTAGTGAAATTTTCTCCTGTACATAACTTCATTAACTGCTACTTTAAGGACATTGCTGTTTGCACACTTTTGTATCTCTAGCACTCACTGGTAGAGCATGTGCAATCTGGTCATCTTGAATATTTAACATGCAAGTGTCATACGCTGCCAAAGGAAATGATAGCAGTTGTCTAGAAAATATGTTTACTGTGGTTTTTAGAACATAGCTTGAGAGATCATGTTCTTAAATGCTGGCATTTGTTTCCTTCAGCTTTTTTCAAACTCACTCTCTTTTTTTCTAATAATATTTTTGTTTTCCCAATTCCAGACTGTTACATTTATTTGGCAGCATGAACATGTTATATGCACAAAACATGCAAGAATAATTTGTGAGAACCAGATTTAAAAACTATACAAGATGACTGTTAGAAAACTGAGAATTATACATGGAGACAGAGTCAGCATTATACATCCTGCTTAGACCACTGAAGGTTATTTCAGACAAGGTATTTTAGCTATCGAGGAAACAAATATGTTAAACTGTTGTATGCCTTGTGTTTTATTTTGTTTAGCAACTAGTTGTGTAAAATTCTGGCCTGTTGCACTCTGAATTAATTTTAAATTGTTGTAGAAGTGCCACCTAGACCTTGTGCTTTGTCACGTTTATAGAGCGTACAGTTATTTCCATTTTAAGTCTCAGACAGATGTATCGAAGTGAGATATAGCACAGTTACAGTGACGTTTTATCATGCAACGGCCTACAAAGACCGGTAGTATGAAGGGGTTGTATACCATTTAAAAAGGGGATCAACTGTCTCATTGTGAAGCCACCACATTATTAACTGATTTTTCTTTTTGTTTTCAGTTACAAAATGTCATAATTGTGTCTCTTGATGTTTGGGGTTTATGGTATAAAAAAATCTGATGAGAGCAGGACCTAAGGATTGTCTGAGAACATGTAAAATAACTAAGTAGCAACTGTGAATTATGAGGCTCTAATTCCATTGAGGAGTTCTGATAGCATCATAGATCACGATAACAAAGTCAACAGATCCCTGAGATGGAATAAACCTAATGAAGATTTTGTTCATTGTTCTGTCACAGATTACCACAGTTTGCCAGCAAGTTACATTTTGAGTCCTGTTGTGGTTATTCTATGGTATTTCCTCTAAATTATCCCCTTGAGAGAGCAACCGGCACCTCCAGCAGAATTTTGAAACGCATATTTAGTCTCAGTTCAGCTTATATTTAACACTTCTTTGTTTGCCAACTATATCATTTAATATTGAAGTTATTTGCATGAAAACAGGATCTTCTTTGCATTCTTCAGTTTCATTTGCTTATTCTCCACCTGGGGTCGTAATATTGCTTGAGACACCAATTACTCCCATGGCATCAGATGTGATGTTAAAATAGAGAATCATGACTTTAAGTGGAGAATGAACTTCTGGGACAAATGAACTTTTAAAGGATACAAATCCTGTGTTCATGCAAATTTCCTTAGTATTAAATATGGGGGAGGAGAAATCTATGGAATATATACTTTATCTTGAGGTGTCAGCAACTCTCTTAAGTAGCAAGGTAACATATATTTCAGAATTGACATGTAAACCTTTGCGTTTAAGCCTTGTGGAAAAGCTAGTAAGCCAACCATTTACTAAATATATTAACATATATCGGGAAGCACTTGAAATTTTGAAAGGAAAAGAATTTAGGAATTGTAGCGGCTTACACTTTATGCTTCTTGTGTTCAGAAAATTTTCTTTAAAAGGGTAGGAGAGAAGCAAAAAGAATATTTTGCTGGGATAAGATAATACCTTTATTAGGCTAATGAAAAGTTCAAGATACAGGCAACCTTTAAGCTTGTATGTTTAACTTCTTGTTGGCCTAAGATATGTATTATCTTTACCCTTCAAAAAGATTTTCTTTTTGTTTCTCTGCTGTATTTTTGTGGGCTAACACAGCACAACCCTAGTTTAGTATTTAAAAGGGTATAATTTTGCCACTTATTCACGTGTTCTGGGAATATAAACTCTGTTTACATTGTTTAAAGTAATTAATTTGGGCATATGTGAAGTCTGTTGAATAACCACAAGTGTTTTTGTGTTTGTTTTGAATTAGTCCTGTTTTTTGTTCTTATTTAGGGTCCCTTGTTAATGCTGCCTTTTTTTCGCTCACTCACTACATTCATTTTTTAATCAACAGTTCTGAAACTCAGTGACATCAGTTAAGCTGAATTATGCAGTGAAGTTTCCATGCAGGGCTCTTCCACTTAAGTAATGCTACTCAGTTACGAAACTGCTGAACTAAAAAATGAATTTTGGGGAGGAAAAAGGCTGCATTAAAAATAAAAGCTAAATATGGAAAAAAAAAATAGGACTATTTTAAAACAAGCATATAAAGCAGTACACTCGGGGTTATTAAACAGACTTCCCCGATGCTCAGCATTACAGTTATATATCAAACACTGTAAACAACAGGGTTTATATCTCCTTAAGGTAGCATATGGAAAGTTTTCTTGTTAAAAAAACAAATTCTAAAAGCAGAACTCCATATCAACTGCTTTTGCTTTGAGTATTGTATCATAAATAAAGTACTGTAAAGTATGACCTGTGGGGAAAAATTAAATCTGTAACTGTAAATAAATCCATATTTGATATTTCAGATATCCATGTTGTTTTTCTTCAAGGCTTAACAAAAACACTTAACTCATGGACAGTTCTTAGCTTCTATAGCACACACGATACATCTTCAAAAGTGTGAAGTATTTTTGTTGCAGTACATTTTTGTTTTGTCTTATCCCATTTTAAAGCAGCTGTGTATCACTGTCTATGAATGGCATTGTATAGTTTTTGTAGTTTTTTTTTGTTCCCCAGGAAAGGAGGGTTAGGCAGTTCTGTTTTCAGCTTCGTCACAGATGCAAATGGCCAATGAGCCACATTAAGTTGTTAGTGGTATTTTATTGAGTGGGAGAAATTTGGTCTGGACACCAGAACAGTTCTACTGTTTTCGAGAAGTGCTATAGGATCTTTAACAACCACCAGAACAGTAAATAAGTAAGTAAAGTGCATTTACATAGCGCCCATCCCAGAGGTAAAAATGATACACAACAATAATAAACCTAAAACAGGATAAAACAATAAGCAACAATATAACCTAAAGAAATAATAAAGCAAATGCAGCAGTATATAATGTTTTTAACTGTAATCCCCAAATGATTTTTTAAAAAGATGCACGTTCAGCCCCCACTTGAAAATTGCCACCTCAAATGCTCGATCTCCAGAGGATTTAAGGCTGGCCCTGGGAACTGCTAGGAGGCCCTCGGTGGAAGAGCAGAGCAAAAGCACAGGATGGCCAGCCTGGTCTTAGAGGTGAGCTAGCCCACCTTGAAGATGATCCCCCACCTCACCGGCAGCCAGCGCAGTTCACGTAGATCTGGGGTAGTGTGACAGGACTTCGGATGGCCCATCAGCAACCAGACCGCCGTTTTGTGCACCAACTGCAGGTGCTGGACAACCCCTCCATTGACCCTGAGGTACAGAGCGTTGCAGTAATCAAGTTGTGATGTCGCAAAAGCGAGTGCCAATGATTGCTGTCATCAGGTGAAATCAAGGTTTTTATCCGGGAAACATTCCTCAAGCGGTAAAAACCACTTCTGACAACTGGTGACACCTGAGCCACAAGTGTTAGTCCATCATCGAGGATGATGCCTAGATTTTTCACCTTGGTAGATGCCGCCAAGGGTATGGGGCTAAGGAATAACCCTGTTCCTATCCTGGTAACACTCACATCCCGCCTACAACCAGGCTAAATCACTAGTACCTCCATCTTGTCCAGATTGAGTCTTAAGTCAGCTAGAGGACATCCAGACCTGGATCTCGGCCAAACATTTATTCAGCACTTCCACGGTGTCATCCATCCCAGGTGCAAACGACATGTATAGCTGGGTATCATCTGCGCAGCAGTGAAAACCCAGACTGTACTGTCTAATAATCTCACCCAAGGGAAGCATAGACACTGCGAGCAACATAGGCAACAGGATCGAGCCATGGGGAACTCCACTTGACAGGGGCTTTGGGCAGCTTGAGAAATTCCCCATCACTACCCTCTGCATCTTGGCTGTAGGAAAGGACCCAAACCAGTGGATGACGGTACTGTGAGTCCATGGAGCCTCCCTAGGGAATCCAACAGCACTAAATGGTCCACTGTGTTAAATGCCGAGGAGAGAACAAGTATTGGCCACTCTTCCCTCTTTCTTGCCCTGAGGAGATCATTCTGCAATCTGACTAATGCCATTTCAGTGCTATGCCTTGACCTAATCCCGGACTGGAAGGGCTCATAGATGTCATAGGCCGTGAGGTGCGCCTCGAGCTGCAAAACCACAACTTTCTCAATAACCTTAACCCAGAAATGGGAAGTTACAGATAGGTCTATGAATCACCAAGACTTCTGGGTCGAAAGATAGTTTCTTTAAGAGGGGTCTCACCAGCACCTCTTTCAAGGTGTATGGGAAACGCTCCTCCAAAAGCGAGCACCAGACAATCTCGGCTAACATCGGACCAATGGACTCGAGACATCTCATTAAGAGTCGAGTTGTGCCCAGGTCATGTTCACAGTATATGGGCTGCAGCTTCTAAATCACCTCTCAAACCTATGCCACACCTCGTGCCATGCTGCGGCACCCGGGTTTGGGAACAGCCCCAGGCCGTCGGGGGGGATGGCAGGGGAAGGAGAGGATCGAGCATCCGGAGTACAGCTCTCCTCTCCCTGGGGTGGGTTCTGGGGATCCACGGTGCAGTGGAGACTGGAGGTGCTACCTGTGCCTGATGTACATAAGGGGAGGAGCGCAGCAGATGCCTATGGCTCCTCCTTGCAGGCATCATTGCACGCCCACACTCCTAGGGGGCAACCTAAGAAGAAATCCCCGGCCCCGGTGATAGGCAAAGGCGCCAGTCTTGGCCACACACCCGACATCGGGCTCACTCTCCAAGTGTGCTTCCCAACTCCAGCCTGGCACATTAGACTATAGCTAGAGTGCCAGGGCATAAGGCGTTCAACCTCAGGGGGCTCAGAGCTGGGGGATCTGCCAAGCTGGGTCGGCCTGGATCAGCGAGCTTCAGACAGGGAGGTTGAGCCTGGGCTGAGAGGTTGCTGGAGAGAGTTCCTCGGGGATCCGGTAGAAACAGTCTACAAAAAAAAAAAAAAACCTGTAGCTACTTAATTGGCCAAACTCACTCAGACAATAGAGTGCTTCTGGATACACCCGACTAGCCACACTAAGCAACAACAATGCCCTGCTAGATTCCAGCCCTAATGGAGGACACCCTGTCAGAGAGAAAACGAGCAAACTCCTCGCACTGTGTGACTGAAGATGCTTTTTTTTTTGGCTGCAGACAGGCAGGATGGAGAAGCCTGTCCACAGTACAGAAAAGTAGAGCTGGTCTGTTTGTCCCTGCAGCAGTCTCCCAGGACAGGAACACTGCCTTCATATGCTTGATTGCCCTTTGATATTCACCATAATGAATTCTCAAAGCCAGTTTGTCCTCCTCAGACTGAGCTCTCCACCAGCAGCGCTGCAACTTCCGATCCCTGGTCTTCATCTCCCGAGAGCCCCATCAGACCTCTGTGTCTCAAGCGAGAAGACCTGGGTCGTACACGAGCCGATGCAACAGAATGAAACAGGCTGACGGGACCTCCGTTTTAATGTCTCATCCAAATGACGGCACCTCAGTTATGCAGCACCACCCTCATACTACAGTGTCAATATGGGGATTTGGCCTAAGTTTCTGGTGTAGGGTTAGAACCCACAACCATCCGATCTTCTGGCCTCACAGACGAGCGCAACCTGCTGAGCCATTGATATGCTGCTTCCTCTACTAAATGAGAGCTAAAAAGATTCATTTTTGTACATATTTGTTCCTATTTAGTCCCAAACTGAAAAATTATGTAATCATTAAAACATAATGAGAATGTGTGAGTAAATCTAACCCTGTGAAGGGGGTGTTCCATGTGACAAAGCTGAGTGCCTTATAGAAATGTAGAATTGGACAGCAGATGAGGACCGTTTGGCCCACCTAGTCTGCTTATGTTCCCTACCTACTGTCACACCATATATCCTACTTCATCTCCGGCTTTACCCCACCTTTCCTTGCTTCTGAGGTTCCCTTATTCTTATCCCATACCTTCTTAAAGCCCATTAGTCTTTGCTCCCACCACCTCCTCAGGGAGACTGTTCCAAGCATCCACTACCTTTTCTGTAAAGAAGTGTTTTCTTACATTTCCTCTGATTCTACCCCCCTCCAGCTTCATCGCATGATCACTTGTTCTTGTGCATCCTTTTCTCTGAAAAAGGCTTCCCTCTTGAACCTTATTTATACCCTTGAGGTATTTGAAAGTCTCTGTCATACCCCCCTTCCTCCAATCTGCACATAGTGAGGTCCTTCAGTCTCCCCTCATAGGACTTTTGATGTAGATCCCACACCATTTTAGTTGCCCTCCTATGGACTGCCTCAACTCCGTTTGTCCTTTTGGAGATAAGGACTCCAGAACTGGACACAGTATTGTAGGTGGGGTCTCACCAGAGACTGATACAGCGGTATCACCACCTCCCTCTTTCTGCTGGTGGTACCCCTCCCTATGCACCCTAGCATCCCACTGGCTCTCCCCACTGCTTTGTCACACTGTTTGGTTACCTTTAGGATATCAGATACGATAACTCCCAGGTCTCTTTCCAGTTTGTTGGTCTCCAGTACTAGTTCCCCATTTTGTACTCTCATCCTGGATTTCTACACCCCAAGTGCATGATTTTGCATTTTTTTGCATTACAACTTAATCACCACTTTCTAGACCACTCCTTAAGCTTACCTAGCTCTCTGTTCATGTTTTTCCACCTCCCCAAGTGACCACTCTATTGTAGATTTTTGTGTCACCTGCAAAATGCATACCTTCCCTTCTAGTACTTCTGTAATATCGCTACTGTTAAAGAGGACTGGTCCCAATACTGATCCATGTGGCAGAGATTTGAAAATGCATTCTGAGTTCCATAATTTATATACATTCCACTCTCTCCTTCAGGCTGATTGCACTAGTAAGCATAGTAAGGGATTCCTGGGGTTTGAAAGTATTTTATGCGCTTTACCAGTACCGATTTTATCAGGTAGCCAGGTAAGACAGACAGCATGCATGTAGTGGCTCAAGTGGGATGTAAAGTATGAGCATAATGAGGATGAAAATAAACTGGGATGACCAACTCTTTGGCCAGCCCCTGAAATGGCTCTGAACGCACCGACCAGAAAAATATACTGAGAGTGTCAACAAACTGGGATGTCAAAAGTGCAGTCTGTGCCAGTGGTTAAAAATTAAAAACAAAGACTCCGACTCGTACCAGAAACTGCTTTGAACACGCCAACCAAGAAAGCAGCAGGAGATAAAGGAGAGATTTCTTACCATTGGATTTTAGTAACTCAGCCAGCAGTTAGCGGTTAGTTAGAGCAGGGCTGGCTCAGCCTGCAATCAGCTGCTAGTTAGAACAGGGCTGCTAATATGTGACAGGTCTAAGATGCTCATCAGCATGCATTTCCTGCCTCTGGCGTCTGGTGTATACAGACTGCAACGTTTATTGTATACAGTATTAAAAGCATTGCAACTAATGCGTCTGGTTTTTGCCAACAGAGTTTCGTCCACACAAAATGAATGTCCAGTATAAGGGTGTCCGACATAAGTGGATTCGACTCTGCTGTCTTCAGCCTACCTCCTCATATCTCCTGCATTCTTTCAAAGTCTGCCCTCCTGAAATCCCATACTTTTTTTCAATGTACTGTATGTGTTTTGCTATGTTCTAGGTTGGACTGGTACAGTATGTGCAAATATGCATCTTTCATGCTTGTAAAGACTACTTAGATCTTACTTCAAGGGGCCTCCTTGCAGTAGGCAACACCTTAAGAACTGAGCCACCAGGCGCTAGGACCACACGGAAAAATTAGCTAGCAGTGTCTGGTGGGGGACTGCCCACCCGGTGTCACATGGCCCGCCCGCCTCTAGTTCTATCCCACCGTCGACCTGCGCACGTCTGACCTCCCGGAATGTTGCTGCAGTCGACCACCATTTTTGATAGATATGCCTTCCAAATGTTCTTATTTTCTACAAAAAATTAGTAGCATTCGACATCGGAGTGCATGTCTGAGAAAGATGACCATACCTCATGTCTACGCTGGGGCCTAACCTCAACACTGAGGATTGTGAGGCCTGCCAGAGCTTTAACCAGGCCACATGAAAGTGACATCAAAAAGTCCTGGAAGCCCATCTGTTGAAACAAAAACTGGCTTGAATGGAAAAGGAGCTGCAGCAGGTGCGGAGCACTTCTTCATCTCCTGGGGTCTCTTCTGGCGCCCACTCCTCCAAGCAGAAGAAGCACAAGTGGGACAAAAACAAGCACTGGGACTGGGATTGGTTTCCCTTCAAGCCGGGGACCTCTTAGGAGGCCGCAGACAATGAGCGTCCCTCTACCTGTAAAAGAGAGGCGCCACTCTGGCCAAACCTGCTCGTCCTGCTTCAGAGCAGCCTATGGCCCCCCTGCCCGAGTTGGTGTCAGTTTCGGTGGGGACCTCTGGAGATTCGGAGGCTACTCCCACCCTTAGGCCCTTCAAATCTCAATCAGGGCCTAAGTCGGGTGGTTCGGCTAGTAAGTTGGACGCCAGCTCCGCTGATGTCTGCACAGCCTTGGTGCTCACATCGGACCCTGATTCAAGGTCTGATGTAGGTCCTTCAGACCAGCGCGCACTGCTGCTCCAGCCACAGCCGTCCAAGAGGAATCCCCCACTCGGGACAACCTTTCGTCTCCAGTTGGGCCTGCACACTCCCCTGCCCCCACCTGGAGCTGGAAGACACCCTCCCCCCGTGGGTCCACAGCCAGATACTCAGCCTGAGCCTTCTGGCATCCCTTCGGGACCTCAGTCAGGTCCCTCAGCCCTACCGTCTGGTCCTTCTCCAGGTTACCCGATGCCAGGCTACCATACTCAAGGCCAGGATTCTTGATGCCAGGGTATCCAAGACCCGGTTTTCTGATGCCAGTGTGCCCAACACCAGACTATCCACTGTCGGGTTATCCGATGCCTGTCTATCAGCATCCTCCACTGCCTTCTCCACAGCCGCTGGGGGATTATGATGCTCTCTTTGCTTCATGGTGGAACAGAACCAAGCACTAGCTCTTGTCGAAGCTGGACTGACAAAAGCTGACCGTGCCTCCCACACCGGTCTGGCCGGCCCCTACTCCACGTTCCCTCTCACCTATCGAGACACATCCCTCCACTTCCAGACGCACATTGAGTGCCTCCGTGGGAGAGGACTATGGTCGTGGGCAGGCTGAACCTCAGAAGGAGGACCCCCGCGAAGGTCCCTTTCTCTGGACAGGAGTCCTTCACAAGACTCCGATTCGGACTCTGCCTTTTTTGTCTTGGGCTCTGGATCCCCTCCACCGTAGGAGACCAAGCGTAAGGAGACTCCTAAGTCTCCCCCAGAGGACCCCTCCTTCATGAATATCCTCTGAAAAATTCAGGAGGGTGACAGCAGGAAGACAGAGGAGCAGGATCCTCTGCGTCAGAGGTTGGCAGAGCACCTTGAACTCCCGGAGCTGGTCCCCCCATCTTATCCTGCCTTGGATGGGGCCCCACGAAGATTTGGCCACCACGATATGACAGCAGCCGTCATCCGTCATGCCCATCTTCAAGAAGATTGACAGATTGTATCATGCCCCAGAGGGGAAAGACCATTTGGTCAACCACCCTAAAGCTGATTTGGTGGTTATCAGTGTGGCAGTTGGCTGCTTAACTAAGTCTAAGCATATGAGTACCTCCCCTCCTGACAAGGAGTCGAGGCAACTTGACCAGTTAGATCGCAGGGTTTATTCATCTTCTACTCTGGCCCTCTGGACTCTGAATTATGCAGCCAACATGGTTTGCTACCAGAAGGCCATCCTGGGTCAGCGTAAAGCTGAATTTGCGGCCTCGCCAGACTGTGAAGCCAAGACCAAAATTGAACAGACTGTTAAGACAGCAGAGATTACCTGCAGCTACACCCTACAAGCTACTTGTGATGCTGTCCACGCCTCCGCCAGAAGCACGATGATGGTAGTCTGACATTGCAGACACTCCTGGCTGCGGGTATCTGGTTTCGCCCAGGATGTTCAGGCGTGCATCCTGGACTCCTCCTTCATTGGCTTGGTGCTCTTTGAAGGAGACATTCAGTGCAATCCCTCTATCACACTAACCCCAAGTCTCAGCAGCCATTTCACCATCAACAAAGATGCCAAACAAGGCAGTTGCCCACCAAATGTCAGGGAAAGCATCAGGCTACCTCTTCTGCTTCCACCCCCGCCAAGTCGCACAGACCTTCCTGTGCGGCACTCCCCAACCCTCCCTCCGCCTCTTGACTCACGGTCTGCCCCCACCCCATCCATACTTCCGGAGGAGCCAGTCAGGGGCAGATTAGCCAGTCACCTGTCCGGGTAGGAGGCGATCACAACAGGCTGTTTGGTTCTTCATCTAATAGCTCAAGGTCAAATGATAGAGTTCATAGAGAGACCTCCAGAAAATCCTTCAGGTCACTCATTACCCGCAAGGTCACATTACTCTCATCAGAGAGGAGATTCAGGCTCTGTTGCTAAAATCTGCCATAGAACCCGTTTCTCATGGCCAAGTAGGAAGAAGGTATTACTTCCACTTCTTTCTGGTCCCAAAAAAGACGGAAGACATCCGCCCAATACTGGACCTCGGCACGCTTAACCTCTTCGCAGAATACAAGAGGTTTCGCATGCTGACCCTCCCAGGACTGTTGACACTGCTCCATCAAGGACACTGGCTCTGTGCCCTGGATATGCAGGATGCATATCTACACATCCCTGTCTTCCTGGCCCACCACCACGTCCTCGGTTTTACGTTCCAGGGGGAGCATTTCCAATTCAAGTCCCTCCCCTTTGGCCTTTCATCGGCACACAGGGTGTTTACCAAGTGCCTAGCGGTGGTGGCAGCAGCTTTATGGTGTCAGGGTCACTATGTGATTCCGTACCTAGATAACTGGCTCCTGTCAGCCCCATCAAGGGACGGCCTAGAAACTTCTCTGGCAGCCACCCTGAACCTCTTCCACCGGGTGGGGGTCACGGTGACTTGCCCCAAGTCTCACCTTTCCCCTTCCCTGCGCCTCCCATTTATTTGGGTGGTACTGGATACTATCCAGGGTCAGACCTTCCTCCCCTTGGACAGGGTGGGAACACTGCAGAGGCAAGCTCGTCTTGTGGCTTCCAGATGGATAACAGCCATAACGGTCTTCTGCTACTGGGTCTCATGGCGGCGGTTATCCCTACGGTACCCCTGCTGTTGTCTGAACACTCTTGATGTGTAGGGTAAACAATAATACAGATTCTTGTGTCTTGGAATCTGCCAAGAAACATTCGTAAACGAGCAAGGAGTACTAAAAGTTTATTATGCTATTTACGCCAAGCATGTGACAGAGAAAATCACAAGGGAGATGGGTTTCTCACCATTCCTGAAGAATGTACATAATCTCCAGAATTGTAGATCTTAGGTTCTCTAAGATCTTGTTCTGTCTCTCCCCGCGCTCCAGCTCTCTGCCCTTCTAGAGCAGCTACAGTAGTGTCTCGAGAGCGCTACAGTGGGTTGCAGACAGCTAAATACTACAGATAACAGCATAGCAACAGAGATTATAACATAGTTACAGATATAAGAAACAATATTTATTGGTCCTAAGTCATTCTCAATTGGATAATGACTTAGGAGACAGAATTACTAATGAGTATCATGTGAGACAGAATATGCTTCCATTAGCATTATAGCATGGATAAAAGAAATGCTGACAGTTCAGACTACATTTGTTGCTTATGTACAATATAAAACATAGAGACATAACAAAGGCCTGTCTCTGTCAGCTTGCTTAGAGACAGAGAACTGCTGACAGGCCTATTACACGACAGATCTGAGTATAAAATACACTACATATAATTATATGAGAATGAGTATACAGTAATCACTGATGCCTCTGAGTCATCTTATCAGTAATTAGGTAGATAATATATGGAATATCTATAAAAGACACATACTCTAGATAAATGTATTATAGTGAGGTATAATGAATCATGCATGATCAGTATTGGCATAGTGCAAAATAGCAGTATTACAGTACAATAGACCAGGAATACAGTGTGAGGTGTATGTGGGACGATAGGGGGCATAATTCAAGCGTAACAATCCCTTCGTTGTTGCCCTAATTGCAAAAGTGGCAACACAACAAAAAGATTGAGGTTAGGCACTATTCCTCTACAGGCCCGTGGCATGAACCTGATAGAGGAATATTAACTGGTCACACAGGTTTTCCTTAAACAAAATGTGATTATAAGGGAAAATGTTAGTAAACCTTGTAACTTCACAGTGGTGTTTTCCAATATCAAAACAATCAGTAAATACTGATATATATCAGATGTGTATCTGTCCTATTGGGAAGAAATTGAAGAGACAAACTTAAGTTGCCTGTATGGATATTAAAAATAAGTAAAAACAGAGATAGAGCATCAAGATAGGACTAGACTTAATGATATCTGGTTCCGGGATGGGAACAGGTGTGATTACCATATAACGTATTACCTGTTTAGGGAGTAAAAACAGAAGTTAGAAAAGTTCACTTTGCATAACCTTTAGTCCATATCAGAAGAATGTATAGTTTGTCACCACACAATGTTCCACATCAGCAGAATATACCACCTCGAAGGATGGCATCTTTCAGTTGGTAAGTTGAACAGGACACGAAATGTCAATGTCCACAAGGCATAAACTACGAACAGTTCCAGGGATAAATCCAGGGTTTCTTCAAATGTCAGATGAAGAGTCATAGTTCAAATTCGATGCATTCAGATTTTCCAAAGGTTGATCCAAATGTTCAGGAGGCAGCAGTATTTTTATAGGCCTCAGCAGGGGGTGCATTAGATTGCACATTGAGTTTCACAATGGAATAGCAACAGTGTTCAGTTGAAGATGATCACACGGCTGCACAAAGTGTAAAAGTTAATGACAGTACTCCGTTTGTTTGAGGTGCCAGCCAGGCTTGGAAAACAAGCAGTGAAGAAAATGGATTTCTTGATTGTAGATCAAATGAAGAGTCTTCTTGCTGAGTTAGGGGATTGTCCCTACCCCAGACTTGCTTCAAAATGTTCATAACAATGAGCTTGATTGTAGAATCTAATTGGCCGGACTGAATACAGTTTATTTGAAAGTTCATAAGTGGAAGCCCAATTTCAGTTATTAGGCCTGTATTCACAAGTTGGTAATACAAGTTGGAAGATGTCACAGCTGCATAAAAGGTGATGTTCCTTTCAGGTACGACAATCAATGTTCAGAGTTGGTCACGATTCCAAGACCTCATGGTAAACAAGGAAAGGCGGTAGTTTCAACCTTTCATGATAAAAGTTCCCCGCGCCCACTGACTTTCTATACACTTTGCCGAAGATTTGCTTCTCTGCCTGCAAACTGCACATCCTAGGACTGCTACTTGTAAACTGTGTACTGAATCTGTAACTGTGTACTGAAGTTTTGTAACTATGTACCACACACCAGCTAGACTTGGTTACAGATACTTTGCTTTTGTATTTTTTCTCCCTCTCTGCTGTCCCTCCCTCCTTGTGACTACATGCTTTTTTTTGTTTTCTTTTTCCTCTCCCCCCACGCCTAGCTCCTGCTGTCTCACCCCCCACCCATGGCGCCAGGGCCAGACACTACCGCCTCTCGGTCTTTGTCTCCCTTGGTTGTCTCCCCATCCCCGGCTGTCTGCCACCTAGCCACCCCCACCGATTTAGCCTTGCAGCGTCATCTCTTTGTCTTCTCCTGCCTCGCCCTACTAATACCCTGCTCCTCTCTCTTCTCTCCTTTCAGAGCTCCAGCCCCTGAACAGGGCCTTTGTGAGGAGCGCCAAGCACAGTCACGGCTCCAATAGCCAGCTGCCTCAGCCATCGCCTGGACCCACCTTTGGAACACAGAGCGCCGGGTAAGAAGTCCTCTCTGAGCCGGTGAAGCCGAAAATGGCCACCATAGATTGCTATGCGCTCTGCCTTGCCGAATTGGACCCCTGTTCCACAGGACCGCCGCTGATTGGCTGGCACTGTTTCTCTCTGCTTTTCTGCTCGCTGGGTGCTGCACCCATTGACTTTCTATACGCTTTGCTGAAGATTTGCGCCCCCCTCCGGCCTTAATTAAATACACTGCAAACACCGCCCACCTGCTTACTCTCACTGCCCCCTTCCGTCTACTGGCTCATCCCTCTTAGGACCTCCTCATCTCACTTGTGTAGTACTTTCTCCTATCTCATCACATTTTTTGACCCACATCCCGCTCACAGTCCACCCGGACCTTACAGTGATGTGGCCGCCTGCCCACTGTTCCTTCCACTCCTACTTACCCTGACCCCTTTTTCTCCCTTCCAAGCCCTGTTAAACCACGTATGCCACAATGTCACACCTCCAGCCTCCCGATTCAAAACTGCTGCTCCCAGGGAACACTCCTCTACAGACCCTGCCCACCGCATTGCCCACCCACTTGAACTGAAGAGTTTTTCTTCTGCCCTGATAAACCCTATGCATGGGACTACCTACACGCTATGTACTCTCTAGTACCACACTGGGCCAACCCACTGACCACCGCCTACGACCATTACCATTATAAACGACACAGACTATCGTTCAAAGGGTTACGAATATACACCCTAAAACTCTTCCTTCTTCTCTCCCTCATCTCGGGAAATGTTCATCCGAACCTGGGCCTCCCAGCACCAGCCCCCCAAAAACCTCGGGGTCTCATCCTGGCTACCCTTAATATCTGCAGCTTGCTACCAAAGATCAACGCCCTTCAAGCCTTCATTTGCCAACACAACCCTGATATCCTGGCACTGGTCGAAACCTGGCTGACGCCAAAAGTACCGGACCAGGCACTAACCTTTCCAGGCTACAATAATTCTTAGGCAAGATAGGGTCTCTAAAAAGGTGGTGGATGTGCCATTCTTATCAGGGACACTCTCACGTGGCATCCCCTAGGGGCTCCCCTATGGACCACCTCAGCATAAATTCTGCCAATAAAAATTATGCTTGGGGCAAACCAGAAAGCCTTAAGTATCGCATCCATATACATTCCACCAAAGGATCAAAAACTTGGCCTCAACGAAGTTCTAAATTTCATTGACTCACAGCCCACTGACTCTGAACTAATCCTGCTAGGAGACTTCAACATTAACTGGCTAGGACCTGAGGCAAGTGCCCCTAAAGACTTCCTTGCTGCAGCCAGTTTTACACAGATGGTTTCATCCACTACCAGAACCAACTACAAAATGGGTACCTGCACTCTCCTAGACTGGGTTCTCACCAACCATCCCACTAGGATCTCACACACCACAGTTCTCCCAGACTCCCTCAGCGACCACTCATCAGTTACCTGTGTATGGTCAAATAAATTCCTTAAGCCGCCCCCAAAAATCATCTCCAGCAGAGTCCTCCCTTGTGGCAAACTCATCCACTTCAAACTCTGCCTGCTCCAGCAAGACTGGTCACCTACATGCACGACGACTGATGTTAACCAGGCCCTAGATTCCTTCATCGCTACTTTTAATAGGGCTTGTGACCACTTTGCCCCGATCAAAAAATAGAAATTAAAAATGCTCTGTAACCCATGGATCACTGGGAAACTGCTAAAGCAGCCAAAACTGCGGGATCACCTCTGTGCTGTTGCCGAGGAAACCAGAAACCAACTGGATATTCAAAAATACAAGCAAGCCAGAAATGCCTGCACTAAAGCTATCAGACTTATGAAAAATACTTACTATATAAATGCTCTCACTAACACCTGGGGGAATGGTCAAGCATTCTGGAAAAACATCAAGGAAATCGCAGGAAAGAAGCCAAAAAACTCCCCAGCTGTGTTATTTGTTGATGGATCAATCATCGTTGACCATGCTGTCATAGCAAACTCCTTTAACCTGGCTTTTACAGACCTCAGCACTGTCCTTCCCTCAGATTACTTCGAAGATAAAGCTACCACCACTGGCCCCTCTCAGCCCAAATTGGTTCACCCCCTTTTTTACTTTAGGGAGGTCAGCCTAAAGGATGCACGCCGCTACGTTGCCACTGCCATCTCTAAATCCAGAACTAGTGGAGACATTCTGGACCTCAAGCTCCTGTCACTTACCCTAGATCAGGTTTTTCATCCCCTTACAAAAATACTGAACCTCTCTCTAAGCAGCGGAAACTTCCCTGACAAATGGAAAACCGCAATAGTGACCCCAGTCCACAAAGGCGGTGACCAGACCATCCATTCAAACTGCCGTCCTATATCAGTACTGCACCCGCTCTCTAAGGCACTTGAGCGTATTGTGGCAGACCAACTCACCAACCATCTGGACAAATACAACATTCTATGTGTCAAGCAACACGGTTTCTGGAAAGGCCACAGTACCACCACTGCTTTCCTAGATCTCACCGGGGCTGTCCATAATTCTCTGGACCACAGCAAACTAACAGGTGCGTTAGTTATCGATCTCTCCAAAGCTTTCGACACAGCCCACCATAGGCTGCTTATTGACCAGCTACTAAATACCGGACTGTCACCTGACTGTGTACTGTGGTTTAGTAGCTACCTCGAAAACTGGATGCAACGAGTAAAAATTGCAAACACTCTTTATGACACCTTGCCAGTCCGCTCAGGTGTACCTCAAGGCTCCATTCTGGGGTCACTCCTGTTTGTCTTTTTCTAAACTCCCTACCGCAAGCTTGCACTGAAAACATCATCTTGTACGCTGATGATGCAGTGGTGTTCACCTCCCATAAAGATCCCAGGGCCCTACAGGATAACCTCCAGTTGGGTTTCAGCACCACTGAGTCTTGGTTCCACAATCGCAAACTAGTACTAAATCACAAAAAAACAAAAAGCATGCTATTTTGCAGCTCTCACAATCCGCACAAGCAACACCACTTGATGATCTCCACTGCTCAAGGTAACAACTTGGAGCAGGTTCAGTCCTTCAAATATCTTGGGATTCTGCTTGGCCCTAGCCTCTCCTATGGGGCACACACTGACTATGTTGCAGAATCAGCAAACATTCGACTCGGTCTTCTATGCAAACACAGAGAAAGTCTTAAACCTGAAGCACTAAAGATTGCCATACGGAGCTTCGTGGTCTCAATCATTGACTATGGTCTCATCATTTACACCTCTGCCACGACGACAGCCCTCAGATGGGTGCAAACTACCTGAAGTAAGGCCTGTCGACTTCTTACAGGTGCACACCGGCTCACCCACACTTGTGACTTATATGTACAGACTGGATGGCTTCATCTATCAAATCGCATAAAGTATCTCACATGTACCATGGCAAAGCAAATCTGGGGAATGCGCACCCAGGTGTGTCTACCCGTCTGCAGACAAACACAAACTGTTGGAGCACTAGGAGATCGAATCAACAGCTCCTTAAAATCCCCTACTGTCGCACCTCCCAGGCACAACAATCTTTTGCCTACAGAGCACCACTCTGGCTGAATGACCTTGACCCCCACCATCTCCTCAGCAAACACACTTGATGCGTTCAAAGCTAGTCTCTGGAACCACCTTGCTGCCACTAGCTCCTGCGACTGCTACAACTAGTTTGCCTCTTTCTGTACCTGGCTCTCCTTTCTGTACTTCAAGCCAACTCCTCGGGATTCTCTCCCGTCTCACTTCTCACAACTGTATGCTCTTACTAGCTACCTTCTCGCATGACAAATGCCTCTGGCTGCTTATGTACTCTAACCTCCACCCCCCCCAACCCCCATTTGGCTGTTGTAATTTTTTGGTATTATATCGTGACCATTGTGTGTTGATTATTCTTGCCTTTTTCATGTAATGATGTTCTTTGACGTGGAACCTTTGTAAAAGAGCCTTGGCTCAAAGGTATTGTAATCCTAGACCTCATAAATAAATTAAAATAAAAAAAGATGATCAATAGAATGGACGGTTGCCAGACAATCAGAGATGGATGTTGCCGGATGAAAATGCGGCAGTGACACTGTGAGAGTCACAAAACATGGCTTCCTGGATTGTGCAGGAATAAGTTTCAAAACATATAGCAATACTGGTGTGTGTGGTGACATATCCAAGGTTCCTTGCCATTGACAAGGGAATAGTGCTAGATTCAAATAAACATTTGTTAACACATGCAATAGAAGTGCAAAATGTGGTAATGCCACTGACCCTTATGTCTGTCATGTATGAGATCAAGGATATATCTTAATTCCAGATCCCGGAAGAGATAACCAAAGGGTTGTAAAGACATAATAGCTATAGGCAGTACAAAGGACTGTCCTAGCTATATGATGCTCATCTGCTTCCTTAATGTGAGCAGAAAATTAATTCATTAACATGATCATTTGTCAGGTCAAACCCCTTCACAATATCCTTAATATTATAAATGTAAATCACTCTTTATGAGCAAAATCATGTATACCGTGCAGTGGTTTGGGGGGGGGGGTATGATATATTTCATACTATCATTAACCTTTAACATATGTGTTTGAATGATGGCTGTATCAGCCTTATTTCAAATAGATAAGTCAGAGCCAAATAGGCCTGAGTCTAAACCTGTGTTCTTATTAAAAATAAGAAAAACAAAAACATAATGCCTAGTACCTTTGGGTAGGTTTACAGTCATAAGATGTGCCACTAGCAGTCAGTGATGTGAAAATCCTGTGTGTGTACGTGTGGTGCTATCAGTCCCTGTATAGGGAGTCATTAATGAGTACCTGGTATGCTGCCAGGGTATTCAATCACATCATTATTTAAAAAAAAAATGTGGGAAGTGTTTGTTGTGAAACATATAACAAATCATTCCAAGCTCTAAAATGTGAAATTTAAAAATCACTGGAATGTGCATGAACTGCACTTTATTAACTAGGGTATCTGGTTGAAAAGTGGCTATTAAGACCACTTGGTGGGCCAGCGTTCTGTTTTGGGCACTCCGTATTAAGTGTCACAAATTATGAAGCATCATAGGGTTAAAAAAAAACCAAAAACCTTAAGGTCTAATGGCTTTTATTGCCATGTAAATTTGGATGCAAAATTCCTGATATCAGTAAAATGTAAACAGGAGTCCAGAAAAAGTCTAGCTACTAGAATTGATCCAAAGCAATGATCATAACATTCAGTAGGGCCTCACTACCCTTCTGGACAATGAACATGTCTTTTAGGACTTTAGTGTGAATTCCACAGGATGCAATTAAATCATGTGGGCTTGTGAGGTGTTCTGCCTCAACAACCTTTTAGGATTTATTTATTTAGCTTTTGTTGACCAGGTAAGTACAATAGACAAGACAATTGCCTATTTTCAGGTACGACCCGGGAGAGTACAGGAATTACAGATTTAAGTACATAGGACAACATGATACAGATTAAAACAGCTTACAGGTCATGTAAGGCATAATTTTGTACAGTATGTACATAACAGAATAACACGTAGCAACTAAGAGCAGTACAAAAGGTACAAGTTGAGATGCAGCAGATACAACACTATTTACAACGTAAAGGCCCCAGAAGGTAGAGTCTTTTGTCCAGAACACATCCAGGAGAAAGGAGTGCTGTGAAGGATCAGGATAGATCACGGGGGTTTGGGATAACCACAGGCCGAAAAGAGTTTGAGTTGGTTCCATAGGGAGGATCGAAGGCACACCTGTGAGTGGGAGAAGCAAACCTGGGCAGGGAATGCGTCCCACAGTCTGGGAGCACATGCAGAAAAATCTCTATACCCCATTTGAGTCCAGGTAGCAGGTATCTTAATGGTGGGACCCAGAGACCTCAGGGAATAGGATGAGGAGGCTGCTGGGACAAGGAATTTCACCAGCCCCGAAGGGGTGCCAGTGCCTAGGACCTTGCCCATGAAGCACCCCAGGACAAAGTCTGTGTGATTTGAGGGGGAGAGCCAGTTCAGCTTGCTATAAAGGTCACGATGGGTGAGATGAGGGGCAGCCAGAGTAAAGCGGCAGACATTATTGTAGGCAGTAGACCACCTAGAAAGGTGAGCTTTGGAGGAGCGGGCAAACAAAAGGAGCCCGTAGCAAAGTGAAAAGAGGAGCACACCTCTGGTAAGAGCAAGATGGGCAGCAGGAGTAAGGTTGCTCTTAGCTCTGTAGCCAGACCCAGTTTGCAGTTGGCAGTCTTGCATACATTCTCAATATGGCGGCCAAGGTCAAGCTGCGGGTCCAGTGTCATTCCCAAGGTATTTAAAGTTGTCGGTAATAGGGATCAGAACACCATCTGTACCAGTAACGCATAACGGAGCAGGAGAGGCCTTAATCTTGGCCTGGGACCCAAAGAGCATGGCCTGTTTTTTTTTTGTTTTTTTTAAGATTAAGAACCAACTTGTGGGACGAGATCCAGGACTGAATGTTCCCTAACTCCTCACTCGGGTGGTGATTAATGACCCCCTATGTCCAGGGAGTGAGTGAGGATGACCAGGTCATCCACACACAGGATTGGCTTACAGTGGACAGAGGCGGTGGGGAGATTGTTTACAAAAATGAAGAAGAGCAGGGGCCTCAGGATTGAGCCTTGGGGGACACCCATGGTTACAGAAGTAGAGCCCGAGAGCTCCTTGCCATATTTGACAAGCTGCTTTCTGGCATGTAGATAGTTGGAGAACCAACAGAGCACACCCGGTGATAGACCATAGGACCTAAGCTAAGTGTAGAGCATGGCATGATCAACAAGATCAAAGGCCTTGGAGAGATGTATAAAGATAGCCCCAGAGAGTTTGCCCTGGTCCATAGCCGGCCTGATCCAGGATGAGACAGTGACAAGGGCAGAGGATGTGCTGTGCCCTTTCCGAAAGCCATGCTGCACAGGTGACAATAGGTCATGTGACTGCAAGTACTCCAAGAGTTGCCCTGCCACAACTTTCTCAAGAAGTTTGCTGACCGCTGACAAAATGGCTATCGGATGGTAGTTTTCAATCCGTTTGGGGTTCCCCTGTTTAAGAATAGAGACCACCCTGGTGACCTTCCATATGTCCGGGATAACACCAGATGACAGGGACAGATTGAAAATATGGGCCACCAGGGGGGCAATACTGTAAGCACCAAGACAGAGGAGCTTCGGTTCCAACCCATCATGGCCAGCACTTGAGAAGGGGGAGAGGCCCGAGAGCAATCTCTGCACCTCTTGCACCATTACAGCCTTAAAATGAAAGGGCAGGTGGGGTGGTAGAGGGGCTGGGACCTGTTCACAGTTATCACCTCCACCAGGGGGGAATGATGAGGTGAAAGCAGATAGGTCAGAGAAATACAGGTTAAATGCATTTGTGATGGTTAGCGAGTTGTTGCAGCTAGCACCATCAATAAGCATATCAGAGGTCTCACCACTCGGGGAACCGCAAACTATGTTTTTAATGTTCCTCCAGAACCTCCTGGGGTCCCTGGCTGAGCTCAGCAGTACAGTTTTACAAAACTCACTTTTAGCAGCCCTTATTGCCGCCTTGCACTCATTTCTGATTCTCCTGTACTGCTGAAATACAGCCTGATCTGCCGTGGCTCTGAATTTTGCCCAGCACTTTTCTCTGTACTTCATAAGGGCTAAAAGGCTCCCATGTAACCACTTTGTAGCCGACCCCGTGACCCTCCATCTGATGAGGGGGGCATGCTTATCCTGCAGAGCCCTGAAAGTGCTGAGGAAGTGACTGACAGCAGATGAGGAGTCCTGGGCATTCCATACTGCAGACCAGTCAGTGTGCTGGAGATAATCTTGGAAGGAGCCAAGATCAGACCCGGAGTAGTCTCTGACCTGAATGATCTCATGCAGAATTTTCAGGGAAGGGATCTTCCACACACAGTACACGGGGGAGTGGTTAGAGATTGAGTCGAGAAGGATGCCCGACGAGCTGATCCTCTCTGGTCTGTTTGTTAGGACCCAGTCCAGAAGAGAGCTCACTCCACCACTGGGAGAGCACCTGGTAGGATCCTTGATGAGCTGCGACAAGGAGAGACCAGCAAGCAGCGGCTCAAATGCTTCAGTGTTACTACCAAGCCAGTTAAGTTTAAGATCACGCAGGATAATTAGCTCGTTATGCCGGGTCACAGCACCAACTGTGTCGAGGAGGACGGACAACCCCTCTAGGCCCCCCATGGGAGGATTGTAGGTAAATATAATATGTATCTTTTTGGTCATCCCAAGCAACAGTACTGTGTGCAGTAACTCACAGGGGGACTGCAGTGGCTGTTGACAGCGCAAAACTGACAGGTTGAGGTGGCTCCTGTAATAGACCAAGATGCCACCCCACCCCATTTGTTTCCTGGACAGTCAAGCCTGACTAGGTCATAGCCCGGAAGGGCACACGTAATTTGGAGTAGAGGGTTTAAGCCAAGTTTCAGTTATGCCAAGGATGTCAGGTCTATGGTAGGTGACCCAAGCAAGAAGTTCTGCCAAGTTGGGCGGGAGGCTACGAATATTGAGATGAGCTATTTTCAGCCCTTTGACAGCCAACCAGGTCACAGCTGAGGGGGAGGCTTGGCAAGGCGGACCAGGGTTAAGCTCAGTGTCACCCGCGAGTGCTAGGGTCACCAGTAGTAGCCAAAGGCGATGCCTTAAGGGAGGGGAGCCATCCCTGGCAGGCAGCTTGCGGCCATATCGCCTGACCACAAGGGCAGGGCACAGGAGGCACCTAAGGTCAAGACTGCAGAGAACCCGGGGGTCTGCCTCCAGCTATAAGGTTGGAGAATGTGAAGTCTGTCTCCACAGGCTGGGTACAAGTGCCCCAGGGTTCTCCCACAGGAGGAGCACCGACACCAGTAAACCAGGGCATGCTAAGGACAGTGAGGAGACCAAAGGTGAAGAAGCACGAGTGGAAGGGGTGACACTATCGTAAATAAATACTCAGGGTTCCCCATGTCAGTACGAGGGGTAGTTGGCATGGAGCGATGGTAAAAAAAAAACTACTAATCACTGGGCCCCAAGTAGCAGCCAATGGAGCCTCCCACAAAAGGAAAAAGCTGGATGACCAGCAGCTACCATCCACTTTTACTGGAATTAGAGAGCCCACTCAACCAAGTGAACACTGTTGCATCCCAATTAGCACCCGTGATTGATTAAACTAAGGTAATAGCCACTACAGAGGAGCGTCCAGCCCCACTAAGGGGATCCCACCCGTGGACGAGAGGCAGGGACCTCTGCTTAAAATGCAAGGGTAACTAGCCTAGAGTGGGTACTAGGGCAGACTCAAGCAGCCAGTAGCTATGCTATGCGAGCAATACGGAACATAGAGGATAATGTATGGTCCTCTATCGTTAACCGGTCAGTTAACAGTTGAGAGGTTGCCAGGGCGACCATGTAAACCTCGAGAGTGGCTTCGAGAGGTTTCTGTCTCATAGCAACTTCGAGCGGTAAATCGACCGGTTTACGATAGAGGGATTCATACATTATTTTTATAGTGTATGGTCCCACTATCAAAAATTAAATGGCTTACGTTTTTAAAAGTCACCACTGCGGCCCTTCAGTCCTTCCCCGTGGGTTTCCCTTCAGTCGGTTCCCCGTTGGAAAAAAGCGCGCATATGCGCAGACCACTCGCTGTTAACCTATCGATGTGACGTAGAATCGATAGGTTAACAACATATCTACGTCACATCGATAGGTTAACAATCTTAGGAAATGATGATTTCCTAAGGTTAACAGCGTTCTAACATACATTATAAGAAATTAACATAGCAGAACAGTAGACAAGATTAACCATGCTAGCAATCAGTAAATAGAATAGTCAGTACTCCCATGAGAGACGAGTGTACATTCTACTGACAGACTGTATTAACAGAATGCTTTTAGATTTGGATGGCAGCTGAGTTACCGCCTATTGCCAGACCCGATTGGCCCTGGACAGAGGGGGGCGTGGCTACCAGGCATTTAAGGGGAGGAGGGAATGGGGCAGGTCGGTGGGCCAAAAATCAAGTCAAGTAGCAGCTGCTTCTTCCTCTGCTGCTGCTGCTGCTGCACAGCCCCTACCTGGAATTGCCGCCAAAAAATGTCCCATTTCGTTGAGGGAGGTCCACTCAGCTTTCAACTGATTGCCGGTGCCTCAACCCGAGGTGCTCCATCTTTGGTCATTGCGGGGGAGTAACTGGCAAGAGCCGCCCGCTCCCCCCTGGCGAGATCTGTCATAGCCCAAGTCCGATCTCAAGCCCAGGCTGCCCGAACGTCACAGCAGCTGTAGTCCAGTTGGGCGCTGCTGCCTTTATTTAAACTGAAAGTTTGGCGCCAAAAGATTGCTGAGGCTCCGGTTTTTGAACAATGGGCCAGTGAGAAACTGAAGTCAAGTAGCAGCTGCTTCTTCCTGTGCTGCTGCTGCACAGCCCCTGCCTGGAATTGCCCCCAGAAAATGTCCCGTTTCGTCGGGGGAGGTCCGCCTGGCTTTCAACTGATTGCCGGCACCTCAATCCCGAGGTGCTCCATCTTCGATCGCTGTGGGGAATAATCTGGCAAGAGCCGCCGTTTCCTGCTAGATCCGCCTGCCACCGGTTCTTATCTGCAATCAAATGTGCAGTTTGGGCTTGTAAGAAGACCCATACTTTTAAAAAGAATAATAAGCATGAAAGCAAGCATCTCTCTCTCTGGAACCAAAAAGAAAAACATAGTTTAGTACTATTCCTCCCACTGGGGTATGAAAAAGTAATTTAATCTTCTTTAAACAGGTTCATTTGATTGACATGTAGCTATTTATCACTGACTGTTATAATGAGGCAGTCAAACTTGGTAGCCTGCAGGACTGCATTTGTTTACAATGGGATAGGGCATGTTTTTGGGCCTTGCCCATATATTGTGATGCAAACAAGTGTACCTTTTGGATGTCGTGTCTGAGTTCTTTAACATATTTATCTACTGATGCTCCATCAGCAGTGGCAGTACACAGATCCAGAAGTAAATGTTCTGGGGGTCTCATGGACCGTCCAGTCATGATTTAAAAAAATGGGGTACGCTGTGTACCTGCAGAGGGCATCCCTTTTATTGCCATAAGGAGTAAAGGCAATAATTGTAGTCCTTTGGGGCTTTTCTGAACAAGTTTATTATAACATAACTTTGATCTGCCTGTTAGCACATTCCACCTATCCTGATGACTGGGTGATAAGGGATATGAAACTTTTGTTTTATCTATAACAAATCCAGAATTTTCTGCATTACTTGGGCTATAAAGCCGGATCCCTGTAATCAGAATTTACATTTAGGGGTAAAGCCCACCTGGCAAATAGCTGGTTTACCAAGACATTTGCAGTCACTTTGACTGTGTTGTTCCGTTAGGATGGTGATCACTAGTGAAAACTAGTTGTTCTTAATGGTTGGCATAGGGCCAATGTAGTCAAAGTGGATATTGTTCCAGGGGCCTTTGCCTCTGGGGTAACAATGCATTTGTCCTAGCTGGTATAGGATTGTTCTGTGCACAGATCAAACAGTTACTAATGTAGTATTCTGCATCATTACTCATATGTGGCCACAAGACAGAGGATTTCATTCTGACTAGGGTTTTTACTGACTCACTGGTGTCCACCAGTTTGAGTACTATGTATTTGGTACAGTAGATAAAATCTACTCTTAGGTGTTCAGGAATTATCCATAACTTTTCATTAGTGTTACAGCAGTGATGTTCCAAATTTCCAAATGAGTAGGCCATCCCTGAATAGGTGAATGTCATTTTCACTTTCTATAAGAGCTATTTCTGGAAGTTATTCCTTAGTTCCTTTATTAAGGAACCTATACACTTCCCTCAAATGAAGGTCCTTCTTATAGAGCATAAAAAATATACATACAATATGCTTGAACCTTATGAATATACAGTATTTAAACTGGTTAGGGTTGTATTGTACACACACAAGTCACTGTATTTCTCAGAGGTAATACAGAGTACTGGAACAGAAGTTTGTCTTCTGCCAAAGAAATTCAGTTTAGAGAGAGAGACCCAATTAGAAGCTGTAATAAAAACATTGTATCTGCAGTCTTTTAGATCAAGGTCATTTTGTCAGACTGCAACACTTAACCCTCTCATGGAGTGCTGGTATCATTTTACGTAAGGAAAAATATTTTTATTCCTTTCTGAACACAAGCTGTGTCTTTCTCAAGGATATTTCAGCTCTCTAAACCATTCACAAATATTTGTGGTAATTAGGAGACTCCTCGCCTCCCTGCTTTTCATTTTATTTGCCAGGCATGTTTTAACATTGCCTGTGAATCGTACATATATGATGATGCAGTTATGAGCCATGCACACTCTGTCATCACTAGGATGTACAATAAGAATTCAGAACCCTGCTATTTGACCACTGTTGGTATGTGTGGCTGAGTCATCAGTCAAAACATGACACACGGTGTCTTTTAACACTTTCTGAGGTTCTGTCAGAAAGGGCACTGGGACATGTATGTCAGTGGGTTGGAGTGAACAATCAAGGGTCTCACCTTCAAATTGTAGGCCATGGGCTAACAAGGATGGAGTTTTTATAGGAAGGACAGTGATGTCATGATCCTGTAAAATGAGAGACCAGTGTGCAAGTCTGGCATTGGATAGAGTCATCTTTTACTCTGTCTGACAACGGAATGTTAGTTGGCAGATGATTGGAATGCACCACAATGGGTGCATATCCAATTATGTACATAAAGTATCTCACTGCCCAGTATGTAGCCAAAAGATTCCTTTCACAAAGGTTGTATTTCAGCTCCACTGGGGCAAGCATGATGTGTCCACTGTAAGTTTGGACTAAAACTGCTGAGATTGCTTTATCTGATGTGCAGTTTCAAAATAATGCCCTAAAGCTGTGTTAGGATTAACCAATGCTGGGGCCATGGTCAGTGATCCCAAAAGAAAAGGCAATGATATCAGTATTATGATAACTTGTACCATCTTACCTGTAGTGCCTGCCATTGCAGCCATAGTATGGGATGATCCAGGTGTCACTGATGGAGGGGGTTCTGCATCATGTGCAGGCAGTGCTGGCACTATCAGGAGTGCCTGCACAGTGGAAAAAAGTGTTGTGCAAGCTGCACGTAGTTCTCCAGCTATGGATTGTGGTTCAGTAGCCATTAGGGGTGGAGAAAGTAGTGCTGAGACAGCTGTCAGCTCAGGTTTAGAAATCAAACCTGTAATCCTCCCCCCCAGTGTGGCCTGTGATGCTGAAAATATCACAGCCACAGGGCTTTCAGAATCAGGGCTGTCCCCTTCCCCATCAAATGTAAAGTGAGTTTCCCCACCAGAATGTTGCTCTATGGTAGCAACATTGTTTTTAATGTTGCAGCTTAAGGTATTAATGCACTGCATAGGAAAACAGTATGTTCAGTCTTCTCAGGGAAAGCTGATGTATCATTGCACAGGAAATAAAAACATTTCATGTAATTAACTTCATTGTGTTCTTTAACCAATGCCATGCTAATAAAGCAAACATTGTTAACAGCATCAGCTGTTTCTTCAGCATCAGATGCTGACTTCATGACAGATTGCGTATCAGCCTTATTCAAAAGTACGTCAACATAATTTTTAATGAGAATCTTGTGTCCCTCAGAAACTCTAGTGTTACTGATAACATTACTAATCAAGTCAAAAAACTCTGGTATGTTTTGTTTGGATATGGCAGCAATCACAGGTCCCTGTGACTGCAGGATTGAACCTACGTGAGATGGTGGTCGACCATTTTGGAAAACCTCACTGGCATCATGGGATCTTACTTTGAGAGGGCTCTTGCAGTAGGTAATTACATATAGGACTGATGCCGGCCGGCAGCAGGACCCCACGGAAAAATTTCTTGCTAGCAGTCCCTGGCGAGGGACCGCCCCCACGTCAGGTGACCGGCGTCATACGATGTCGGTATAAAGGGGTGGTCCCAGACGCCCGCCTTCCAGTTCTTCTACCGCTGGCTCGCAGCGCCGCGGTAAAGTTCTTGCTTAGCAAAGCCCTGTTCTTTCGTCGGTTTTACCGAAGTTTTGAGTGTTTTTTCTTCTCATCGTCAGGTTAGCATCGGTGTATGTCGTCCCCTTCCAAAAACAAGTGCGACTCATGCGGCGCCCAACTGCCACATAAGGACAGCCATTCTCTCTGCCTTTTTTGTTTAGGCCCCGACCACCCAGTCGACAAGTGCCCGCATTGCCTGCACTTCAACGCGGCTACCCGCAGACGATGCCAACAGTCCTTCGAAGCCCATCTGCTAAAGAAGATGTCTTCAATGGAAAAAGAATTGAAGAAGCTCAGGCAGGCGTTGACTTCTCCTGAAGGACATCATAAGAAGCGGGACAAAGAAGGGCACTGGGAAAGGCCTCCTCGCCCGCAACTCAGCGGTCGCGGCCCAGGTAACATCCCCTCGGGGACCATCTGTGGCAGTCTCAAGGCTTTGGAGGAGTCGGCCCGCCCGTCAGGCTCATGATCGGGCCTTGTGGGCAGCTCCTGGCAAAGGAGGCCTCTGCCCCCAGTACCGCCCGCAGGCTTCTGCGGCCTGCTGGCGCGAGCACCTCCCATAAGCCAGGCGTCGGCTCCTCTGCGTCCCCGGGAGATGGTTGATAAAGCCCGACCCGCCGGTGGCGCACGACCTCGCCCCCCTCGGACCGAGCCGTTTCCCTACCTCGGCCCACCTCCGACGAGGGACCCCGTAAGTCGGACGCCGGTTCCTCCGGCGCCCGCTGGGAACCAGCCCCTAAGTCGCACGTCGGCTCCCCTGACGTGCGCTGGGCGACGGAACCTACGACGGACCCTCCAACCCCCATCGTACCCGGTTCCCCGCAGCCTTTGCTGCCATCCGGGAAGCCAGAGTCACCCCAGCCTGACCCCGGGGACTTTTCTCCACCGTCCCGGGTGATGCGGGATATTCAACCCGTCAGACCCTCCTCCTGGGAACGGATCTGACACCGGCCCCACCGACGCTGGCGGGGGATATTCCCTTTCCATCGGGCCCAACCCACCCCCCGGGCCTCTCATTGTTGACCCACCCGTGGGGCCTCCTTCCGGGCCGTCTGCTCCGGCAGCTCCTCCGTCACCCGGGTACCCGCCGTCCTATCCGACGCCGTCTTACCCAGGTCTGCAGTATCCAACATCGCAGTACCTGACGCCGGCTCCGCCGACGCCGCAGTACCCAACGCCGCAATACCCGGCACTGGTTTTCCCACAGCCGGGTTTCGGATACTCACAGATTCAATCTGTATACTTATCCCCCTCCTCCTTCTCCTCCACCGCCCCCCCGGCCGCCGGTGGATCTGCAGGAGACTCTGGCTTCCTGGTGGGCTGAGGCCAAGGCTCAGTTCACCAAGGAAGTAGAGAGCCGCCTTTCGGTGACGGTGCCGGCCCCGGCTCCCGTACACCCAAGATGGCACACTCCCTCACTGCCTCCGGATCCCAGAGCCCTTCCCTCTGGATCCCGAGAGGGGCAGGACACGCGTCCAGGGATCCCCAGGAACCCGTTCCTCCCCCTAGACATGCCAGGGAGTCTTATTCTGATTCTTCTTCTTCTTTGCTCTCTGATTCCTCCGGCGGATGTTCAGAGAGAGACGACGAGCCTCGTTCTCCGTCCAAGCCCCAGCCGAGGACTCCTCTGAAGTCTCCTCCGGAGGATCCTTCCTTCACGGAGTTGCTCAGGAAGATCCAGAAAGTACATCAGTTGCGTTCTCTGGAACCAGATCCTCAGCGGGTTAAACTCACCGAACATCTGGACCTGCCCCTTACGGCTCCTACTTTAATGCCACCCTGGATCGAGCCTCATGCCCACCTTGTTTCCACTATTTGGAAACAACCGTCAGCTTTAGCCCCGCTTCCTAGGAAGTCCAACAGGCTATACCAGGCTCCAGAGGGTGTAGACTTTTTGGATTCTCCCCCCCCCCATGCAGACTCGGGCGTGATTAGCGCTGCTCACGGACGGTCAGCACATCCTAAACATCTAAGCTCGTCTCCTCCGGATAAGGAATCTCGCCTCCTGGACCAGTATGGAAGAAAAATATATGCCTCTTCCACACTGGGTATTCGGGCCCTGAATTGTGTAGCTCATATGGGGGATTATCAGAAGGCCATCCTTACGCAGGCGGAATCCAAGATTGACTCCTTACCTGACTCCCAAGTCAAGCAGGAGTTAGCTGACTTGGTCCATTCTGCTCGTTCGGGCAGTCGTCACATCCTGCGGACGACATACGATGCAGTGGACGCTGCCGGGCGGAGCTCCGCTTTCGCCGTAAGTCTTCGGCATCACGCCTGGCTCCGCGTGTCAGGTTTGGTCCCGGAGGTGCAGTCAGCAATCCAGGAAGCGCCTTTCAGGGGTTCAGTGCTTTTCGGCGGTGATGTCAAGGATATCATCACCGACTTGCAGGAGAAGGGGATGGCTCTGAAATCCATGGATTCCATGTACCGTCCCATCCCCACAACACCGTCCTTTTGCAGACACAGTCGTACAAAGCGGAAACCCCAAGGAAGGCGGGCCACTAAGCGGGCCCCTACGGCTGCCAGGCCCCACCGCTCAAAAAGCAGCGGGTGCCCCAGCTGCGGCGCTTCCCCACACCACCTGACTCCTCCCCTCTCCCACTGCCTCTGGACACACCAGAGGAACTGGTAGCAGGGAGATTCTCCCTCCACCTTCCGGGTTGGAATAGGATAACAATGGATTCATGGGTGATTCAGATTGTAGCGGAGGGGCACTCCATAGAGTTTCTACAGAAACCACCCTGCCACCCCCCTCTGAAGTCTTCTTATGCAAGGGACCATCTTCCTTTGGTCAGAGAAGAAATATCTGCCCTTCTCGTGAAGCAGGCCATAGAACCCGTTCCTCCTCACCTTCAAGGGACGGGTTACTATTCTCATTTCTTCCTGGTCCCAAAGAAGAGATCTCAGACCCATTCTCGATCTCAGCTCCTTGAACCTTTAAGTGGAATACAAAAAGTTCAGGATGCTCTCCCTTCAAACCCTTCTGCCCCTTTTTCGGCCGGGTCAATGGCTTTGTGCGCTGGATATGCAGGCCGCATATCTGCACATCCCCGTTCATCCCTCGCATCGCAAGTACCTCTGGTTTGCTTTCCAGGGGGACCATTACCAATTCTGGGCACTCCCTTTTGGTCTTTCATCAGCGCCCCAAATTTTTACCAAATGCCTGGCAGTGGTAGCAGCCCACCTGCATACTGTGGGAGTTTAGGTGTTCCCCTACCTGGATGACTGGCTCCTGGCGGCCTCGTCCAGGGAGGAGCTCCTGCATTTTCTCACCCTCACCCAGCAGGTTTTCACTTGCCTGGGGATCACCATCAACCATTCCAAGTCTCATCTGGTTCCCTCTCAGAGACTTCAGTTTATCGGGGCTATCCTCGATATGACGGTGAGCAAGGCCTTCCTTCCTCCGGACAGGGCGGCCTCTCTTCAGTCACAGATTTCCCTGCTGTTGCAGTGCAGGAAGGTTCCGGCGAGGTCGGTTCTCCGTCTCTTGGGGCTTATGGCGGCGCCATCCCACAGTTCAGCGTCCGGCTCCACATGAGGATATCTCAGTGGACTCTCCGCTCCCAATGGGATCAACTCGTGAGCGACCTAGATCATCTGGTTCTGATCTCCTCGCTGATGACAAGAGACTTGCAATGGTGGATGGTTCGAGAGAACCTGTTTCGGGGGGGTCCCCTTCTGTCATCCTCCCCCCTCCCAGACTCTGACCACGGACGCATCAGGCGAGAGGTTGGGGAGCCCATCTGGGTCCTCACAGACCCAGCATTCATGGTCCAGATTGGGCGACTCTCCCACATCAATGTGCTGAGCCTACGAGCAGTACTATATGCTCTCAAGCCCTTCACCAATACATCCTTCCCGTCACCTTGCTGTCCAGATGGACAACATGTGCGTCGTGTGGTACATCAATAAGCAGGGAGGGACTCGATCCTACCCTCTATGCAGGGAAGCAATGAGGGTTTGGGACTGGGCAACGCTTCACAACCTTCACCTCACGGCGATCCATGTTCAGGAGTCGACAATACCTAGCAGACAAGCTAAGCCACTCCTCTGCTCTGCCACACGAGTGGGAGTTGGACCAAAAGGTTCTAGACGGCATCTTCCACCTTTGGGGGACTCCACAGGTAGACCTGTTTGCCTCTTCCCAAAATGCAAAACTTCCCACCTTTTGCTCGCTCACTCCAGAACGAGGCGCTTTCTGGAACGACGCTCTGTCTCTAAACTGGAAGGGCAGATTCATCTATGCTTTTCCCCCAGTTCCTCTGGTCCCTCGGGTACTGCAGAAATTAACTATGGAAGGAGCGAGAATTATTCTGATCACTCCTTTCTGGCCCAGGCAAATCTGGTTCTCTCTTCTACAGCAATACTCAGCGGTTCCTCCTCTTCCTCTTCCTTTATCTCGAGGATTGCTGACCCAGGATCAGGGAACCCTGGTCCATCCAGGCCTCAAGTCCCTACAACTTCATGCATGGCTCCTGCAGACCTAGCCCATCTCGTTTTGGTTCTCTCTAAAGGTGGTGAGATTCTGGTGAGGTAGAAACCCTCCACTAGGTCCACTTATGCCATGAAATGGAAGAGATTTTCTATTTGGGCCGCCTCTAGGAACGTGGAGCCTTTTCTCCTGTCCGGTGGCAGTTCTGCTTGAATATTTACATCATCTCTTCGACCTGGGTCTCAGTCATTCCTCCTTAAAAGTGCACATGGCCGCTATCTCAGCTTACCATGTCCCTTTCGCTGATAAAGCCATTGCCCAATTAGAGGTGTCTAAGACTTTTCTTAGAGGGGTCCTTCATTTGAGGCCTCCTGTTCAGACTCCTGCCCCCCCTTGGGACTTGAACTTTGTTTTCGAGAAACTTACCCTTCCTCCCTTCGAACCTCGGCATCCACCTGAATCTGAAGTTCTGTCATGGAAGGCGCCCTTGGTGGCCATTACTTCTGCTTTCGAAAATTTCGAGCTCCAGGCCCTTATGTGTAAAATCCCCTATTTGATTTTTCACAAAGAACAAGTAGCTCTTCGCATGAACCCTAAGTTTCTGCCTAAGGTGGAAGCGGAGTCTACCTTAAATCAGTCTATAGAGTTACCTGCCTTTTTCACACAGTACTCAAACCAAGGAGAATATTTACTCCATACCATGGATGTTCACCGGATTCTGAGATACTACACTGATAGGGCAAAGGATCTCAGAAAAACTGATCAGTTGTTCGTCTCATTTGCTCACAAAGGAAGGCAATGCTGTTTCCAAGCAATGCCTGTATAGTGGTTGGCTCATTGCATCACTTTCTGTTGCCAACAAGTACAACAAGACCCTTCGGGTCAAGTCAGAGGTCACTCCATGCGTAGAGTGGCGGCCTCTAAACTATTTCAGAATGTGTCTGCGGCAGACATATGCTGCTGCCACCTGGACTTCCGTCCATCCCTCTTCGGAACATTACAGTTTGGACATTGCCTCTTGCCGTAGAGGCAGGCTTGAGACTGGCTGTTTTGCAGGGCCTCCTGTCTTGGAGCCTGCAAGGGTACTGCTACTTTCAGGAGTAGTTTCCTCCTCCCGGTGCCTTTGTATTTGTTCCAGACTGCTTGGGATTCAGTCTATAATGTACTTACTTCAAAGAGACCCTCTCAAAGTAAGATAGTACAGTTACGTAGAACTTCACCGTAACAGTAGATCTTCGAGAGAGGCTCTTGCAGTAGTTAATACCTTTCCGCCCTCCATCCCCCTAGGCTTCTTCAGCTCCTTTTCCATTGAGGGAAATATCTGCTTCTCTCTCGTTCGCGCCTTCCGGGCCTGTGGCGGAAAGAACTGGAAGGCGGGCGTCTGGGACCGCCCCTTTATACCGACGTCGTATGACACCGGTCACCTGACGTGGGGGCAGTCCCTCGCCAGGGACTGCTAGCTAAAAAAATTTCCGTGGGGTCCTGCCACCGGCCGGCGTCAGTCTTCTATGTAATTACCTACTGCAAGAGCCTCTCTCGAAGATCTACTGTTACGGTAAGTTCTTACGTAACTGTACTTTGCTGTGTCATGACCATCATCACATGACCATGAGCGGCCATCTTGAGGATGGTATGGGGATGCAACCTGATCACATGTGTGTCCACTATTTTGAGACTCGGTAACAATTCTCCATTTTGTGAATCACAGAAAAACAAGTGGCTATCCTTTGCTCTAGTCCACCCCACAGCATACTGTGAGCGTTCAGAATCAAACTCTTTAACTTCAGAAGAGGCAAGGTCTTTGGACATTAAGTTAGTATGCCCTGCCAATACCTCTGGCTGACAGCGCAAGTTCACCATATCTGACTTTTTACTCCTACATTGTAACTCAGATACAGGAGTTAGCACGCTATTAAGTGCTTTGTTTTCAGATTTCAAGACAATCAAATCTGGTAAAACTTGCTTTTTATCAACAGAAACTGCGTCATGATTTAGATTCAAAACCTTCATTTCAAGTCTGCTGTAATTAAAACATACTGAATCATGCTGTACCATCAAGGTCTGGTGTTGAAATACCAGCTCGTTAACTTTTTCAGTAATTACTTCAGACTTATCATCTCTAAGTTCCTTCTTTTCAAAATGTAAGGAATTAGTGTTACTAGCCAGAACACCATTAGTTGCCTTTTCAGTGTTATCTGTTAAGGCATGCAGGTCATTGCTGCTTCTCTCATTAAAGAGAGACTCATTTACTAGATGGACAGACCCAGCTCAGACTGTAGTCCGATTATTCTTTCTGTATTAGAAGCCTGTTTCAGACTAATCATCTACATTAAAGCAGCATTCTCCATTTTGCAATCAGTATGCTCAGATTTCAAAACAGATATTTCATTTAGAACAGCATCAAAACAATTAAACAACGTTGCAATTAATAATCCTTCAGGATCATTGGTACCATTTTTCAATTCCCCATAATGGGCAGTGATGTCCATTAACGGACTACCATTGGATTCTGCTACTTTAGCAAAATCAAGCCAGCTATTGTTAGCAGTTTGGCTTGTTAAGGCATCCAGCCTCAGCTCAGTACTGATATATTTAGAAATGTCATATACGATAAGAAACCCTTAGCTGTCTGTGGATCAAGAAAAAAACTTTGCAACCAAAGTTCATGACAGGACACAAACAGCCTTTGGCGTATGTGGACACCTAGGTGAGTAAATGCCCATTAAGATCTGAATGCACAAGAAAGCTGTCTGTTTGTTTTGGATCCTTTATAGTTGTATTCCCATAGAGAACGAATAGGAAAAAAACTAAAAAATAAAACAACTCATTACACAGAAATTGAATATCTGCCAAGAGATTGTTTTGTCTGCACTGTAGAACACACAACTGACCGAAAAATTTTAAACATTAGACACTTTCAGCTTGTTTTTACGGGGATCTCTCGCCCAGTGTTTTAATTTACAGAGGAAATTAAAATGAAACTTGGCAAAAACATCCAGACTCCATTTTGCGGTCACAATTATGTTGTCTAAACACTCTTGGTGTGTAGGGTAAGCAATAAAAATAATAATACAGATTCTTGTGTCTCGGAGTCTGCCAAGAAACATTCGTAAACAAGCATCGAGTACTAATAAAGTTTATTATGCTACTTATGCCAAGCATGTGACAGAGAAAATCGCAAGGGAGATGGGTTTCTCCCCATTCCTGAAGAATGTACATAATCTCCAGAACTGTAGATCTTAGGTTGTCTAAGATCTTGTTCTGTCTCTCCCCGTGCTCCAGCTCTCTGCCTTTCTAGAGCAGCTACAGTAGTGTCTCAAGAGCGCTACAGTGGGTTGCAGACAGCTAAATACTACAGATAACAGCATAGCAACAGAGATTACAAGATAGTTACAGATATAAGAAACAATATATATTGGTCCTAAGTCATTCTCAATTGGATAATGACTTATGAGACAGAATTACTAATGAGTATCATATGAGACAGAATATGCTTCCATTAGTATTATAGTTTGGACAAAAGAAATGCTGTCAGTTCAGACTACATTTGTTGCTTATGTACAATATAAAACATAGAGACATAACAAAGGCCTTCTGTCTGTGTCAACTTGCTTAGAGACAGAGAACTGCTGACAGGCCTATTACATGGCATATCTGAGTATAAAATACATTACATATAATTATTTAAAAGACAAAGAACCTCTGTGCGCAAACACTGAGGCAAGGGTTACCCCAAAGGGCATTTGGCTGGAAGCCAAGTTTCAAGAAAAATACAAAATCATGCATGCCCACACAATGCAAAGCATCGTGGGCTGCATATGCAAATTACCCCGGAATATTATGCTGGTTCAACTTTAAGCAGAACTGTATGGTGCTGGGGGGTCACGTGATGCAACTAGCCTAGTAGACGTCTATTCAGACCACTCCGTCCACCCGCCTCACTGAATCACTCAATTTACTGCAAGAAGAAGGGTAAGAGCAGTAAAAACGTACCACAACTATTTTATTTACTTGCTAGCATCTATCGGTACAGCGGGAAGGCAGTATGGATACCGAAATCAAGTTACCGCCGCCAAAGCACACCCCACCCACCACGCCACAAAAGGCCCCGAAAAAATCACGGACTTCTGGTACGTCTGCTACCCGCCCTTCCTCCACAACCTCGGGGGAACAAGGATTGCTTACGTTAGCAGATTTCCTGGCAGAATTCCGGCCTTTCAAGAAGGAGCTCCGGACGATGGCAGCAGAAATTAAAACCCTCTCACAAACAATGGAAGAGTTAGCCACTGAAACGTCCGACAATGAAGCCCGACTTATGTCGCTTGAAAAAAGGGTGGATAAGCAAGATCCAGAAATAACCGTATTAAAACAAAAATTCAGCAAATTAGAGCAGAAGCTTGAGGATTTGGAGGGTCGCAGCCGTAGGAATAATGCTGTGATCATCGGTCTGCCCGAATCGGAGGAGGGCAAGGATCCGATACTTTTTGTGCAGAGATTTTTGGAAAAGATAGTTGGTCCTTCACCGTACGCCCCTCAATATATAATTGAAAGAGTGCACAGGGCACTTCGACCTACACCGCCCCCAGGGGCAGCGCCCCGGCCATTGATATTTCGTTTTTTGAACTATTTGGAACGCCAGCACCTGATGGTTAAAGTGAAGGAGTTACAAGAGTTATCATGGGAGGGGCGTAGGATCCGTATCGCCCAAGACTTGCCAGTATCTGTCAGACTACGTCGGGCTAGCTTTCACCCAGTAGTAACTAAGCTCATCGCTGCCAGGATAAAATTTTGCATGGTATACCCGGCAAAATTACAAGTGCTCTTGAATGGAGAATGGCGTTCTTATGAAGAGCTGCAAGCAGCGCGTATGGACCTTGCCAAAATCATGCCTGATCTCTTCCGTGATTTCAAATGAGAGCACCATCTTTTCAGATTCAGAGGCTGTGGGAGAAGGAGCAACGGCTTTCTGGAGGGAGCGCAGTAGTACTGTCCTGATTAGATTTCCCGAACGAGGTATGCGAGGAGATAATCCGCCGTCAAGCTGCTGACTCGGCTGAGTGACAGGGCTATGTAGTCTGTTCTCTGGGACTTACTGTTACCCCTTTCAGCATACTGCGGGACAGAAGCTCCGGAATTTAATACGGTGCAGATAGTTTCCTGCTGCACCTGTTTGAAAAGGGCTTTAGTCTGCTGCGCTTGCGAATGTGAGCTACGGCTTCATTTGCTAATTAAAGACCCTGACTTTCCGCTATTGTTCACAGCGATATTTGTTTTTAATGCCCACTAGCTAGGGGCAGTTTAGATGAGTCAGGGTCTGGGTATTTCATTGGTTTTACACTTGGCCCTTACCCGGTTTTTCCACTAGCACAGTATGCTGCTTTTTGTGTTTCTAGAGGTAACTTGTATAAAGCGATAATGGGCGTTAGTATATAAGTAACTTGCCAAGGTTTCTGCTTCCCTCTGCAAGGATGCAATAGCGGTTTAGCACCACAAGAGGGGAGTGTTCTACTATATTTTGTTGCTCTGACATGTTAGTTCAGGGATTTGAGTATTCATACTTACAGATAGGAATATATAAACTGTATCTGTTTGTGGGCTATATAACTACTTTAGTTGGGGCGGGGAGCGGAGGGACAGAATGGGACGACAGGTGGTTGCAAAATGGTGCACATAATAGGTAAGGGAAAGGGAGGGTGGGACTCTTTTGAGGCAAGAGTGGGTTTTACTGTTAGTTGTTCAGTTGGGTTATTATGGGGTGTTTAATAGGATAAATTGTTTAAGCTGGGGGGGATGGGGAGGGGCAAACCGCAGGTCAAGTCATAGATTATACATCAGCCTTCATCTCTTGTTAAGCTGGCTAATTGCCATACGTCAAGTTCTGAATATTTTCTTCAAATATGCTGAATGAAGTGTGGTTTTCTACGTGGAATGTAAAGGGGATTAGAAAGAAACTTAAGCAGTACAAGGTCTTAAAACACCTACGCCTCTTGAGTTTACAAATCACTTTTATCCAAGAGTCTCACTTGTTGGATTCGGAGGCCCTACAGATGAGAAGGCTTCAGATAGGGAAAGTTTTTGGCGCTCAAGGCACTACTAATAGTACGGGGGTAATGATTTTGATTAATAAAGGTATTGCCTTTGAGAAGGAACAGATCATCAGAGATCCTCAAGGTAGATACATAATAGTTAAAGGGACTATTCAGTTGGTCCCGACTCTCCTTTGCAGTGTTTATGGCCCCAATGTAGATGATCCCAGATTTTTTACTCAGTTGATCTTGAACCTACTTCCCTTTCTCCCTATTAAAATGATTATTGGGGGCGACTTAAATTTAGTTATGGATGCCGCCTGGGATAGAGCACCATCGCACAATAAAGCATCTTCTCCTGCGCAAAAAGCTCTGTATGACCTGATGGATCAGCTAGGGCTATGCGATCTGTGGAGGGTCTTGAACCCAAAACAGAAAGTGTACACATTTGTTTCCCTGGTCCATCACACAGCCTCACGTATAGATTATCTATTGATCTCGCAATCACTTATCCCCAGAGTGCTGTCCAGTATTATTTCGCCCGGCCTACCCTCAGATCATTCCCTAGTCTCAGCCCGTATATCCTTAGCCATCTGCCCAAAAAGGGATAGAAGGTGGAAAATTAATGATCAGATCATAAAGAAGCCCGAGATCGCCCAACTAGTGCAGGAACATATAGACTTTTTCTTTGCCATGAACATGTCACCGGATATAAATCCAGATGTCTTGTGGTGCACCTTCAAAGCGTATATTAGGGGTATTCTAATCAGCCAAGCGACAGCGCAGAAGAGGTCACAAGATCGTCAAAGGAAGATTTTATTATCTGAGATCAGGTCGATTGAAAACTCCCTAACCCTTAACACGCCACACGAAGTCATTGGCAGGTTAACAGTTATCAAGGATCAATACCTGCAGATACTTGGGGAAAAAGCGTTATTTGCTATGGTCTGTACCAAAGCTAGGTATATGGACCAAGGGGAAAAGGCAGGAAAACTTCTTGCCCTTAAGATTAAACAACAAGAGTCAGCAAGGTTTATTCCCCCTATTAAGTCGGCATCAGACGGAACGTTGAAAACTTCCCCTGAGGATATACTGCAGGAATTCACTCAGTATTATAAATCTTTATATTCTAAAATGGATAACCCGCCTTCAGCTTCTACATTGGAAGATTACTTTTCTTGTACTAAGTTACCAACCCTATCTGAGGCTCACCATAGTTTACTATTGGCGCTCATTTCCAGCTGGGAAAACATGGAGGTAATACAAAACCTCCCCTTGGACAAAGCTCCAGGGCCAGATGGCTTTTCAGCCTACTTTTACAAGAAGTTTAAAGATTCGATTGTTCCTCCCCTCCTCGCATTATTCCATCATATCCTGTCTGGCATTCGCACGGACTCCACCCTTTTTGAAGCCCTAATAGTATTGATTCCGAAAGTTGGTAAAGATCCGGAACTGGTTCAGAGTTATCGACCCATTTCTCTTATAAATCAGGACATGAAGATTCTAACAAAAATTTTAGCAGACAGGCTTTCTGTTGTCTTGCCAGACCTTATTGGTATGCATCAAGTGGGATTTATGCGAGGACGTTCCTCTGTGGATCACCTTCGCACGCTCTCTCATGTCCTCTTGGTGTCCAGGGATGCACAATACCCAGCAGTTTTGATGTCCCTGGATGCCGAAAAGGCCTTTGATAGAGTAGATTGGGGTTTTTTGCTTGGGGCTTTAAAGGCTTTTGGTTTCCCATCTCAATTCCAGGATTGGATTGCAGCTCTCTACAGAACCCCATCGGCTAGAATTACTGGCAACGGAATTGTCTCAGGGCCTTTTTTCTGCATTCAGGTACTAGGCAGGGATGACCCCTCTCTCCCCTTTTATTTAACATTTACTTAGAACCACTGTTAAGGAATCTACTTGTCAATACGCATATACAGGGTATTAGCATAGCGGGTCAAGAAATAAGGGCTTTAGCGTATGCCGATGATCTCCTTCTCCAGCTTTCTTATCCAGACACTTCTATCCCGGCGGTGCTGGAGGTTATAGAGGAGTATAGTATCTCTAATTACAAGCTAAATTTAAGCAAATCGGGTGTCTTTCCCTTAAATCACAAAGTCTTCAGACAATCGGTTATCGCCTTGGGTCTCAAGTGGGTCCCAGAGGCGCTGCGATATCTTGGTATCTCCCTTACTAGAACTTCTCTTTCAGCTATCAAGAGGAATTTAGAGCCTCTCGTTTTGGCCATCACACATGATCTGGACAGATGGAATAAACTTCCTATTTCCATCTGGGGCAGGATCAACCTGATTAAAATGAATATAATACCGCGTCTCCTGTATCCCCTTAATCTCCTCAATGTTTGGCTTCCTCGAACGTGGTTTAAGAAGATACATCAACTTTTCACAAAATTTATCTGGGCCCAGAAACAACCAAGACTTGCATACATGAAGCTGGCGGCACCAAAGCACAAGGGGAGCTCTGGTTACCTCCTGAATATGTACTATTGGTGCAGCACATACCTCTAAATACATGAGTAGGTAGACACAACATACATATCCCCAAGTCCGCAGTGGCTCGAAATAGAGACTCACATGATCCGCTCCACAGGGATTGAACCCGCTACCCTTCTTGCATTGAAGCCCTCGCAACTCCGCTCCAAATTAAAATCCACAGTAATTGAGGTATCAGTAAAGGTTCATAGACAGCTTTGTGAATTCTTGCAATATAATCCTCTACAGGATTCCTCCTTGTCCTTTTGGAACTCCCCTTTGTTCATGTTGGGGGGTAAGCCCATTCCCCCTACATGGTTACCGTACCGGGGGAAGGTTCCCCCCTTTCGCTTCTAAAAGATGAGCATACCTGGCTTTATATGCCAGAAATCGTGTAAATTTAACATTCCAGGTTCCGATTATTTTAAAGTGTGTCAGCTCAAGCATCTTCTCGTTAAAACTCTAGGGCAGGCTCCACCAGGGTTAGGTAGTAAATCACTGTATCAGGACCTTCTAAATTTCAGTCGCCCCCCTAAATCTATAGCCAAGCTATATGCCATGCTTTTTGATTTTTATTGTCCACACTCTCTAGGCCCTACGGAATACTGGATAAGACTGTTTCCCTCGTTAACACTGGATTGGGCCTCTCTATGGCATAATTGCCACCATTACATAACACAGGATAGGCTCCGTCTCACTCCGTTTTTTGCATAATCTTTACTACTCCCCGCAGAAGTTAGCTAAATGGGGTCTGATTGAATCCAACTTATGTACTCGTTGTTCCATGGAAGAAGGCACACTCCTGCACATTTTTTGGTCATGTCCGAAGGTGGCACCTCTTTGGGAGACAATCTCAACCAAGGCTGACCCTATGCTAGGTATTTCGGAGTGTTTTACACCTGAAATTTGCATATTGGGAGATTACTCCTCGATTAAGGTTATTAAACGCAAATATTATATGGCTATGATAGCGATATCGGTTAAGAAACTGGTACTTAGGCATTGCTCTCTCTCTTATATGGAATGGCTTAGTGAGTTACTGGGGAACCTGAGGACAGAAAAAGTCTGTGCTAATCTCCAAAATAAACTGCCCAAGTACAATAAGATCTGGGACCCTTTACATACTTTGTATTCCATGTAACTTAAGTGGTCTGAGGATGAGTGGTTTATGGAATGTTATTGAAGTCTGCTGTCATAAGTACTGTGGTTAGCCGGGGAGGGAGGGAGAGGTTGGCAGGTTGGGTGGGGGAGGGGGGACAACTCAATACAACGGATATTTTGTAAAACGTTAAATTCTAAGGTTCTGTCTCCTTGTTGTATGAAAATCTTTAATAAACTTTAAATTAAAAAGATTGTATGGTGCTGAAAGGCCTCTCACACAGTTTGCAAAGGGTGCTAACAGATGACATAGACACGTGTTTCGTCCTACCAGGACTCATCAGTATGCCTTGTCTGTTTGACACCCCAGTGGAATGAACCAGCTACCCTAAGACGGTCTGTCTGGGTTATGTTGTGGTGAACCCATTAAAATAAAAAACTATTCAAAAGACAAAGAACCTCTGTGCGCAAACACTGAGGCAAGGGTTACCTCAAAGGGCATTTGGCTGGGAAGCCAAGTTTCAAGAAAATACAAAATCACACATGCCCACAATATTCTGTGGTAATTTGCATATGCAGCCCATGATGCTTTGCATTGTGTGGGCATGTGTGATTTTGTATTTACATATAATTATATGAGAATATGAGTATACAGTAATCACTGATGATCCCCTGAGTCATCTTATAAGTAAATAGGTAGATAATATATGGAATATCTATAAAAGACAAACATAATTTAGATAAATGTATTATAGTGAGGTATAATGAATCATGCATGATCAGTATTAGCATAGTGCAAAATAGCAGTATTACAGTACAATAGATCAGGAATACAGTGTGAGGTGTATGTGGGACGATAGGGGGCATAACCCAAGCGTAACACTGCCCTGGCTCCAAATGCGAGTCATGCAGTGGACACTCTGGTACAGTGGGATCAAAGGTCAGACGACCTGGATCACAGGGTTCTGGTGTCCAACCCTATATGAAGGGATCTACTTTGGTGGCAGGATCTGGAGAATCTCTGCCGGGGGGGGTCCCCTTCCAGCCTCCCCCACCTGCTCAAACCCTGACAACAGATGCATCAGGTCAGGGCTGCGGAGCGCATCTGGGAGATTGCAGAACCCAGGGATCCTGGTCTGAGTGGGAGCTCTCACTGCACATCAACGTGCTCGAGATGCGCACTGTACCGTATGCCCTCCAGGCATTTCAGTCCCTTCTCCTCCTGGGACCAGTCCTAATCAAGTCGGACAATATGTGTGTGGTCTGGTATCCAAACAAACAGGGAGGCACTCGGTCATACCCCTTGTGCAGGAAAGCGATGTGAGTGTGGTACTGGGCAGTACAGCATCTGTTCCAGCTAACAGCAGTACACCTCTCGGTTGTCCAGAATGTCCTGGCAGACAGTCTCAGCCACACCCAGGCAAGGGTTCACAGGTGGGAACAGTGTCGGTGATCGAGGACATCTTCGACCTCTGGTGTCATCCAGATCTCGATCTGTTCACCTCCCCATACAATGCCAGACTACCCAGTTTTTGCTCGCTCATTCCCAGACCTGGTGTCTTTTGGTGAGATGCGCTGACTCTTTGCTGAGCAGGGAGGTTCCTGTACACTTTCCCTCCCTTCCTGCTCTTGCAGAGGGTCCTCCTCAAACTACAAGTGGAGGGAGCTCAGATGATTCTCATCGCTCCATATTGGCCTCACCAAATATGCTTCCCTCTGCTCCAGCAGTTAGCTGTGGAGCCTCCAGTTCCTCTTTCCATCTGCCAGGACCTTCTGACTCAGGATCAAGGCAGGCTGGTCCATCCAGACCTCCAGTCCCTTCACCTTCATGTGTGGCTCCTTCAGACATAGCTGTCTCTCGCTTTGGGGTCTCCTCTAAAGTAGCTGAAGTCCTTGTAGAGGCCAGAAAGTCATCTAGAAGAACCACCTACGTGATGAAATGGAAGAGATTCTCCATCTGAGCAGCTGCCAAGGGTTGGAACCCCTTTTTGTGCACTGTACCTCAAGTCTTAGAGTATATCTTGCACCTCCAACCTTGGACTTAGTTATTCCTCTGTGAAGGTCCATTTGTCTGCCATATCTGCCCACCACACTCCAGTAGAAGGCAAAACTTTGGCTCAGTTGGCGGTCTCCCATACCTTTTTGAAGGGAATTCTCCATTTAAAACCCCTAGTTAGGAACCCTGTTCCCCCATGGGATCTGGACTTTATCCTTGAGAAACTCACTCTGCCTCCCTTTGAACTGTCCGTGAGTTGCAACCTGCACCATCTGTCCTGGAAAACATTGTTTTTAGTTGCTATTACTTCTGCTCAAAGGATTTCCGAGCTTCAGGCCCCTGTGTGTAAGGAGCCCTGTTTGATTTTTCACAGAGACCAAATTGCTCTGCATACAAATCCTTCATTTTTACTAAAGGTTGTTTCCGAGTTTACTTTAAACTAGACCATCCACTTGCCAGTGTATTATCCTGAGCACTCTAATCAAGGGGAGGCAGTTCTGGATGTGCACAGAATTTTGCGTTCTTACACTAATCAGACAAAGTCAATCCACAGAATGGATCAGCTTTTCATTTCTTTTACGCCCAAAAGAGAGGGTGCCGCCATTTCAAAACAATGTTTATCCAAATGGTTAGCAAACTGCATTCTGTACTGTTATCAGAAATACAACAAACTCCTTCTGGGGGAAGTGAAAGGGCATTCATTCATTCAGAGGCATGGCTGCTTCTACTGCTTGTTTCAGAAATGTTTCTGCCACAGAGATCTGTGCGGCAGCCACTTGGAGCTCTGTCCATACCTTCACTAAACACTACAGTCTGGACATTGCCTCTAGATGCAGGGCAAGCTTTGGACCAAGCAGATTTCCAAGTGGCCCACATTATCTCCTGCTGAACACATCTCTAACTACTGTATCTCCCTCTGTGCCTCTAGTTGAATCTGTGTGCCAGGGTTTAATAATTTGTTTAATCCTTACAGTCATTTTAAGTTCTGAGTTGATATTAGAAGTGAATTTTGAGCTTTTTTTGTTTGACTTTTCCATTAGCAGATTATATCCTCTCACCACTAGAGGGCTATATCTCTATCTCTTTCTCTATCTAGTACGTAAGCCATGTGGGTTCTCTCTGCCTTTCTCTCTCCTCCCCTCCTCCTTGCCCTGTTCCCCCTTTTCTGTCCCTGGTCCTAGCCACCCCCACCTCCACCCCACCCCCGCCACTCTCTACTCTGGTTTCCACTGCTACTCCAAGGGAACTCTCCACTTCCACTCGAGACTTGTGCTTGGTGCACCGTTTGGATATTCCTGGTTACTTAACCCGACCACTTCTCTTAACAAGTGTGGTCACCTCTCTACACTGTACCACCTTGCAGTCCATATGGGATACCGCCTGGAACCTTGCAACCTCTACTCCCAGAAACAGCAATCAAAACTATCTCTCAAAGAGCTGCAACTCTGCTCCTTAAAACTCCTACTCCTCCTCCTTCTCATCTCAGGCAGCGTCCATCCCAATTCTGGCCCTAGAAGCTCAGGTCACACACAAACTCCAGGTGCCCTTATCCTTGCAACCATTAATATCTGCAGCCTACTACCAAAGCTGGATGCACTCCAAGCCTTCATATGCCAACACAACCCTGACATCCTTGCAGTGGTGGAAACTTGGCTGACACCTAAAGTTCCTGACTCAGCAATAACAATACAGGGCTACAATGTCCACAGGCTGGACCAGATATCAAAAAAAGGTGGGGTTGCTCAATCTATATCAAAGACTCCATGTCTTGGCACCCTGTAGCAACTCTATCACTTTCTGTCTTGGCCCAGATTCTGCCAATAAAAATCATCCTAGCTCCCAACCATAAAGCCCTGACTATTGTCTCCATATACATCCCGCCCAGGGACCCTAAAACATGGATTCAACGACGTCCTAAACTTTATCAACATTCATCCTCCCGAAGCTGAACTTATTCTACTAGGGGATTTCAACATAAACTGGTTAGCATTGTGCTGTGTGCCTATAAAGACTCCATCTCAGCTGCTAACCTCACGCAAATGGTAAACTCCCTACTAGGATTAACTACAAAAGACTGGCACCAGTACCCTCTTGGATTGGGTCCTCACCACTCACCCCACAAGGATTTCTCATACGACCATTCTCCCAGACTCTCTCAGTGACCACTCCCAGTCATGTGTGCATGGTCTAACAAATTCCTTATGCCCCCTCCCAAAATTATCACTAGCAGAGTTCTTCCTCGTGGAAAACTTCCACATCTCAAACAACACCTGCTTCTACAAGACTGGCTACCCTTCTATGAAGCAACAGATGTTAACTTGCTCTTGATCAATTCATCTCGATTTTCAACAAAGCCTACGTACTTTGCCTCAAGCAAAAGGCGCAAAACAAAATCTCTCTCTAACCCATGGGTCACTGCGGCTTTTCTCTCACAGCTGAAACTACGGGATCACCTCTGGGCAGTTGCCAGGGCCACTGGCAAACAACTGGACATCCAAAATTACAAACAAGCACGAAATGCCTGCACAAAAGTCATACGGCTAATGAAATCCACCTATTACAAAGACGCTCTCAGCAATACATGGGGAAATGGTCGTGGTTTCTGGGACAATATCAAGGATGTCACAGGGAGGCAGCCAAAAAACTCTCCGGCCATGTTAATGGTTGATGGATCCTCAACCCTCGACCCCAAGGTGAGTGCAAACATCTTTAACACGGCTTTTTCAGACCTTAGTGCTGTTCTACCCCATGACTTTTTCGAAAATGGCCTACTCCCCAAATACCTCAGCCCCTCAGCCTAACCATCCCCTCTTCTACTTCAGGGAGGTAAGGCTGAATGAAGCTCACCGTTATATTACTGCAGCTATCTCTAAATCTAGATCTAGTAGCGACACCCTGGACCTTAAGCTTCTGTTGCTCACCCTCGATGAGGTAATTCATCCATTAACAAAAATCCTAAACCTCTCTCTCAGCTGTGGAAAATTCTCGGACCTATGGAAAACAGCCACCGTGACACCCATCCATAAAAGTGGGGATAAGACGAATCACTCAAATTATCGCCCTATCTCCATACTGCCCCCACTCTCTAAGGCACTCGAACTCATCGTGGCTGATCAACTTACCGACCACTTGGATAAATACAACATACCTTGTCCACAACAACACGGCTTCTGAAAAGGTCACAGCACCACCACAGCCCTTCTTGAGTTCACTGGAGCTTTGCACAATTCCCTTGACAACGGCCTTCTCACAGGGGCTGTTTTCGTCGACCTCTCCAAGGAGATCCTCGCTACAGCCACTGAAAGTCCCCCACTGTCACACTTCACAGGGACAGCGTTCTTTTGCTTATCGAGCGCCACTCTGGTTCAATGGCCTCAGCCCAACCATCTCCTCTGCCCCAGCAACTGGTATGTTTAAAACTAGGCTCCGGGACTATCTCACTACCAACAGCTCCTGTGACTGCCCAACTTAACCTTGTTTCTCCACTTCCCTTCCTGCTCTAGTAGTCCCCCCCCCCACTGGATTCTACCTTCACATCTTGGTATACCCAATGCTGCACTTTTCACCCTCTCACCCCCCCCTACATTCCTTCTCCCCCCTTCCCTCTTCCCTCTCCCTATGACTCTGGCACTTCTTATCTGTAGTCTGTTTTCTCTGACAGATGCCGCTGGCTGCCTTGTTACAATGCTACCCTTGAATTGTATTAATCTGTAATCTGTTTGCAATGTCCACATTATTGTAATGTCTGTCTTGCTGTTCCCCATAATTTGTATTTCTCTGACGTGGAACCTTTGTAAAAGAGCCAAGGCTCAAAGGTATTTGTAATCCTAGACTTGATAAATAAATAAATGGACTGGCCGTCCTTTGGGGCCTTCTCTCTTAGCTCCATATCTACTGCAGACCTTTTCCTGCCTCCCTTGTTTAGTCTTTACTTGACTTACACTGCTTGGGACTCTGTCCTTATGGTGTTGCCTACTGTAGAAGCCCTCCCGAAGTAAGAGTACAGTTATGTAAGGACTTACCGTGACAGTAGATCTTTGAAAGAGGCTCTTGCAGTAGGCAAGGGTTTCCCTCCCTCCTTCTCCCTGCTGCTGCTTCTTTCTATTTAGCCTTTTCTTGGGGCTCCTGGAGCTCACTCCTTCTCCTGTTGTACCTTTTCACAGGTCTCTGGTGGGAGAACTGGAAGTGGGCATGGGGGACCACCCAATACATAGCACCGGGCCGACATCGGCCATGTGATGCCGGGTGGGCGGTCGCCCGCCAGACACTGCTAGCTAATGTTTCTGTGTGGTTCTAGCACCTGGCAGCTCAGTCCTTATGGTAATGCCTACTGCAAGAGCCTACCTCGAAGAGCTACTGTTACAGTAAGTTCTTACGTAACTACTTTCTGTGTCCATAGATTCAAAGGAATAAAGACCCTGGTTTGCCAGGGATCACATGCGTGAATATCACACTCTGAATTTAGTTAGTAGTGTGCACAATACCCAGTCTTGTGATAATTGTTGCAAGGCTTTAGACTCATCTCCCAGAATGTTCTGGAAATATAGCGGTTTCCCTATAAAGGTCATATCCCTTCTGATCAATTTCTTTTCAGCATCTATTTGTCTAGAAAGAGATTTGCTTGGAGATCAAAATTTATGGGGAAGGCAGGAGTAATTTAAGTGTTAAAAAAAAGAACAGGTTACTCACCTAAATGCGCACAGATATTGTAAATCAATTAACTCATTCCAAACATAGACTACGGCAACCATAGCTATGGACTAGCTAGTAAACCCCTATTAAAGGTAGACATATAATAACCTAGCTAGATTTATATTGAGGTGTGATGTTCAAATCTATCATTGTGATATGTACCAGGAACTAGGGTGGTTGACCCCTGAAAATAAAAGAAAAATGCTGTAGGCATCTCCACAGAGTATTAAACTCGGGAAAAGCAAAATCCTTGATGGATAAATTGGCTAATAATGTCCACAGACAAATAATAATTTAAGAGATCTCCAGTGTGGCCCTGTTAGACCAAAACTGAAAAATTTATTTGATAAAATATCCTTACGGGCTATCTGTGCTTCCATTTGGAATTTGATAGATAATAATGTGAAGAGTACAAACAACCAATCAAAACTCTTTGCAAAATTATTTAATATGAGTTAAGAACAAAATGTATTTGCAATGGATGAACAGATAGCACCTGAAGATACATGCCTGGGAACTGCCTAGGGGGAGTGGAATTGTATGAATTAATGTCTTGGGTGTCACTTGTTATTGTTTTATGTATGGGATAATTGTTATGTTAAACAAGTCTGTTTTTTACTTTTGGAAACTTTTAAATTCAAACAACATGAAGTCTTGCTATATTATGACAATTGCAGTATGACCGCAGGTTCGAACTGCTCCGGAGGTGAAATAGTTAACTTTCCATGCAGGCATGGAACTTAGAGCGCGAGCTCGGTTGAAAACTCTGTCTGTTGTGCCTCAAAGGTAAACTGTCAGATTCTTTACTCCGCCTCACTGAACAGTCGCTCCGGAGATTTCTCCTTCTGCTCGGTTCATTTTGTCAGTTTAAAAGTATTATTTTTCGGTTTTTAGCCGAAATTAAACCGCAACCGGTCGGTTCAAGCTCTGTCTGTGGTAATGTAAGTAATGGATAGGTTTTACATTAGTTTTTTCTGTGTGGAACTTGTAATTTGTTATCGGTTCGGTTTGAACCGATCAGGTTATATTTAAATCTACTAGCCCTTTTTTAGAGTGTGGTTCCCGATTCTTATCGGTTCTAAAAAAACGGATTTCATTACGGTTTTTTCCACGACCCGTGACACGGTTGGGAACCGATAAGGGTGTCTTGCTTGGTGGATTGCCATAAACGGGCAAGTTGGTTAGGCTGGCATTATGTCTGAGAAACCCAAAAGAAAAACCGGACCCACTGGGTTTCAACACTGTAGTGTTTGTGGGGAAGCTTTTGCTAAGGCTGACCCACACACCACATGTGTCTATTGTCTGGGGTTTGACCACCTCAATTCAGACTGCCAGATTTGTCACAATTTCCCTGCTGCCACCATAGATAAGAGAGTTGGTAGGCTCAGGGAAAGGGAGGCCAAAAAGTCCGCTGACCCGGATGGCCAGCCCGGTTCGGTACCAACCGAACCGGAGGGAGTGACCCCTGACCAGGGTGATACTTCCTCGGGCAAACGAAGAGCCGGTTCCATCAAAAAGGGCTAGAAAGTCAACTAGTTTAGAGCCAAAAGTTCTCTCCTCAACTGCTGAGGAAATAGCTAAAGCAATTAAAATTGTCCAGTCTCTCTCTCGGTTCCGACCGAACCGACATTCTGGTAAGCATTGGTTCGCCGGTTCCACCGGTTCAAGATTATGATTTTGAGGATTTTTATGAACCGGGAGGGGAAGAGGAATATGAGGAGAGTGAATATGGTTTTGAAGATCTGAATGTGCCCATTGATCCGGACATCTCCAGATAGACCCTAGGGTTTCTTGTCCAAGACTTTCTGAGTCCCTTCTCATTTCATGTTTTATAAAAGTTGTTGAAACTCTCCAGCTCCCTGTTGAGGAAGCTGTTGATGACCAGGAGGAGCCAGACTATGTAGAAATGACGGATATTCCAGAGTCTAGAGACTGTCTATTCCTTTGCATAAATCTTTTGAAACAGACAGTAAAAGTTTTAAAACTCCTCACACTATACCTCCTGTGGAAAAAGGATGGACAAGAGGTATACCTTATCAGGCTCCGAACTGATTTCCTCACTCAGCAATGCAGCCATGTGGGGTAGTGCAGGCTGCAGCCTGTGACAGGCTAATATTCCCTAGCTTCACACCCCTGAGAAGGACTCCAGGAAGATTGATGCTATGGCAAAGAAACAGTACATGGCAGCATCTTTGGGGCTCAGATAAGCAAATTATATGGCTTATGCTGCTAGGTACCAGAAATCCAGATGGGACTGTGCTGGCCCTAGCAAAACAAGTCCCTGACCAGCTTGCCAGGGAGCTGGAACAGGTGGCTATGGATGGTATTGAGGCATCCAAGGTGCAATTTCATGCTGCAGTGGACTCTAATGATGTTTCATCAAGAGTCATGGCTACATCTGTGGCACTTCACAGGATGGCTTGGCTCAGATGTACTACCCTGTCTCAGGACACCCAGTCCAAGGCCATGGATTTTCCTGTTGTGGGAAATTCTCTGGGGAGCAAACAGAGAATTACATGAAGAAAATGGATGAATATAGGACCACCTATAGGAGTGCACATGCCAAGGAAAGGCAGGCCACTCCTCAAAAGCAGCTTCCTAGAGGCAGGGGCAGGCCTTTTCATGGGTCTTTTTACCAAGCCCAAGCTTCCTCCTCCTCCGCCTATGCTTAGAGGGGGTTCTTTAGAAGAAGAAGCAGACGGGGTACAAGCAGGTCTGCTTCCACCCCTCAGCCCAAAGCCCCTGCCAGACAGGCACCCTGATGGGATTGCCAGGGCCGATTCTCCTCTACCTGTAGGGGGCAGGCTGGCTTACTTTGTCCAGGACTGGAAGTCTTTAACATCAGACAAGTGGGTCCTGGAAGTAGTAAGCCGGGGACTGGTTCTCAATTTCAAAAAATTTCCAAAGCTGAGAACCAGATCTTTTCCACCTGCAACTCCATCAGAGACTCTTGCCTTAGAGGCAGAGATCTCTACCCTCCTGGCTCTCAGAGCTGTGGAAAGGGTTCCTCCCCTGCACCAGGGCAAAGGTTTGTACTCCAGGTACTTCCTTACCCAAAAAAAGATAGGAGAATAGCGGCCCATCCTGGATCTCAGATATTTAAACAAGCACCTTTTAAAGCCAAAGTTCAAAATGGTGACTCTGGGAATTATCCTACCCTCTCTAAGGCCAGGGACTGGCTAGCTTCCCTGGACCTCAGGATGCCTACTTCCATATTCCCATCAGAGGCTCCCATCGAAAGTACCTCAGGTTCCAGCTGCCCTCAGGCCACTACCAGTTCAGAGCAATGCCCTTCGGCCTCACTTCTGCCCCAAAGGTATTTACCAAATGTCTGGCAGTAGCAGTTGCCTACCTAAGAAGGCAAAAGATTGCCATCTTTCCTTACCTGGATGATTGGCTCATAGTAGGCCAGTTCCCAGACCAGGTCAAATTACATCACCAGATAACGCAGCAACTGTTTACCTCTCTAGGTTTCCTTCTGAATCTCTCAAAGTAAGTTCTGGAGCTTGTCCAGCTTCTTACCTTCATAGGCACAGAGCTGAACACACAGGAAGCCAGGGCTTTCCTTCCCCTAGACAGGGCAAAGACCCTGGTCTCCCTGGCCTCTTCATTTACCTTGCAGGTCTCCCGGCCAGCAAGGCACTTTCTGCAGCTCCTAGGGCACATGGCTGCTTCCACTGCGGTTGTGCAGGGAGCAAGATTTCAGATGAGGGACATCCAGTTCCATTTGAGAGCCTTTTGGTCTCAAAGAAAGGATCCTCTTACCAAGTTGATCCCAGTAACTCGAACCCTGATCCAAGCCCTACAGTGGTGGCAGGATCAGACCAACCTGAGACAAGGGGTTCCTTTTGTCATTCAGTCTCATTCTCTAATCCTTACTACAGATGCGTCCCTCTTGGGCTGGGGAGCTCATATGGGCGACCTCACCACCCAGGATCTGTGGTCTCCCCAGGAATCCCTGCTCCACATCAACCTGTTGGAGCTCAGAGCAGTTTTTCTAGCACTTCAAGTTTTTTCCAAATCTGTTCAGAACAAGAGTATTCAGGTCAGAACAGACACCACTACAATGTGGTACATCAACAAACAAGGGGGCACTCGGTCTACGGCCTTGTGCACCGAAGCGATGAGATTGTGGTCTCTGGCTTACTCCCTGAACACCTCTCTTATGGCAGTTCACCTCCCAGGCAAGGACAATGTCCTGGCAGATGCTCTCAGCAGGATTTCCCAAGGCCACCACGAATGGTCACTGGATCCCCTGGTCTTGGGAGTAGTATTTACCAGATGGGGCACCCCACAGATGGATCTTTTTGCAGCCCCAGACAATCACCAACTTCCTCTTTTTTGCTGCAGGCCCCCAGTGTTGGGCTCTCTCCCGCTGGATGCCTTAGCCCTCAATTGGGAGGGGAAGTTTCTCTATGCCTTTCCCCCCTTTCCTCTCCTGTTCAAAGTGCTAGTCAAAATCAGATCCCAATCCTGCAAGGTCATTCTGATAGCTCCGGATTGGGCCAGACAGCCCTGGTATCCACTCCTGCTGTCCTTAGCAGTCCATCCTCCCCTGTGCCTTCCCAAGAATCACAATCTGTTAACTTGTGCCCAGGGAAGGGTCTGGTACCCTAATCTCAAATCTCTCAATCTCAAGGCTTGGTTCTTGAAGAGTTAGAGTTTGCTGATTTACACCTTTCCCAAGGTGTAATGGATATATTGAAGGCCTCAAGGAAGCCTTCCACCAGGGCTACTTACTATTCTAAATGGAAAAGGTTTTCCATATGGTGCTCGGAAAAGCATATTTCCCCAGTCTCTGCTGATCTACCCACAGTCCTGGATTATATGGTCCACCTGAATTCTTTGGGGCTGAGACCAGCTACCCTCAAGGTGCACTTGGCAGCTGTGTCTGCTTTTATTTCAGCAGGTAAATCCTCTTCTCTTTCAGCTCATCCCATATTTTCCAAGTTTTTTAAGGGGTTGTTGCACACCAACCCTCCATTCAGAGATCCTGCCCCTGCCTGGGATCTTAATGTTTGCATTGCTCAGCTTATGCAACCCCCTTTCGAGCCCTTGTCTTCAGCTGAGCTCAAGTACTTGACTTCGAAAACTGTGTTTCTGGTAGCCATCACCTCTGCCAGACGCATAAGTGAATTACAAGCGTTGTCAGTGGAGCAGGAGTTTATCTCTTTCCACAGAGATAAGGTGGTCCTTCGGACTAACACAAAGTTCCTGCCTAAGGTGGTTTCAGATTTCCACCTTAATCCATTTCTCTTCCAGTGTACTTCACTGACCACTCCTCCTCTGGGGAGAGGAGGCTGCACAGCCTAGATGTGAAGAGAGCCCTTAGTTACTACATAGAGCGTACCAAGGGTCATAGGTTTGACCCCCTCCAACTGTTTCTTACCTATGGCGAAGTTGGGAAAGGGAAGCCAGCCACTAAAAGATTCATTGCCAGGTGGATTGTCTCTTGTATCCAATTCTGCTATGAGAAGTTGGGTAAAGTTCCTCCCTCAGGCCTGAGGGCTCACTCTACCAGAGGTACAGCTGCTTCTCTGGCTGCTGCCAGAGACATTCCTATTCTAGAAATATGTCAAGCAGCTACCTGGAAAACAGTTCACACTTTTACCAAGCATTACTCCTTGGACATCCAGGCTAGGAGTGATGCTCGGTTCTTACACACCGTTGCTCAGAGCCTATTTCCTAAGCAGGTTCTGTCCTCCTCCATGGGGGTACTGCTGTGTAGTCTGCAATTGTCATAATATAGCAAGACTTCATGTTGTTTGAAGAAAAAATTACTCACCTTAGTAATGTTGTTTCTTCTAATGGAGTCTTGCTATATTATGTCCTCCCTCCCTGCCTGCCCCTCTCAGAACCTCTGTTTTGGGATGTGGGTGGGCAATACAGGGTTGGCACTTTTTTGATGCCCACCTTGTTGTTTTCACCTATTTTTGGGTGAATTGGTGGTGTGTTTTTGCATTTTTTGGGTCTCCTGACTTGAGTCTTTGTTTTAGACCAAAAAATGAGTGTTTATGTTAGTAGCCAGTTGGCTAGTGTAGGTTTACAGCTTCCACACAGAACCTTGGTGAGTTTTAGCTTGTAAAGATCTGACAGTTTACCTTTGAAGCACAACAGACAGAGTTTTCAACCAAGCTCGAGCTCTAAGTTCCATGTCTGCATGGAAAGTTAACTATTTCACCTCCGGAGCAGTTCTAATCTGTGGTCATACTGCAATTGTCATAATATAGCAAGACTCCATTAGAAGAAACAACATTACTAAGGTGAGTAATTTTTTCCTTTTGGATATGTATTATTCAGGACCATCTTGAGCATAGGTCTTGGGACCTAAAGATGTGGATATGAGATCTTATCCTGTATAAAAACAAAGCATTTTACTACTACCTGTATCAGTAGATCTTCCACGGAGTGGTCTCTCGCAGCAGGTAATACACTTGGGTCATCGCCAGAGGTCACTGTGGTGCACAGCAGCTATTCTAGCAGTCTTTTTCCTGTAAGTGTGGGTAGTCTCTGGTATCCTTAGTTCATTTTCTCACCATCTTCAGCTCACACGCAGCAGCAGCTAGAGCAACTTCAGATCGCAGTCATCGACGAGAATTTGAGCACACTGCAAATGTCCAAAGAATCTTCACGCAAGATAACGCTGTTTTGTTCCTGCCATTGTGGTAGGAAAATCTACCGCTTCCACAACCATACCACTTGTGTAAGGTGTCTGGGACCCACACACAATGCCAGTTCCTGCATACATTGTTAGAATTTCAACCAAGCAACCCATTGACAACGGTTGCAGGAGATCAAAAAACCATTTAATGGAGCAGAAATTGTCTCTCATAGAGAATCAGGGGGCTCATCCCAAGGTCTCCCCCTCCACTGATTCTCATCGACAGCACAAAAAGGAGAAGCCCTCCTCACGCTCTGTGCCTAGGTGCTCTTCGACAGCCACCATCACAGGTGCTCCACCATTGACGGTGCGATCTCAGAGTACCTCTTCGTGTTGATGGGAGGTTATACCCTCTCATCGACGGTGCTTTCTAGTGCCTTAACAGCAGTCTATGATGAACCCTTTATAGGTTCCATCGACGGGTGCTCCTCTCCTGTCAACAGGGCCGTCATCTACACTGCAGAACACTGCTTCCCCCAGCAGTTCCATCAACGAGCTGTATTCCACTGGGGAAACCCACTGCATTTGCTATGCTTACTGCCCCTCCACCCTCACAGGTGGGTTCCCATAGGGGTCAGGTGGACAGGGATCAGGACCTGCTCAGACTACGCATCCTGTCCTCTCCACCATCCCCTTGGTTTCCCAGAAACCCCTCTCCATTCCACCCCTTCTACTCAACTGGATGTTACTTCAGTAGTACAGCATGTCTTGCATGCCATGTGGCATGCTCTGCCCTCGGTCCCAGGAGAGCCAGGCTATCCATCCTGTTCCCCTACACCTCCACCAGAAAGATTTCAGGGTGACAGGGATCCTTTACCACCCATGTCACCTCCCTTGTATGTAGATGACTGCCTATCAGACGACCCTGGATTTCCAGTAGACTTTACTGAAGACCTGGAGGATGAATAATTCCAAGATATGGATTTCCAGCCCCAGTCTCCTGTCTCTGATATCTGCTCCCTGAATGAGGACTTATCCAGGCACGTGGCTGCCTCTCCTCCAGATGACCCATCTTTCCATGAGATGATGGTCCAAATTCAGAAAGTCATGGGATTCTCTACTGTAGAACATGGCAAATAATGTATGGACATGGCAGACTATTTGGAGATACCAGAGGATCCAGTCTTATTGGTACCCCTACTAATCGAAACATAAAATGCTATGCTTGCAGCCTGGAATCAGCCTTCTTCTATTACGGCTGCTCTCTGCCAGGCAGATCACTTATACCAGGCTCTTCTGGATCATCCTTTCCCATCTACCACTCCGGAAGCAGATTCAGTGGTAATTACTGTCGCTTACGATAGTACTAAACGACTGAAACATATGAGCTCCTTACCTCCAGATAAAGATTCCCACAAAATAGACTATCTGGGAAAAAAAGGTCTTTCAAGCAAGTACCATGAATCTCAGAATCCTGAATTACATGGGACATATGGTCAGATACCAGTGTACACTCTGGTCCTCTGTCATTGACATAGTAAACTCCCTCCTTCACAAGAAAGGGACCAATTATTGGCTACAGTATCTACTGGCAATTCTGTTTCCAGACACCTACTTCATTCAGGGTATGATGCGGTCGATACTTCAGCCTGCATGTCAGCAACTGGTATTACCTTGCATTGCCATGCTTGGCTTTCGCATCTCAGGTTTCATAGATACATAGACAGTGTCAGCAGATAAGGTCCTATGCCCCCCCCCCAAGTCTGCCCATTTGAGCTTGTAAGTTCAGTTTATATTTTCATAGAAGTCTGTTGCCCCTTACCCCTGACCTCCAGAATTCCTTTATGTCTATTCCATGCATTCTTAAATCCCGTGATTGTTTCAGTCCCCACCACTTCCTCTGGCAGGGTGTTCTACTTGTCCACCACTCGTTTTGTGAAGAAATTCTTCCACACCTTTCCTCTGAATCATCCTCCCTCCAACTTCATCCCATGCCCTCTAGTCCTGGAACATATTTTTCGCTTAAAAAATAGTGTATTCCTGCACCCTGTTCCTCCCTGTAAGATACTTGTATGTCTCTATCATGCCTCCTCTCCTCTAGGGAGTACATATTCAGTTCCTTCAACCTGTCCTTATAGGACTTGTGATGCAATCCATGTACCATATTTGTTGCCCTCCTTTGAACCTTCTCTACCCTGTCCATGTCCTTACGTAGGTAAGGTCTCCAGAACTGTACACTGTACTCCAGGTGGGGCCTCACTAGTGTCTTGTATAGTGGAATTATGACCTCCCTTTTCCTGCTGGTGATGCCCCTGCCTATGCATCCCAACATCCTATTTGCTTTACCTGCTGCCTTGTCACACTGTTTCCCTACCTTGAGGTCATCAGAGATGATAACCCCAAGATCCCTTTCCTACTTGGTGCATACTGTATCCCCCCCCCCCCCAACTGATATATTGTGCCAAGGTTTTTGTGCCCCATATGCATTACCTTGCACTTCTTTGCATTGAATTTCAACTGCCAAACCCCTGTCTATTCTTCAAGATTCTGCAGGTCCCTTCTCATTCTGTCTACACCTTCTGGTGTGTCTACTCTGTTACAGAGCTTTGTGTCATCAGCGAACAGTGAAATTCTGCCTTCTAGGTCCTGCGCAATGTCACTGATGAAGATGTTGATGTTCACACCTGATGTACAGCATACAGTGATCAGTGCCCCCTTTAATGGGTCCAATCTCTTCGGGCCAGGTACTCAAACATTGATAGATGATCTCCAGGCTTCAGGAAGAACCCTCTGTACAGTTCATGGCATGTACCATACCTCCCAGGCCATCCTGCCATCCTCAATCCTCCTTTTATTCAAAAAGAGGTGAAAAATACAGAAGCTCAAATAGAGAAGGATTCCGAGGTCATTCCCAGCCTACCAGAACCAATATCTCTGCCGCCAAGGGCTCCTGCTCCCACCCTCCTGGTGGGACTGGTCAGCCCACCTCCCAGTGACCTGCTGGGGTCCTTTCCACGTTTTCTCGACCAGGCCTCTGAATCCTTCGCAGTTGTTTTGCCCTCCATTTGGGAGTCTGGACAACGGTCACATCGGATGAGTGGGTACTTCAGATCATTCAGAGAGCTCACACTCTGGAATTACTTTCCAGACCTCCACCTCATCCACCCTGCTCTGTCCATTACCCACCCGATCATATTCCTATTCTCCAAGAGGAATTATAGGCTCTTCTTACCAAGAAGGCCATTTACCCAGTACCCCCTACAGAACATCAAAAGCGGTTTTACTCCCACTTCTTCCTGGTACCCAAAAGAACTGGAGATTTCAGACCATTACTGGACTTTAGACAACTGAACCAATATGTCCAGTACAAAAGGTTCCGCATGATCACCCTAAACTCCATCATGCCAATACTGAAATGAGGGGATTGGCTATGTGCCCTAGATATGAAGGATGCCTACCTACATATCCCTATCCATCCTGCCCATCACAGGTTCCTTCATTTTCACTTGTTGGGTCAACACTACCAGTTGTGGGCACTCCCATTTGGCCTTTCATCAGCCCCAAGAGTGTTCACCAAATGCCTAACGGTAGTAGCAGCATCCCTATGACAGAACGGGCATTTTGTTTTCCCATACCTGGACAATTGGCTCATCAAAACTGCTCTGCTTTCCTACCTATAAGCAACCTTAATTCTGTTCCAGGCTGTAGGGGTTACGGTCAATTGGCCAAAGTCCAGTCCGACCCCTACACAGTCACTCCAATATATAGGAGTGGTCCCAGACACTGTCTGCACCAGAGCCTACCTTCCGGCCAACAGACAAGACAGGCTACAATCTCTGGCATTGCAGACACAAGCCCAAAATGTTGTGTCACCCAGACACATGCTATGTCTCCTAAGTCACATGGCCACTACCATCCCTATGGTAGCTTTCACCCATCTTCATATGAGACCAGTCCAATGGGTTCTCCAAAACCAGTGGTCTCATGAACAGGAAATTTCGAATACAAAATCAGAGTCACTCCCACGTTGTGATCTGCCCTAGTAAGGTGAATGCTCCGAGCCAACTTATGTCAAGGCATGCACTTCCAGTCCCCACCACCCACGCAGATGTTGACCACAGATGCATCCCTGGAAGGATGGGGTGTGCATCTGGGTCCTTACAGGACACAAGGCAAGTGGACCACTTCAAACAACATGAAGTCTTGCTGTATTCTGACAAATGCAGTATGACCGACTGGTTCAGCTGCCCCAGAGAACAAAGAGTTAACCTGTATGCAAATGCATAGAATGTTGAGCTCAAGTTTGGTTCTCAAACCACCATCCTCAGTATGTTCTAGTAACTGATCAGATTCTTTACTCCGCCTGCCGGTGAAAACACCTCGGCGATTGCTCCTCTTCTTCTCAGTCTAAGAGTAAAAAAAGCGTCTATTTTATCATCCTTTTCTTATTTGTTTTCAGTGTTCTTCAAACCGCTGTTCTCAATATAGTGATAGTTTATCAGTTGGATAAGTGGTTCAGTTTCTGATCTGTTCTGTGACCGTGAGGAGACTGAACAATGTTTTTTGTTTAAAAGTTAAATTTGTCTTTTGTTTAAGGGTTCCGGTGCAAGTTCCTGACTAAACTGATTTTTTTCGCTGTTTTCTTCAACCGGCGCTGAACCACTGATCATCAGGTCTCATTCTTCTTTTACCCAGCCTGACTAAGCCACCAAGGGTAAATAAACTTTTGTTTATCCGGGCCTGACTAAGCCAATTTGGATAACTAAATTTTGTTTGGGCACAGTTTAACCGGCCTAACTAAGCCACTGGGTTGAGCGCTGAATTTAAAAAAGCGTATGTCACTGAAACCCAAGAGAAAAAAATGGTCTCACTGGGTTTCAGCATTGCACTGAGTGTGGTGAACAATTTGCTAAAGCCGACCCACACTTAATTTGTCTCTACTGCTTGGGTTTTGATCACCTGTAAGCAGATTGTGACATTTGCAAAAATGTTACTCAATCTACCCTCGATAGGAGACTGGGTAAATTAAGGGAAAGATTGGAAAAATCATCCCAGGATGTTGGGATCCAGTTTCAGAACCTACAGATCAGGGCGAACCTTCATCCTCCAAAAGACAGTCGGATTCGACTCCAGATACTGCACCATCGAAGAGATCCAAGAAATCCAGTTCTGAACCACGCAGATGGTTGCAGTTCCAACCATTGACGAGATTGCTAAAGCGATAAGGATTGTTCAGTCCCTGCAGCCCGGTTTTGGTGAACCAGCTTAGAGACTGGTTGGGCAGTCACTGGTTCAGGTCACTGCTGGTTCAGCTCCTTCTGGTCCTCTGAACCCTGAGGAGTATTATGAATTAGACTTTTGAGTGTGAGTCTGAAGATGAGGATGAAGGGGAACCTATTGAACCTGATGTTTCTCCTGAACATCTAGAGTATGAGTCCCCTCAGCCCTCCTCTGAAGCCACTTCCCATTTTGCCTTTATGAGGCAGGTGGCAGAGACCCTGCAGCTCCCTGTCCAAGAGACTAGACAGGAGGAGGAGGAGGAGGAGGAGGACTATAGAGAGATGATGGAACTTACTGCTTCTTTTCAGGGTCTCTCTATCCCCATACATAAGTCTTTGAAAAGACAAACCCTCAAGGTCCTCCAGACCCCTTTCTCTGTACCTCTCTTGGACAAGATGATGGACAGGAAATATGCCCTAGCTGGCAATGGCGCCGAGTTTTTATCTTCCCATTGCAGCCGTGTGGGGGTTGTACAGACTGCAGCCTGTGAGAAGGCTGGTATTCCCCTGGCTTCCCACCTTCCTGACAAGGATTCCAGGGGAATTGACTCCCTTGCCAGAAAGATTTACTTGGCCTCCTCCCTGGGCATAAGGCAGGCCTCACATATAGCCTATGCCTCTAGGTACCAAAATGCACTGTGGGAATCTAACAGCTCACAAAGCTTCTCCTGATCTAGTAGCTGACCTTCAGGAGGTAGTTTAGCAGGGAATCCAAGCATCTAATGCCCAGTTTCATATGGCTCTGGATTCTAATGATGCAGCCTCTCGGCCTATGGCATCTGCCATTTCCCTCAGGCAGTTTTCCTGGCTGAGATGTGCCAACCTTTCCCAGGATACCCAGAACAATTCTCTAGACATTCCCCTGACACAGAGTTTACTGTTTGGGGAACAGACAGAAGCATACAAGAAAAGGATGAATGATTACAGGGTGGCATTCAAGAGTGCTTCTGCCAAGGAGAAGTTTGCCACCCCCCAGAGACAACAGGCCAGAGGGGGCAGGGGAAGACCTTACCCTAGGCCCTTCCATCAGGCAATGGCTTTCCCTTCCTGTCAGCAACCCAGGGTTTTTTTCAGGGGGCGAGGAAGGAGGGTTCAGGCCATGCTGCTTCCACCCCACACCCCTCTACTCCTGCCAAGCAGACACCCAGAGGGGTGTGCTCGGGCCACCTACCCAGTTTCTGTAGGGAGCAGGTTGACCCACTATCTTCAGGCTTGGCATTCCATCACCTCAGATAGGTGGGTCCTGGAGATAGTGGGTCACGGTCTTGCTCTCAACTTCAAATCCTTCCTGAGCTTGGGAGCAGGACCCTTCAGACCTTGCAGTCCTTCAGAAACAGCTCTTGTTAGAGGCAGAGGTTTCCACTCTCCTCTCAAAGGCAGTAGAGCCTATGCCAGTTCAGCACAGGGGAAAGGAGTTGTACTCCAGGTACTTTTTCGCCTTAAAAAAAAACAAAAAAAACGGGAGTGACGGCTCATCCTAGATCTCAGATACCTGAACAGGCACCTCTCAAAGCCAAAGATCAGGATGACAACATTGGCAACAATCCTACCAATTCTGCAACAAGGGGACTGGCTGGCATCCCTAGACCTCAAGGATGCCTATTTTCACATACCCATCAGGCAGTCCCACAGAAAGTACCTCAGATTCAGGCTACCTTCAGGCCACTAACAATTCAGGGCCTGACCTTTGTTCCATGGCTGTTCACAAAATGCCTGGCAGTGCTAGTGGCATTTCTCAGAAAGCGAGGGGTTTCAGTTTACCCCTACCTGGATGACTGGCTACTAGTAGGCCAGTCCTCTCTACAGGTACAACAGTCTCTGGAGCTCACTCGGGTAACCCTCCAATCACTAACGCTCTTGGTAGACCTCAAAAAAGTCAGTGCTGACTCCTGTTCAGGTGCTGGACTTTATAGGGGCAGAGCTGAACACCATCCAGGCAAAGGCCTTCTTGCCTCCAGGAAGGGCTCAGGCACTCATTCAGATGGCAGGTTCCTTCCAACTCTGAATTCCTTGTCCAGCAAGGCATTTTCTGCAACTCTTGGGCCACATGGCATCCACCACTGCTGTGGTCCCAGGGGCAAAGTTTCAGATGAGGGACATTCAGTTCCACTTGTGATCCTTTTGGTCTCAGAGAAAGGACTCTCTGTCTAAGCTTATATCAGTGTCCCCCCACTCTCCTGCAAGCCCTTCAGTGGTGTCAGGACTTGGACAATTTCAGGGTGGGAGTACATTTTCTTCCACAGGTACCCTCCCTGGCACTAACAACAGATGCTTCCCTCTTGGGATTGGGTGCACACCTGGGGAGCACACAGCTCATGGGAACTGGCTGTCTCAGAAGTCTCTGTCACACATTAACCTCCTGAAGCTCAGGGCAGTGTTCCTGGCTATTCAGGCATTTGCCAATCACCTACAGGGGAAAGTGGTTCAAGTCAGGACAGACAACACCACTACAATGTACTATATCAACAAGCAGGGGGAACAAGGTCCTCCCTCCTGTGCATAGAATCCATGAAGATCTGGACTCTGGCTTACTCCCTGGACATTTCCCTGTCAGCAGTCCACATGGGAGGTTCCAGAGATAGACCTCTTTGCAGCCCCAGGCACTCATAAATTGCCTCTGTACTGCTGCAGGCCTTCTGTTTGGGGCTCAGTGCTGCTGGAGGCTCTGCTTCTGGACTGGACAAGCAGGTTCCAGTATGCTTTTCCACCCTTTCCTCTGATACTCAGGGTGTTGGTCAAGCTCAGGCCTCAGCCTGTGAGCATGATTCTCATAGCCCTAGACTGGCCCAGGCAACCATGGTACCCCATGCTTCTGTCTCTGTCAGTGGCCAATCCCATTCATCTTCCCAGGGGGCACAACCTGCTGACATCATCTCAGGGGAGAATCCTCTACCCCAATCTACAGTCCCTCCGCCTCAGGGCTTGGCTGTTGAAGACCTAGTGTATGCAGGCTTGCATCTCTCGGAAAGTGTCTTGGATATCCTTAAGGTATGCAGAAAGTTTTCCACTAGGAAAGGCTATTTCTCTAAATGGAAAAGATTCTCTATCTAGTGTTCCCAACAGGAGCTGAATCCTCAACAGGCTGAGCCTCCAGTGCTACTGGACTACCTGGTACATTTGCAGTCCCTTCATTTGCAGCCTTCCACCTTGAAGGTACATTTGGCAGCTGTCTCTGCATACTTGTCAGCAGGGAAGTGCCCTTCCCTAGCTGCTCATCCCATATTTAACAAATTCTTTAAAGGGGCTATCACATCTCCATCCCCCCCAACAGAGAGCCCACTCCAGCTTGGGACCTCAGTATTTGCATAGGCCAGCTTATGCAGCCTCCTTTCGAGCCCGTGTCTTCAGCAGAGCTTAAGTTTCTGACTTGGAAGACTGTGTTTTTGGTGGCCATCACCTCTGCTAGGAGGATTAGTGAGCTCCAGACTTTGTCAGTGGAGCCCAACTACATTACCCCTCATAGGGATAAGATTGTCCTTTGGACCAACAGGAAGTTTCTCCCCAAGGTGGTCTCTGATTTTCACCTTAATCAGTCTATCACTCTTCTTGTATTCTTCACAGACCATTCCAGCTCAGGTGAACGCAGGCTGAACAGCCTGGATGTAAAGAGAGCCATCAGCTACTATATGGATAGGACAAAGGAGCACAGACAGGGTTATACCTAGCTGTTTCTTACCTATGGGGAGGTAGGTAAAAGTAAGCCAGCCACAAAAAGAACCATAGCCAGATGGATTGTGGCTTGCATTCAGTTTTGCTATGGCAAATTGGGAACGGATGCCCCTCCAGGTTTGAGAGCTCATTCCACTAGAGGTACCGCAGCCTCTGTGACAGCAGCCAGAGATATCCCCTTGCTGGATATTTGTAAAGCAGCTACCTGATAAACTGTTCACACATTCACTAAACACTACTGCCTGGATACCTAGGCCAGGAGTGATGCCAGTTTTGTCACAGCAGTGTTGCAGAGTCTATTCCCCAAGTAGGTTGTGTGCCCGTCTCCCAAGGGCACTGCTTGGTAGTCTGCATTTGTCAGAATACAGAAAGACTTAATTTTGTTTGAAGAAAAAATTACTTACCATGGTAATATTGTTTCTTCTAATGGAGTTTTGCTGTATTCTGACCGCCCACCCAGCCTCCCCTACAGAACCTAGGGGGTCTTTAGGCTGGCTTTGATTTCAGAAATATTCACCCACCTGTGGGTAGGTGCTTTTTCTTGGGCATCAGTGGCTTGAGCCTGCCTTTCTGCACACCTTATTGTGTTGCCCCTGGTGAAATTTAGGTCTGTTTAGTAGTTTAAATGATTTGCTATTTTTAGATTTGTAAGAATCTGATCAGTTACTAGAACGTACTGAGGATGGTAGTTTGAAAACAGAACTTGAGCTCAACATTTTATGCATTTGCATAGAGGATAACTCTTTGTTCTCCAGGGAAGCTGAACTGGTGAGTCATACTGCGTTTGTCAGAATACAGCAAGACTCCATTAGAAGAAACAACATAACTATGACGAGTAATTTATTTTCTTCTATCCCGCATCCCCACATCAGTCTCCTGGAGATGAGGATGGTTAGCTTAGCCCTACAGGCTTTTCAACCTCACCTGTCTCCAGGACAGTTGCTGATTTAGTCAGACACCGCAGTAGTATTCTATCTTAACAAACGAGGTACAAAGTCCCGTGCCCTATATAAAGAAATGCTTACAGTCTGGTAGGAAGCCATTCGGCAACAACTCATGCTAACAGCCATCCATCTACCAGGAAGTTACAACCTACTGGCCGACTTTCTCAGTCGCCAGTCATTGCACATAAATGGACACTATCATGAAGTGCTTCAGAAACTCTTTCATCTATGGGGGACCCCACAACTGGATCTGTTTGCCTCCCCAGTCAACCACCATCTCCCCAGATACTATTTCATTATACTGAGCAAAAAGGGACAGTCTATAGATGCCCTGTCCCAAGCATGGACAGGAGTTTTCTTATATGCTGCCCCCCGTCCCACTCCTGCAATGGACTGTACTGAAATTACACCTCAAACCTGGAACCATGAACCTCATAGCCCCTCTGTGGCCTCTGCAGGTGTGGTTGCCTCTACTTCAGCAGTTCTCAGTAGAGGAACCCATTCTGTTGCCAGTCAGACCAGATCTTTTGACTCAGAATCAAGGGACCCTTCTACATCCCAACCTGAAGGCACTGCACCTTCATGCTTAGCTCCTGATGATGCTTTCATAGCACGTTTATCATCCCATTCCAAGACAAAAATATGGGACTTCAGAGGAGCTGACTTTGATAAGATGGCCAACATAGTAAAGCTAGCCCTGGCAAAAAAAAAATACAGGTGAGGGGGTACAGGCAAAGTGGGGAAAGCATGAAGGATGCAACATGAGAAAAAAAAAGTGCAACAGAAGAAAGAAACCACTTTGGTTCTCAAAAACAGTAGCAGAAAAGGTCTGAGCTAAGAGGCTGGCCTTCAGGAAACATAAGGGAACGCAGTGGGATGAAGATAGAGAGTCATACCAAACTTCCCTAAGGGAAGCAGGGAAGGCAGTAAGGCAGACAAAGGCCCAAGCCGAGGAAACACTAGCACAGACAGCAAAAGAAGGTGACAAGACTTTCTATAGATATATTAGTTTAAGGAGAAAGTCCAAGGGGGTATTGCTAAGATCAAAGGAGATAAGGGGGCGTGTGAGGAGGAGGACCATGTAAAAGCACCTATCCTTAATAGACACTTCTGCTCAGTATTTACTGAAGAGAAGGTAGGGTAGGACCCACAGATCAGCACCATGGACACGGGGGAAGGAGGTAAGCACTAGTCCCTTCACAAAAGAAACGGTCCTACTGAAAGAGTTCCCAAGTTGCTAGAATTTATATTCTACCTCATGAAGCCTGTTTGTGCTCTATATGTACTTTTAAGTACATTGTTATTGCTTTTACTTTTACTTAATTTGTGCAAGTGATTTCCCTGTGTTTGGAGCCCTGTAACCCTTGGGAAAAAGGAAGAGGGTGTGTAGTTTGCTCAATAGAATCAGTTAAAACTATAACCAATACCCCAGTGAAAATTATCCGTTTATTTAGACTGGACATTTACTAGCATTTCTTAAACACACCAGGAGACTGCTAGTTTTAGTATTTTGGTGCTTTTAAAGCAGTATTATATTCTGCCTCGCTGATTTGACCTCGAGACAACATCCGGGTCATCTGGCACTATTTACACTCACTCTGCAGCGAGCGCAATTTACTGAAACGGTTCCCGAGTTGCTAAAATTTATATTCTACCTCATGAAACCTGTTTGTACTCTGAATATACTTTTATGTACATTGTGATTGCTTTTACTTAATTTGTGCAATTGATTTCCCTGTGTTTGGAGCCCCGTAACCCTTGGGAAACAGGAAAAGGGTGTGTAGTTTGCTCAGTAGAATCAGTTAAAACTACAACCAATACCCCAGTGAAAATTGTCCATTTATTTAGCGTGGCCGTTTACTGGCATTTCTTAAACACACTAGGAGACTGCTAGTTTTAGTATTTTGGTGCTTTTAAAACAGTTTTATATTCTGCCTCACTGCTTTGACCTCAGGACCACATCCGGGTCATCTGGCACTATTTACACTCGCTCTGCAATGAGCGTGAGTTACTGAAACAGTTCCCTAGTTGCTAGAATCTATATTCTACCTCGTGAAACCTGTTTGTGCTCTGAATATACTTTTTTGTACATTGTGATTGCTGTTACTTAATTTGTGCAATTGATTTCCCTGTGTTTGGAGCCCTGTAACCCTCAGGAAACAGGAAGAGGGTGTGTAATTTGTGCAGTAGAATCAGTTAAAACTACAACCAATACCCCAGTGAAAATTGTCCATTTATTTAGCCTGGACGTTTACTGGCATTTCTTAAACACACCAGGAGACTGCTAGTTTTAGTATTTTGGTGCTTTTAAAACAGTTTTATATTCTGCCTCACTGCTTTGACCTCGGGACCACATCCGGGTCATCTGACACTATTTACACTCACTCTGCAGTGAGTGCGAGTTACTGAAACAGTTCCAGAGTTGCTAGAATTTATATTCTACCTTGTGAAACCTGATTGTGCTCTAAATATACTTTTATGTACACTGTGATTGCTTTTACTTAATTTGTGCAATTGATTTCCCTGTGTTTGGAGCCCTGTAACCCTTGGGAAACAGGAAGAGAGTGTCTGGTTTGCTCAGTAGAATCAGTTAAAACTACAACCAATACCCCAGTAAAAACTGTCCGTTTATTTAGCCTGGACATTTACTGGCATTTCTTAAACACTCCAGGAGACTGCTAGTTTTAGTATTTTGGTGCTTTTAAAGCAGTATTATATTCTGCCTCACTGCTTTGACCTTGGGACCATATCCGGGTCATGTGGCACTATTACACTCGCTTCTGCAGTGAGCGACAGTTGCCAGGTGCATGAAGACGACGAAGAGATCGCTGCCTGCGCCGTGTTTCAGCTTAAGAGCACCAGCATGCAAGAGGAGTATAACTAAGCAGCAAATTTACAGACTATCCAGTGATTAGGGTATGTGCTGAAAGAATCATTTGTTAAAATTTAAAAACCTGTTTGTGTGTGGTTATCTAGAATCAGAAAGTAATCTACACGTATTCATTCTAGAAACAGTCTCAAAGTCACCTATTAGCAAATGTGATAGGTGATTAAAAGTTTATCCTTTCGAGTTTCAAATTGTTTGCTGAAAAGAAACAGTAAAATTATTATTGTCCAGTATTTGTAACTCTTGGCTTAGAGATTTGTAAAAAGAAAATAGCAATAAAATAAATGCATTTAGTTCCTATCTGACGGTGAATAAATTAGGACTATTGCACACTTTTATTACAATGTGTCTTAACGTATATGTTAAAGTGTATTCTTGGCAAAGATAGAATATACACTAGTTAAATAATATATTTATAAACAACTTGACATACATTAAAAATCTGGGATATAAATCCAAATAATTAGTGCTTTTCATTTGTACAATAATATTTGATTATCATTGAGAGAACAATAAAAACAATTAAAGGTGAAATAGGTATTATGTGTACAACATGTAATATGTATGCAATCACCTTGACAGGTTTGATTTCCAGTTTGTTTATTTGCCCTAAATGTATAGAGAATAATGATATGGTATGTTTAATAGCACAGTTTAATAAGAGAATGGCAGAATTGGAACAAAGTCAGAGAGATGCGTCAGAGCGCTTTCAGATCAGGCTCAAGAATAATTTGTATTATACTGAGTCTGGTACTTTAAGTATGCAAATTGAACACCCCACTTCTCTTAATAAGTATTTGAACACCCCAAACAAAAAAAGGTGTAGAGATGAGGAAGAATGTACAAGTACAGAGGACGCTTGGTATCAAGTGCAGCACTTAAAACCCCCAAGAAATAAAAAGGGAAGGGAAGCAAATCATTTCAATTTGGAACTTTCCAATTATTTTGACCCATTAGCTAATGAAAATCCATGTGAAGATAACAATTGTATACAAAATGCTATAATAGAAACATTTAATGATTTAGTTTGTCTGCCAGCAACTAGTTTACTCGACAATTCTGGCATGAATGATGGTGTAAATAGTCCTTTCGGGGAACCTCTTATATTATTAGAAAATGCCATCTCAACTTCAGGGCAAAACCATCCTGCCACACAATGTACAAACATGGAGATAGAGACAAAACAGTGTAATACAACTCAAGTATTTGTCCTTGGAGACTCCATTGTCAAAGGCCTTGATAGCGCTATCTGTAATATCGATAAACAAAACAGAACAATGTCGTGCTTCAAGGGAGCAAGAATATCTGACATTACTAAAATGACCAATGACATAATAGGAAATGACACAAACTAGTGATAATATATGCAGGGGCAAATAATATATTACACCAGCATCCAAAACAGATCAAACAAGAAATAGTTCATTTAACCAATAAACTGGAATATTTGAGTTGTGATTTTGCCTTCTCGGAAATATTACCAATACCAACAGCAACATACAAACAAAACTGGAAAATAAAAAGAATTAATAACTAGCTAAGACAATGGTGCCTGAAGCAGAACATAGGGTGTATTACACATTGGGAAGAATTTGAGAATATTAGTTACTTATATAGCAATGATGGGTTACACCTTAATAAACATGGAACACAATTACTTGGTCAACATTAAAATAATTGTATTGATAAACATTTAAACTAATATACAGGAGGGAGGTATTTGAGACTATCTTCTACTAGTTTACAAAATAGTAAAATACCTAACAATTTAAAAAATAACAAAAGAACAAAAAAAGAAAAAGGTCACTACACAAAGAAAATCTGTAAACATAAACAAAAATTAATCATCCAGAGTTTCTGCACAGTTGGAAAGTCAAAATGAACTTAAGATCTTAGTCATAAATGCAAGAAGCCTAACAAATAAAATGGATGAACTAAGATATGTCTTAGCTTCAAAAGAAATTGACATATGTGGTGTTACAGAGACCTGGTTTGTAAATTATGATTGGAACACTGCTATACCAGGCTATGTTAAATATCTTAAAAATACACAGAATAAGGTAGGTGGAGGAATTGCCCTATATATTTCAAACAAGATAAAGAATTATCAGATAAAATTTGATGACTAGTGCAGAAATGTTATGGAATAAGATTGAGTTAGGACATAAAACTTACACCATTGATTTATGCTATCGAGCACCCAATCTTACTCAAGAAGAAAACTCTGTTTTCCTTAATCAGTTGGAAAAGGCAGAAGATATAGGAGACTTAATGCTCCTAGGGGATTTTAATTTCCCTTGTTTAAATTGGTATACCTTGGAGACTAAAAGTCAGCTTGAGTGAAGCTTTTTAGAGACTACCTTCAGGCTAGGTTTGGAACAACTAGTATTACAACCTACTAGAAAAAATAATATTTTAGATCTAATCTTCACTAATACTGTGGATCTAGTATCAAATCCAGTTATATCCTTTGGGAGACAGCTATCACAACATGATAACTTGTAATATCCAAAAGTGTGTTTTAACCAATAATGGTGTAACAAAAATTAAAAATTTTCACAGAGCCAACTATAATAATATAAAAAATTATCTTGCAACCTGGAATTGGGAAAATGAGTTGAGATTTAGATCTCGAACAAACATGGGGGAAAAAAAAAGTAAAATCACTGTATAATTGCATTCCTGACAGAGTTAAATATAATAAAAATAAGCAGCGGATACCACTTTGGTGGTCAAAAGAGATAAAATGCATTATAAAGAAAAAACATCGAGCTTTCAATAAATACAATAAAAGTAAAAATGATAAAGACTGGAAAAGATTCAAAACACTTGCAAAAATGACCAAGAAAACTATACATATGGCAAAACTTAAATTAGAAATAAAACTCGCAAAAGAAGTAAAGGATAACAAAAAAAATTATATAATTATATTGGATCGATTAAAGGGAGTGAAAAGGGAATTGGACCCTTAATTGTAATTAATAAAATAGTTACAGAAGAAAGTGAAATAGCAGATGGTCTTAATCTTTACTTTGGAAGTGTGTTCAAGGCAAAATAAAATATAAACATTGAACCATCATCAACAATTGATGTTCCATTTCTGTTCACAAAAAATGACATAATGAATGCTATAAGTCTAATTAAAGTTAGTTCATCCCCAGGGCCTGATATTATTAATCTGAAATTCCTAAAGGAGTTGGCTAGTAAGCTATCAGGTCCTCTTTGTTTATTATTTAATATTTTCCTTAAAGAGGGTAAAGTGCTACAAACATGGAGAGATGCTAACATAACCACAATTTTCAAGGGTGGTAGTAGACAACAGCCATGTAATTTTAGGCCTATTAGCCTAACATATCTTTTCGGTAAAATAATGGAAAGACTGTTATATTATTAAATAACAGATCATATTAGGAAAACCGGTACAGTACTAGTGATATTTCTCAACATGGATTTACAGTAAACAGATCATGTTTAACAAATTTAATCAACTTTTTTGAACCAGTGAGTAATGACCTAGGTAGTGGGCTCTCACTGGATGTTATATTTTTGGATTTTGAGAAGGCTTTCGACACTGTGTCACATAAAGTTTTAATTGAACAATTTATTAGATTAAAATTGGACTTAAAGTTAATATATTGGATTTCATCATGGTTGGACAAAAGGCAACAAAGAGTGGTCGTTAAAGGGCATAAGTCAGAATGGATTCCTGTATTTAGTGGAGTTCCCCAGGGATCCGTCCTGGGACCTCTTTTGTTTAATATTTTAGTTTCTAGTATGCAATCAACTGATGGGATATGGATTAATAAGTATGCAGATGACTGTAAGCTAGGCTGCCTAGCAAATAATACCCAGTCAATAATAAATCTTCAAAACAATCTGACTAATCTTTGTGCTTGGGCACTTCAAAATAATATGAAGTTTAATGTCTTGAAATGCAAGGTTATGCACGTGAGGAAAAATAACTTCAAAGCAGATTATTCAATGAATGACACAAAGTTGAATGTAACATCTGAAGAAAGTGATCTGGGTGTAATAATATCAGACAATTTTAAATGTAATACACACACAAATAAAGTAGTCAAAAAATGTCACTCAATCATGGGAAACATTTTTAAACATATCAAAAGTAGGAACTCGGACATAATTCATCCTCTATGTAATAGTCTTGTGCATCCACAACTTGATTTTTGTACTCCTTTCTGTGCTTCTACACCTGTTGGATGTCAAAGTATGACAGAGAGAGTACAATGTAAAGTGACAAAAAAAAATCCAGAATATGAAGCCCTTAGATTATAATCAAGACTTAAATCTCTCCAGTTATTTTCTTTAGAATATAGGGCACTAAGAGATGATTGTAGTTACACTTTTAAAGCCTTTCAAGATGAATATATACTAAATACTATTGGCCTAGAAATAAATTTCAGTAACAATAATACAAGGTCTCATAATTATGAACTTAAAACATTTCTATGTAAAACTACTAAGCGTAGTAGATTTTTTACCCAGAGGGTGCCACCAATATGGAACTCACTCCCAGAGGAGATTGTTATAAGTAAAAATGTCAAAGAATTTAAAGTAAAATTAGATTTTTATATGGGAGATAATAAATACGTTTTCCACCATTGAATATAATGGTGGCGAGTTCATTTATGGGCTAACGCATTTTGAACTTGTATCAAACTATGAAATTATGAAGAGCTCAATAAGCTCAGGGTGGACAAGGCAATGGAACCTGATGGCATACATCCAAGGGTACTAAAGGAGCTAAGGGTGGAACTAGCAGAGCCATTATCAGAACTGCTTAGTGAGTCTGAGTACAGGAGAGGTCCCAGAAGATTGGAGAAGGGCTCGTGATCCTGCTCCACAAGAGAGGTAGCATGGAGGAGACAGGGAACTACAGACCAGTCAGTCTTACCTCAGTAGTGGGCAAGATTATGGAGGCACTCCTTAAGGAAAGGATAGTGCAACACCTGGAATCCATAGGAGCACAGGATCCAAGACAGCATGGGTTTACAAAAGGAAGGTCCTGTCAAACTAATCTCATAGATTTCTTTGACTGGGTAACCAGAGTGGTGGACCAAGGGGAGCAGTTGATGTCACCTACCTTGACTTCAGCAAAGCTTTCAATACTGTTCCACATAGAAGATTGATTAATAAGCTGGGTAGGCTTGGGGTGGGTCAGAAGTTGGTCAACTGGGTGGCAAACTGGTTGACGGGCAGAAAACAGAGAGTGGCGGTAAATGGTATACAGTCAGAAGAGATGCAAGTCACAAGTGGGGTACATCAGGGATCAGTCCTGGAGTCAATCCTCTTCAATATCTTCATCAGTGACATAGTAGATGGACTGGAGGGTAAGGTTTGTCTGTTTGCAGATGAGACCAAGATCTGCAACAGAGTAGATGATCCAAATGGGGTGGACAGAATGAGAAGAGATCTGGGTAAACTAGCAAAATGGTCGGAAGAGTGGCAACTGAGGTTTAATGCAAAGAAGTGCAAGATCATGCACATAAAGAAGAGAAACCCTGAAGCCACCTATAGGCTGGGAGGGGAGTTGCTGGCAGTCACAAGGGAAGAAAGAGACTTGAGCATCATCATCACCGATGACCTGAAATCATCTAAGCAGACCACTAAAGCAGTAGGTAAGGCTAGGGGGATGTTAGGGTGTATTAGTAGGGGTATCACAAGTCGTAAGAGGGAGGTAATAATCCCTCTTTACAAGACACTGGTTAATCCCCATCTGGAGTACTGCGTGCAGTACTGGAGGTCACACCTTCACAAGGACATTAACCAAATTGAGGCAGTCCAGAGAACGGCAACCAAAATGGTGCAGGGACTGCATCAGAAAACATAGGAGGACAGATTAACAGAGCTCAATATGTATACCCTAGAGCAAAGGAGGGAGAGAGGTGATATGATCGAAACATTCAAACACCTTAAGGGCATTAACAAGGTGAAAGAGTCTAACATGTTTCAATATAAGAAAAATAGCAGGACAAGAGGACACAGCTTGAAATTAGAGGGAGGCCGATTAAGGGGTAATGTGAGAAAGTTCTTTTTCACAGAAAAAGTGATGAGGCATGGAACGGCAACCTCAGGAAATGGTGTATATGGATACAGTGCAGGGCTACAAACAGGCATGGGATAGGCATAAGGGAGCAATACAGATAGGCCACTGACAGAGCAAAGGCTGATGGCACATTTATAAGGTAGAAAAAGTAATGGGCAGACTGGATGGGCCTTGCGGTCCTTATCTGCCATCAACTTCTATGTTTCTATGTTTACAAGTGTCCTCTCCTGTTGCCAATATATTACTGTCCTCTCGTGAATCAGCAACCAGGAAAACATATAATGCCAAATGGAAACATTTTTCCATCTGGGCTGCTTCCCGATTATTGGACCCCTCTTACTGTCCACTGATGAAAGTCATGGATTACCTGGCCTCGATTGCCAAGACAGGATTAAGCTATTACTCCATCAAAGTCCATTTGGCCTCTAATTCAGCCTTCCATGAACCTCTAGATGGCAGATTACTGTATCAACGTCATCTAGCTAAAATGTTTCTAAGAGGAATGCTACATAATAAGCCACCTATCAGAAGACCCACTCCACCATGGGATTTAAATTTTTTAATAGAGAAATTAACTCTTGAACCCTTTGAACCGGCGGCCACTTGTGACCTCAGTTTTCTTTCCTGGAAAACTCTATACCTAGTGGCTGTCACTTGAGCTTGGCGTATTTCCGAGTTCCATGCCCTTGTGTAGAGAACCTTACTTGATTTTTCACAAAGATAGGGTGGCACTTCGTACCAACCCTTCCTCCCTACCTAAGGTAGTGTCTGAACACATCTTAAACCAATCCCTGGAGTTACTAGTATATTATTCTGAACACTCCAGTCGAGGTGAACCCTTCTTACATACTTTAGACGTGCATTGTATATTATGATACTACACTAATTGAACTAAAATGATTAGAAAGACTTCTCAACTATTTGTCACCTTCGCCTCAGGCAGGAAAGGTCTCCCAGTCACTAAACAGACTCTCTCCAATTGGCTAGCACATTGTATAACATTTTGTTATTTAAAATGCAACAAGCCATTACCTGAACCTGTCCAAGACCATTCTACCAGAGCTATGGCCACTACTGTGGCCTGCTTTAAAGTGACCTGTATCACGGATATCTGCAACTCAGCTTCCTGGTCCACAATTCACACTTTCACAAAGCATTATAACTTAGATATTGCTTCACATCATAGAAAGGCCTCGTATACCAACAGCAGAGTGACAGGAATACCGCGAAGACCATCACAGCAACGTTTTCGGCAGCTTGCTGTGATGGTCTCCATCTTCCGACACTGTTGCCTCTAGAGGTGTTTGCCCCCTCCCAAACTAACTCCGGCTGGGTGCTTATCTTATGCAGGGCAGAGCCCCACATGGGTGGGGCAAAGCCCCCACAGAAAACAGTTGTTCCCCCAGTTGGTGTGCTGTCGCTGTGCTGATGGTCGACAAATTTCTTGTTGCTGCAGACAGCCTTTGGCCGAGCTGTCCTACAAGGCCTCCTGCCATAATGTCCACCTTTTTTTGGGTTTACTGCTTGGGATTCATCCCAAGTGTAGTATCTGCTGCAAGAGACCACGCTGTGGAAGTAGTACAGTTATATAAGACCTTTATCATAATAGTAGATCTCTGAGGAGTGTCACTTGCAGCAGGTACGATCCCGCCCTCTGTCCCTCTCCTTCTCTAGGAGAACAAATTCTGGTCCAAATGACTTCTGGGTTGGGATACCTGTGGTACCTCAACTTCCCCTCGGTCCTCGCTTAGCGAGCTGAATCTGGTGGGGAGAACTGAGGATACCAGGGACTGCCCGCACTTATATAGGAAACAGGAAGCTGATGTCATGTGTGGGCGGCCCCTGGAAAAAGACTGCTAGAAGAGCTGCTGTGCACCACAATGACCTCTGGTGATGACCCAAGTGTATTACCTGCTGCAAGAGACACTCCTCAAAGATCTACTGTTATGGTAAGGTCTTACGTAACTGTACCTTCTAGAAGTGGTATATGGTGTACATCCACACTTCTGGCAGTGTTCCTTTCCCTTTAAGGCTAGCTTGAAAAGTCTTCAAGCAGACTTCTCCCACCCAGCCAGGTGGTACCTCCCTGACCACCGCCCCATGACATCAGGTCTTACCCGCTGCAAGCAAGAATCGATGTGCCACTTGCCTGGGGAGGTAGTGTGGGTCAGTGTGGATGTACACCATATACCACTCCTAGAAAGAAAAGTTACGTAGGAACTTACCATAACAGTAGATCTTTGAGGGGATCTCAGTCATGGGGTCACACCATAGGAAATTCTCCATCGGTGAAGCAGGATCCACATGAAGATTTTCAGCAGTACAACTTAGGCCACCCACACTGATGTCATCAACTCTAAAAAGGCATGATTGGCCCCGCTCCCTCCTCAGTTCTTTCCCCTGGAGTCAAAGGGAGCATAGCTCCAGCCATGGGGGACTGAGGAGAGAGAGAGAGAGTTGCCCATGCCTATACGAAAAGCTGGATACACCAGATAACGAGTTCTAGAACAGAGCCACCCAAAAGGGGGATGGTGGGAGGGAAGACAGACCTGATAACAGATCCCCTCGAAGATAGTTATGGTAATTTCTTAATGTAACTGTCCTGTCTTTGGGGGTATCAGTCATCGGGGCACACTGTAGGAATGAGTCCCAAGAAGTGACAGGTGCAGTGAGACAGTCTGGGAGGAAGGCCAACCCTAAACTTAAGACAGGAGACCTGAATCACATGATGCATGTGAACGAATAGCAGCTTCCCCAAGTGGCTCCTGCTTACCCCCTCATAAACCCACTTCTTACTTCACCAAACTGTGAAATTTTATTACCCTTTGGTGGGAGATGTGCTCCGAATTGTGTGACTGACATTTTGTCTTGTTTACTGACCAAGCATGGATGCAGACATGCATTCCACCCCGTCTCGGCACAGCACGCCAGATAAGTCAATTAAACGAACCAAGGCCCAAGGAGCAGCATCGGGCCACTCAGATACTATTACCTTGGGGCTGGCACCCCTCACAGAAGAGAGATTCTTAATGGAATTTCATCCGTTCTGGAAAGAACTATAAGCATTGTCCAAGGACTTAAAAAATCTTACTGTCTCTCTGGATACTCTCAGCAAGCGCATGAGTGATAATGAGGCCCACATTGTTTCACTTGGGAAGCGATGTGACTGCACAGAACCCCAAGATTGTTCTTTTGTGACAAAAACCTCAAAGTTGGAAGCAAAACTAGAAGATTTAGAGGGTTGGAGCCGTAGGAATAACGTGATTTTTGGGCTCCCCTGAGAGAGAGAGAGAGAGAGAGAGAGAGGAAGGCTCTGACCCTCTAGTTTTCATTCAGAAATTTGTCCAAAAACTTGTGAGCCCCTCACCATTTGGGACTATACATTACAGAATGTGCGCATAGGTCACTGCGGGCAATGCCATCACCAGGTTCGCCACCTAGGCCCTTCATTTTTTGCTTTCTGAACTTCTGGAGAGACACTTTCTGTCTAAAGTCAAAAAATTACAAGAGGTAAAATGGGGAAGACAAGAGGTTAAGAGTGACTCAAGACCTACCAGGGACAGTGCGACAGAAACAAGCAGCTTTTCATCCTGTTGTCACAAAGGTCATAGCTGCAGGCATGCAGTTCAGAATGGGATACCCTGTTCAACTCCAAATCAGAATCGGTGATGCACGGAGAAGTTTGGAATCACCTGAACAAACAATGTCTGAATTAAAACAACTGCCAGAATTATTCAAGGAGCGCTGATGGGCAACACCAGGCAGGGGCATGGCTTCATTCTGCTGATGTGACTGGTTCAAGACTCTGTTTGATAGACTCTCAGTCAGCAACATCTGTGGGAAGTATGATCTGCAGCCACAACCTAAGTTCCTCTGCTTCTCTTACAGTCTGCATTTTAGTATAATTTTTCTCCTTGTCTGAACCTTCAATTTGGCTGCCAAAGAGCAACCCCAACAGATACTGATACACATATGGGGTAATTGTCTCCCACCATGATCCTGGTTGGCATGAGATTTTCCAGAAGGTAGAAGGGCTTGCATGGACACCCCTGTTTAAGTGTACCTGAACTGGCTGAATAACTGGGCTCCAATATAGCACAGTGCAAGATCCGGTTTATTTTCGCACCTGCTCCATAGTTTTATGACCAATTCTAAAGCACAGTGGGCTCTGGCGATGTAACTATTTGTAATCAACATGCTATCGATTTCCAGAGAGCACCGCCGGTTTGTGGAAAGGGTACCATCCCCACTCCAGTACTACTGGGGGACTTGGAACTGTGCCGTTTATGGCAAGTTGATGTTAATAGAAGGTCCTTTTGCGATTCAACCCCCCATCACGGAAGGGTGAAACAGACTCATCCTCCATGTATTAATGGTTAGGTCATGTGGGGGGCTGTGAGGTATTCACTAATTCATGGAGGCCATCATTTTGTTCTATCACTAATGGAGACTCTCATCCTGGCGGTTTACCTGTAGGGGGCATATATTCAGGGTGATGACTGCCTCCAGATTATAATAGTGGAGCTCATCACCTATTAATCTGTCTACCAGACTTCACCCTTTCTTGAGTTCTACTTAGATTGGCAAACAGTTGAGAGCTGCAGTTGCCTCAGAGGTTGGGTTCTCAGTTTATACATGGGGTGCAAAATCTATGTTATTCTAATATGGGGTTTTGGGGGGGCGCTGCGGAGTTGGATGCTGGGCACCTTGGATTGTGGAAGTATTGTGTTGGGACTAATATAGTTGGAGTTGTTTGCTTTGTGGGGGTATGTGATATGGGAGGGCGAGTAGTATACGTTAGTTGAGGTATTCTTCCAAGTATATATGCAGGTATTATATTCCTTGGGGGCTCTATTTTAGGGGGAAGTTATGGAGAGGGTGGACGGGAGACATGGCTAGGGAGGGTGGGAGGGACAGCAAAGTGGAGACACAGTAAGTTCTAGATGGTGGGACACTTTCAGCACTGGTGATAACAATCAGGATTGGTGTTTCAGGATAAATGGCTAACCCATATACTTTTGTGACATGGAATGTGAGGGGAGCCAGGAATGAACATAAAAAGTACCAAATATTAAAACATATTCAGCATATGAATGGGGATGTATCCTTTTTACAGGAGACGCACCTTTTGGAGCGAGAAGGGAACTGGTTCATTAGGCACAGTGTTGGTCAGGTGTATGCAGCTGGGGATAGTACCCAAAGCCGTGGGGTAGCCATCCTGTTCTCTTGTAAGGTACCCTTTGTATGTTTACAATGTCTTCCAGACACGAATGGGAGATATATATTTCTCTGAGAGGTCACTTGGACAGGACAGAATTCCTTCTTGGCTGCCTTTATGGGCCTAATTCTGATTCTACCCCACTTTTCTTGAAATTAACTTCCCTCTTGGCCCCTTTTCTGTCCCTTCTTATCCTGGTAGGGGGTGATTGGAATCTTCCATTCGCACCAGATTTGGACAAGTCCAGTAGATGTAGGACTGGTCTATCCCTGGCCCAGTGATCTCTCCGGGACATGATTGACTTTCTAGGGCTGTGTGACCCCTGGAGAATTCTTAATCTAGATGTCATGGAATATACCTTCCACTCCCCAGTTCATGGTACGGCATCAAGAATAGACTATTTCTTTTTTGTGCCATACGGCCTTGACATGGGTGCAGGATGGTCCCAGGTGTTATCTCTAACCATTCCTCGGTCTGGTGTAAAATATTGTTTGCACCTGGCCAGGAAAAAGACACACTATGGAGACTGAACAACCATCTGTTAAAGGACGAGAGACTGGTAGAGCATATCAATCAACAGACGCATTCTGTTCAATAAATATGGGCTCAGTTGAGAAGCCGGACTTGGAGAGGGGTGCCCTGAAATGCTATCTCAGGGGTGAATATATTCATTTGGCATCCACCAGGAAGCGGTGTAGGAAGAGGGCAGCCACTGACCTACTCTCCATATTAGGGATATCGAGAAGAGTCTCTCTCCTACTACTCCTGATTCAGATAGGCAGGAACTTCTTGTCCTACGTGATAAATATGCAGAACTGCTCCTTAAAAAAACCGAATATGCCTTCCTTAAGATGAAGGCCCAGTATGTTGATCAGGGTGAAAAAGCTGGCCAATTATTAGCATTAAGGGTCCGTAGGCAGGAGACCTCCATGCTAATAACCACCATCAAGTCCACTATGGATGATGCCCTTAAAACCAGGCCAAGAGAGAACACAGCAGAATTAAAATGGTATTACAAGGGTCTATACAGTCAAATGGCTGCCTTGCCCTCTCAGCACTTGGTGGACGAGTACCTTGGGGACATCCCACTCCCAGTCCTCACAGCTTCCCAACAAAACTCCTTATTGCTTCCCCTTTCAGAAGCCGAAATGTTGACGGCCATTAACACACTTCTGGCAGACAAGGCACCAGGCCCGGACGGCTTCACGCCTAATTTCTGTAAGGTATTTGCAGATAAACTCATACCCTGGCTCCACAAATTCTATAATTGTCTCCTTTCTGGGGACCTATCAGATGAATCTTTCCTGGAAGCTCTGGTGGTGGTGCTTCACAAGCCTGACAAGCCACCAGAAAATGTTGCCAGCTACAGACACATCTCCCTTCTAAATTGTGACATTAAAATCTTGGCTCGAGTATTGGCTGATAGGGTCGGTAGGGTTCTCCACTTGCTCATAAGTCCTGAACAGGCTGATTTTTTGACTGGCTGTGTTTCTTCTGACCAGCTTAGGAAGCTAGCCCATATCTTTTCTACGTCTTGGGATGCAGCCTACCCTGTGGTGCTGGTGTCCTTAGACGCAGAAAAAGCCTTTGAATGGGTGGACTGGTAATTTCTTTTTAGTACTTTGAGGCGCTTTGGATTCCCAGACCCATTTGTTGGCTGGATTAGAGCCATATATTCCTCTTCCAGTGCTCATATGTGCTGCAATGGAGTTCTCTCCACCCTATTCCCTTTGCAGTCGGGCACTAGACAGGGATGCCCACTTTCACCATTACTTTTTAACCTCTACCTTGAACCCCTACTAGTTAAATTAAAGTTGAATCCTAAGGTCCAGGGGGTAGAGATCAGGGGCATAGCATTGAAACTATCAGCATATGCAGATGACATTTTATTGCATCTCACCTCTCCCTCCACCTCAATTCCAGCTGCCCTTCAGGATATTGAGGAGTACAGTTCCTTTTCCAATTACAGACTTAATTTAGGGAAAATGATGGTTATGCCCCTCAGTGCTTGAGTTCTCCGTACAGATATTCTGGACATGGGACTTTTCTGGGCACCAAAGTGTCTCAGATGCTTAGGGATATATCTAACCAGGAGCAAAGGAGAGATGCAGCGCAACAATCTTGATGATCTGGCACGTCTTATCTCGCAAGACCTCTCTAGGAGGAAAGCGCTCCCGTTATCTTTGTGGGTCAGTATTAATCTAGTTAAAATGAACATTTTGCCTTAGATGTCGTACACCCCATAACTCATTCACGCCACAAGAGCTCTTTGAGACTTCCACCACTTGTGCCCTGTATACTCTTAGCACTGCATGCTAGGCCTTTCTAAGCAAAATCAAGCCATAATCAGCATGCCACAAACAAATGTGAATACCTCTTGAACCGTAAGTGCTACATACAAAGTACAAGTGGCAAAGTTGTTCAGAACAACATTACCTTTCCAATGGTGCTATGCAATCAACTAAGTTTTTATTTTATACTAGCTGAAATACCAAACAGCTGATTTTTTTCAAGGTGCTTAGGTGAGGCGTGAGAGACAAATGTCAGCTATGCACACCATACCTTTAACAAATGCAAATAACTCCGAAAGTATACATGATAGACACAAAGTATCAGCAGCAAAATTGTTCAGCACAAAATTACTTTTCTAACAGTGCTATGCAATCAATTCTAAACAATTTGGTTTGTTTAATATTTAGGTAAAAACTGCTGACTTCCTCGGATGTTTCTAGGCCTGAGTAAAAGTCAGTTGAGTACGTCTACAGGCGTTATTGTCCTGAGTGGCTTTGCTTTCAGATGCCACCTACTGGCATATCTAGGCCTGAATGAGTTAACTTACTGAACATCTGGTTAGGTTTAGATGGCTGCATGCCATTATATCTGACTTTGGTTAGGGAAGCCCCTGAGGAGGGCATACTTTAAACTAGCTGCATCTAAATATAAAGGGGGGCCTTCAACTACCCCACTTTGACCTATATTATTGAGCAAGTCATGTGAGCAAATGCTTCAGATGGTTCACCCCATCTCCTCAGGTAGAGGATTCCCCCATGTTCCCATATGACTCTCCTTGGAAAGGGTACTAATTTCCTCCACAGGAATAAACCCCAAAGCCCTATTATATGCTCGCCCTGGAGACCTCCCAAAGGGCTTGCAGAGCTCAGTGATTACAGTGTCAGTTAAAATTTATAATCAGTTATGTGCTTTCCTTAAGGTATCAACCCAGGAGGGACATTTTGCAGCCTATTCTAACCCCAGGAATCTGCTAATATTATTACTCTTGTAGTGCTCCTTTAAATCAGCACTGCCCTGGAGCCAAATAGAATGCTATGCTAATGATGGAATTTTTAGGTCATGCATTCAGTTTCAAACTGCCTACATTCTAACCGGAGATTTCTTCTCTCCGCTGCAAAGTTCAGACGCCCTGCAGATTTCTATCAAGAAAAATTCCTGTAGTGCGTAAAACAAAAAAAACTTAAGCATTTTGTTTTATTTTTTCATTATTGCCTATTGTAAATGTTTATAAGAGTTCTTTGCCTCATAGTTTTAAGTTTAGTTTTATTTCCTGATTCCTCGTGGTTCCTTTGAACCGAGTGGTAACCGATTATTTTCTTGTTTAAATCGGAAACTTTTTTATAAGGACTCCGGTTACTTTATTTTTTAAATTTACTGCATGTAACCGCAGGCTGGTATGCCGTTTGTATCTGACAGCTCTACCAGGTGGGCTGGGTTCGGGGAGGTATATGTCACTCGGCACATAGGCTAGGTTTGGCTACTCTGCACAGGGGCACCCAAGTAACTCCGGACACAGGAAGCAATAACTGTAATGTCCAATACTAGAAGTGGGATTCTAAAGTGTGGCTTTTATTGACATCCAAACAGAATAAACAAAGTATAGATGGACCCCTATGGGGCTACACTCCTGGTAATGCAGATTGAAAGAGACCAGAACACATCCTCATCACTTTAGCCCTCAGGCTGTATCACACACTGGGCACACAGCCCAGACTTGTACACTGCTATGTGTTACACAGCCCGAACTTGTACACTGTTCTGGGTTTTCCCTGGCTTGGCTTCCTTGCCAGCCACTTGGACACCTTCCATACTTCATGGAAACATTTTCTGGTGGCTCCCTAAACCGTCTATGAGCACCATGGCTCCATCAGGGAATCCTCCTCTTAATCCCACATCTGGGTACTTTCCTCAGGCACTGGCCAAGTTCCTCAGGGAAAACAAAAGGTGTCTCAGAGCAAATCCGTAGAGGTAAATTTGGTTACTACTGATGGGGGGTCTCCCAACCCTCGCTGCCACAATTCATACCCGGCCATTTCTCTGGACATAAACACCTCATCCTTTAACACTTTGCTGTGTAGATTCTTGCTAAATGTATTTCACATTCCATCTACTTGTCTTGCTTCCCATTGGTGCTGGACTTGAACATACTTAAGATAAGTGGCATTGTCCATTACTGTAGACCCCCCCCCACAGAGATTAAGCAGTCCAATCCCCACATTCTTTCCTTCCATTTGTTCTGGAACTTGAACATACTTATTAGTGGCTTTGTCCATTACTCTAGACCCCCCACAAAGTTAAGCAGTCCAATCCCCACCTCCCCACATCCCCACATCTTCCAACTGTACTTGGCTGTCTTTTCCTGACCCCATAGTAACAGTCCCTTTAGTTTTCTTCTGTTTCAGGTGAAAAAACACTTGGCCCTTTTTAAGAGCGAACTCACCCTTTCGTTGCAGGTGCCCCACAGGCATTTCCTCCTCAAGGAATCTCCTCTCAGAGCTTCTGGTGCCTCAGCACAACTCAAACAGGCAGCTTCTATCCCTTAGCCGGACCCAGGGGGGTTGCCCCTGGAAAACAGGCAGACACCTTCCCCCCCATCCCCTTAGGGATGGGGCTCTGAAACATTGAGAGCAGTCTCCGCCACTTCAATTACCAGTTCCTGTGTTCCTCTTCAGGTGGAAACACACACCTTAAACAAAAGTAGCTTTGTAACAGAGCTTAAAGCTCTGAGAGCCTGCACACACTCTGCTGCACTACAGTCTTTCACTCAGACTGCACACAGACTGGCTTCAAATTCCCCAACGTTCTACTCTAACCTCCAACTGCAACATTCCAGTGTGGCTTATGCAGCTGTGACAGTTCTAAAATGATGTCATACCTCAGTCTCAGCTGAGACTGAGAACAGAGTGAGACAGTGTGAAATCCATTTAACTGGAGTTTCACAAGCTGCCTTCCCTGCCTACCACTAGGTCTTACTGGGATTTTAGTAACCCCGGGTAACAAGGGGGTTATACGCATTTGAACTAAGATTTATCAGTTCCCTCTGCAGATCTTATCTATGTCAATCTTCACCATTCATAACCTTTGGGTACTGGCTGGAGGTCATGACCCTGTGGGAGCTCTTTTTTTTTTTGGATGGGCAGAGTCGACACACCATTGGTGCCGCCCCCAAGGCTGACGCACTGTGTGGCACTCTGGTTGGCCATTAGGTGCTGTCGACTCCACCCTCCCACCAGTTCTTCAACTCCCTCCATCGAGGTCACCTCGTGGAAGTTCTGTTGTTGAGAGGCCTGTAAGAATTTCTGAAGCCTTCAGCTCCATTCGAGTAAATCGACTCCGTTCATTTACCTGCCGGTTCTGTTGCACCCACTCGACGTCACCTGAGAAATTAAAGTAAGATTGTTCCTTTTTTCATTATTGCGACGTTGGGTCTTCTTTGCTGTTGTTTTTTCCGTAGGTCATGTCTCGGTCAGGGGGGCAAGAAATCTGTGAAGACGGGATGGCCCCCTATGCATCGGTGCCCGTGTGGCCATAAGTATTCCATCACCGACCAGCATGACTGTTGCCTCGCGTGTCTTGGCCCACTTTACGACATGGATTCATGCGATGCCTGCTTCTCCATGGACTGTCGTGTCATCGAACAATGCATGTGGAAAGTTGGACGAGCTCCGCCAACTTTCAGGGGACAGATGCGCACTAGTCAGGCCAAGCTGTGTTCTCTCTGCCTTTCCTCCGGGTTCCCTCCCAGTTCTGTATGGACCAAGGAGGAGGGGGCTTCTGCTTCTCTTAGCCTAGCCATGGGCTTTCTCTTAGCCTAGCCATGGCAGAAGCCCCTTCCATGGTGCAGGAAGCCCAGTCTGTCCCCCCGGGGGATGGGCGGGAGGCATCGATTGGCAATCACCCTTTCGCGGGTGAAGGCTCCCCCGGTGTTGCGCCCTCGGCTCGGAAAGCCTGGGTTGGCACCGTCCTCAACACCATCTGTTGGTGCCATGGGCCCTGATGGCACCATCATCGGTGCCGGTGTGTTGCTCAGTGCTGTTGGCTCCGCTCATGGCACAGATGGTGCTCGCAGTGCTGTGGGAGGCTCTGTGGTGCCATCCTCAACTGTCTGTCACCTTGGCACCATCTGGGGTGCCGTGGTTGAGCATGGCACTGTGTCAAGCTCTGGAGCCGCTCGCAGCTCCGAGCGAGGACATGGCGCTGTGGGGGTTTTGGATCTCACCATCATCGGTGCGTCTCTGTCCTCAGTGCCATGAGCGGCGCCGTGGAGTGGATCGGCACCATGGAGGTTTCCAGCTTCAGCACTGAAAGCGTGGTCAGAGCTGTCGGTGCTGTCTCTGGCATCAGTGCCACTTGCGGCACCGTGGGTCAGGATGGCTTCGTGACAGGTTCCGGCTCTGAGGCTGCTGCCATTGTTGGAGCTGTGTCATCTTCCTGCATTGTTCGAGGTGTGGTTGGGGATGTCGGCACCGACTCTGGTGCAGTCTGTAGATCTGGTGCCCTTTTCAGTCGTGATGGTAGCAGGCGTCCACGCACTTTTTGGCACAGGACTTTGATCTCCACCTGGGGAATCGTACTCTGACTTGGATAGGCAGTCTGACTGTCTGGAGTTGGCTGCTCATGTGGACACCTTGGTAGTGTCCTTGACAGGCTGGAGCAAGCCCCTCTCTGAAGAGCGGAGAGTGGCTCCTGGGTCCAGGGTCAGGGGTGCTGACCAGCAGGCAGTGATGCAGGCTGCCATTGCTCTGCAGCCCAGACTTGGAGGGTTCTCTGACCCCTCAGTGGTGGTACCCTCTCAGGTGGTGTGCCTGGATCACCCAACTTTGGGGCTGATTGGAGCACCCACAGGAGGGGAGGGTACTGCTCCCTGGATAGTCCCTTCGGAGGCTGACCAGGGCTGCCAGTTGCCTAGGCTGGCTCTCGAGGAGGAGGAAGGCACTTTCGGATATCGAGGGGTATAGGGTCCATGCGGCAGCCTTTTTCTGGAGCCCACCCAGGCTCTGGGAGAAGTTGTAGCGCGGATCTCCGCTCTTCCCTTTTGGTTTTCTCAAGGGAGCCCCATTCTGTAGAGGTAGCGGACTGTCCTTCTGGACTTTCACAGCCCCAGTCACCTCATGGGGGATTCTTCAGGGTGCAGCCTAGGCAGTTCCAATTTGGTTGATCAGCTGTCGGCTGTGGAGTTTTCCGGAGCTCCTTCTTTCCTTAGGGCTCCTGGTGCGCTCCCTAGCTGAGGCAGAGGCCAGCCGATTCCTGTTGTTGGCTATGCCCCCACTCCTCTGCCACATTCTCTGGCACTCCCGGGTATTCTTGGTCCTAGCAGTCCTCTCTTCTGGGAGCAGTTCAGAGCGGTGGCTGCTCAGTTTCCTTCTTATGTTAGGACTGTGGACAGACAGGTTTTTCAACCTCCTCCTGAGCAGTCAGCTTCTGAACACTTGAGGTCCTCTGTCTCCTCATCCCCCTCTTCTGGGGGAGAGGAGCCATCTGTCCACATCTCCCCAGCTGCTGATCTCACTGAGTATCAGCGATTCCTCGTGAGGATGTTGGAGGACTTGTACATCACCCCCCCCCCACTCAACACAATACAGAGCACTTGACGTGCGCCTTTCTAGGCGATTTCAGTGCGGACAACCTTGTGGTGCCATCCTGGTCCGCTTCCTTTCGGGAGACATTGATGTGTTCCTAGCAAAGACCCTTTTCCATAGTCCCAGCCCCTAGGGATCTCTGCCAGTGGTATTGTGCGCCTCCCCCCGGAGTCTCTAGGTTCCATGTCTCATCCCCAGTCAGGATTGATGCAACTGGATACTCCTGATGGGCTTCGTGCCCTTAGCTGTGACTGGCCCCCGGATCAAGATTCCATGGATTTTGACTTCTGGGGAAGGAGGATGTTCTACTCGGCATGGTTGCTGCTCTCTATTGCAGCACATCAGGCCCACTGTGCTACCTATGATAGGTTCTGTGGTCCAGGCTAGGTCAGCTTCTAGCCTCAATGCCTGACATGGAGGAAACCAGACAAGCCATTGCACTCCCTGCACGTGGCCTGGAGTTAGCAAGGCACCAAGCAAGGGCATCATATGATGCCAATGAGGTAGCTACCAGGGTCATAGTGACAGTGATCTGCACTAGGTGGATGGCATGGCTGTGTCTCTCTCTCGGTTGTCACCCTTGACCCAGCGTAGGGTGACTAACTCCGCTCACCAGAGAACCTATCTTTTCTCCCGTAGGGTGAGATGGCGTCTGTCGGAGCAACTTCCTACCCCCTCCAGGGGTCCCCGTCTCATTCTCCCCACTCCCATACCTCTCCAGACCAGTGAAGGCTCTCTCTTAGTGTGTCACCCACTGAGAGCTAAGGGACTCAGTCCCTTAGGGTTTAAGCCCCCTTCGGAGGTGCTCGGCACTCACCCAGAGGTGATGAATGGTGAAGATTGACACAGACAAGATATGAAAATGACGCACCTACTGTAATTCTGATCTTTCTGTGTATCTTCACCATTCATCACAATCCCACCCTCCATCCCCTTGGGGCCTCGGTCTCTGGGTCCCCCTTCCTCTCTGTGCCCTCTTCCTTGTCCCTCTCCTTTCTGTCAGTCAGGAGTGGGATAACTTTGGGCACATAGGGGGATAATTCTTTTGTGGGAGAGTGGTCAGGAAGTGGGGCACTCCTTCAGTGCTTTGACTGCACCCCCCTGTGGGGTGGGAGTTGGAAGTTGCCCTCCTTTCTTTCCTTCTCCCCAACAATCCTTTGATTTCCTTGTCCTTAGACATAACCTCAATTAAAGAAACTAGGTGTCTTACACCAAAAATTTCCTTTTTAGGTGGGGGAGATATCCCTGTATCCTGTCTTTTCTTCCAGAATAGCTGATTCTGTTTTTGTTGGAGTTATTGCCAGTGATTCCGTGCCTTGAATTCTGGCAGTTAGCCTCTTGGCTACTCCTTTGCAGTTCCTATACAATCTGGAGACAGGTCAAGGTTCCAGGGTATATTTTCCTCCCCCAACTCTCATCCTTATTCTAAAATTCTTAACCCACCCTCCCTCCTCTTTTCTACTTCCAGAGATTGGGGCCCCTACCCAATCCCCTTAGTCTTTCAAACTTTTTCTGTCTTCTGAGTCGTTTCTCTCTCTTTTTAGTTTATATATCTTTCCTTTTTCTGTCCCTTGGACTTCCTTGTCCCACCCTCCAACCCTCTTTCTCACCTCTACAGCGACTCAGAACTGTTGGGAGGGCAGAGTCAACAGCACCTAACGCCAATCCGCAAGCCCCACGCAGTGTGTCAGCCTCGAGGGTGGCGCCAATGGTGCATCGACTCTGCCCATCCCCCCCCCAAAAAAGGAGTTCCCACGGGGTCATGACCAAGATGATGAATGGTGAAGATACACACAAAGATCAGAATTATGGTAGGTATGTAATTTTCATTTTTCTCAGTTCCAGATCCATTCGGAACCACTAGTCTCTGAACTTTATTGATTCCTGAACCGACCTCTATTTCTCTCTGAACCAACCGCAGATATTTACATTTAACCATTTTTTGTCAGTTCCCAGTTCCTGTTTTCTAAAATGTCAGATAAGCCAAAAAAGAAAACAGGACCCCAGGTTTAAAAATTGCTTGAAGTGTGGAGAAGTATTTGCCAAGGCAGATCAGTGTGATCTTTGCTTGATCTGTCTTGAGCAGCAGCATTTCACTGAAAAATGTGATATTTGTAAGTCTTTCCCTGACAAGACAGTGGAAAAATGCAGGGAGAGGCTTAAAAGGAGACTAGAGGAGGGATCCATGGGCTCTAACCAATCCACCGTCTCTGAGAGTGGCTGTTCCTTCAAGAGCCTCCAAATCCACTCCTGATACAGGTGAGGGCTCTGGCAAGAGAGGCAAAGAACTGTCTGACTCCCCACTGCCTGCCAAAAAATTGAAGAAAACAAAGCACACTGAAACCCTGGCTGAAACTCCTCAAGGGGTCCCTCATGTGCCCATTCCTGCTCTTTCTCCTGCTGATTTGACTCAGGCCTTAATACTCCCTCAGCAGCCTATGCATGCTACTGCTGAAAAAGCTACTGTTGTTGTCCCTCTTTTGCCCACTGCTACAGTGGCATATGAGGAGGATGATCAGGATGAGGAGGGTATTGAACCTAAGGTCTCACCAGAGCAAGATTTTGGTTTTCCTCCCAGACTCACAGAGAATTTCTTATCCCATTTTTTGTTTTGTTGAAAAAATGGGAGAAACCCTGAATCTGCAAACAGCTGAAGAGGTCCAGTATGAGAAAGAGGCACAATATATGGGGCTGACACTCACGAAAAGGCTTCTTTTGCCTATGTACAAATTCTTTTAAAAGGATGTTCTGGAAATCCTCAAGTCTCCCAGTACTGTCATACCCACTGATAAAAAGTGTGACAAGAAACACCAGCTAGAAAGGTCTGGGGCCGAGTTTCTCTTCTGTCAACCAGACCACCAAGGGATTGTTCAACAGGCTGCCTGTGAAAAGGTGAAAACTCCCTTATCTTCTCACCCCCCTGAGAAGGATTCAAGGAAGGTGGACAGCATGGCAAAAAAGGGGTACCTTTCTGCATTCCTGGCAGTACGCCAAGCCAGCTACCAGGCTTATGCAGCCCTTTATCAGAAGGCTCTATGGCAATCAGTGATAGACAATGCTGAGGCTAATCCTTCGTTAACAGTGTCAGAACTACTGGACACAGCAAGACTGGGCTTGGAGGCTTCCAAGTACCAGTTTCAAATGGCAACTGACACGAACGATACAGCTGCTAGATGGATGGCTGGTACCGTAGCATAGAAACATAGAAACATAGACTTTGATGGCAGGTAAGGACCGCTTGGCCCATCTAGTCTGCCCGTTTCCCTACCTACAGGATAGGCCACAGATCCTAGTTAACCAACAGCCTATTTCTTCCTATCCCCCACAAGAATTGCCTTATGTCTGTCCCATGCATTCTTGAATTCTCCCACAGTTTTAGACCCCACAACCTCCTCAGGAAGGCTGTTCCATGCATCCACTACCCTATCTCTGAAAAAATCTTCCTCACATTGCCCCTGAACCGCCCCCCCATCTTTAAATTGTGTCCCCTTGTTCTTGCACATCTCTTTTTCTGAAAGATGCTACCCTCTTGGACTTTGTTGATTCCACTGAGGTACTTAAAAGTTTCTTTCACATCCCCCCTCCCTTCTTTCCTCAAGGGTATACATATTAAGCTCCTTAAGTCTCTCCTCGTACGGCTTCTCTTGCAGACCCTGCACCATTTTAGTTGCCCTCCTCTGGACTGCCTCTATCCTGTCTATGTCCTTGCAGAGATGGGGTCTCCAGAACTGGATGCAGTACTCCAGATGGGGTCTCACCAACTGTTTGTACAGCAGGATAACAACTTCCTGTTTTCTGCTGGTGATGCCTCTCCCTATGCATCCCAATATACCCCCAGCCCTCCCTACTGCCTTCTTACATTGCTTGCTAACCTTCAGGTCATCTGATATGATTACCCCCAGGTCCCTTTCCTTTTTTGTTGTTGTTACTACATCCCCCCCATTGTGTATTCTTTCCCGTGGTGCTTGTTTCCCAGGTGCATTATTTTGCACTTCTTTTCATTGAATCCTAGCTGCCATACTTCTGACTATTCCTCCAACCTTGCCAAGTCCCTTCTCATCCTTTCCACGCCTCCTTGTGTATCAACCCTGTTGCAGATCTTTGTGTCATCTGCAAAGAGGCATACTTTTCCTTCCAGTCCCTCTGCAGTGTCACTTATAAAGACATTAAAAAGGACTGGACCCAGCACTGAACCCTGTGGTACCCCACTAGTAACCCCCTCTTCTTCAGAGTGGACTCCATTTACAATTACCTTCTGTATCCTGTTGTCCAGCCAATGTTTTACTAGGTACCACCCTGGGACCCACTCCCAGGCTGGTTAGTTTGACTATTAATCTTTTGTGTGGGACTGTGTCAAATGCCTTGCTAAAGTCTAGGTAGGCCATGTCCACAGCCCCTCCCTGGTCTACTACTTTGGTCATCCAATCAAAGAAATCTATTAGATTCGTCTGACATGACCTTCCCACTGTGAGCCCATGCTGCCTTGGGTCCTGTGCCCCACTGGCCTCTAGGTACTCAACAGTTCTTTCCTTCAGAAGCATTAAGGAGATTTGCCTGGCTGAGGGCTACTAATCAAGATGGCCACCACGCTGGGTGTGCCTGAACAAGCTGAGAGCCTGGTCTCTGGTTGATTTGCCTTTTTTAATGTTTTTTAATGATATTTTAAGCTAAGCATGGTAGTTTTGTGAAACCTTTGTTAGTCTCGCTAAGATTTATTTTTTGTACAGCAAAAAAGTTAGGGAGCTTAAGTGAGTTAGAGAGTATCTGAGCATCTTCAGGATAGCAGTACACCCTGAGTGTACACTGGGGTTGTAATCTCCATTCCAACGACACTCTGGTCGGAAAGCACTAGGGGAGCTTTTTTCTCACAAATTCCTTGCTTAAATAATACAATAAAGGTGGCAAATTATACATTGTAAGAACTTATAAAGAACTGCTCACCATTCTGTTGTCTTGCCTTAAGAAATTTTGTTGCCCTGGAAGCCCAGCGGAGGAACCTGTGTGATTATGGAGATCAGGAGGAACGATAGACTGAGCCATGGTTCCGACTGGGATGAGAGCCCAGTCGGACAATGTCTGGAGGAAGTCTACTGGGTGCCTTTGTGGAGAGGACCAGCGGGAGGAAGCCCTGAGAGAGGGTGTGCATAATGAGTAGCAAGGGTCTATGTGGCAATTGGAGAGGATCAGGTTCTCCGGCCTGGACAGGGGTGGACGTTATCACCACTGGAGGGTGGTGGAGAGGTTCTAATCCCCTTAGGTAAAACAGGGATACCACCAGAGAGTGGTTTAGCCTGGGTCGCCGTGCTGAAGGACTGGGTTGAACCCAATCCCAGGAAGTAAGAGCAATATTGGAGAGAGAACCAAATGCTATCATGAAGACTTCTGCTGAAGAGAATTAGAGCTACCAGATTACACGCTGGTGAAGTACTTTTTTCCTTTGAGTATTAGGCGAGAAGACAGAACTGGGTTTTTTAGGATTATTTGGTACTAAAGTTTTAAGTCTCGTGAGAGGAGGCTTGGAAAACCTCAAAGCTCCTACCCGGCAGTAATGAGAGCACTGTGGTGGGGGGGGCAGAAATAAGTCAAAACCTTTATTTGCTTTTTGCATGAATATTTGGTCATGGAACTGAACATTAAGTTGGTGAATAGACTTGGAAGACTTTTCTAATACTAAAATCTAGCCGCGTGAGAGGGGACTTGAAAAGTCTAAAAGGCTCCTATCCTGCAGTGGCGAGAGCACTGTTTGGGGGGAGGGTTAGAAAAAATAAATTAAGTATTTAACTGGAGACGTGAAGAGACTTTCTGGACACTACAGTCTTACAAATTCTTTGGCTGTTAAGGGTTCATTATCTGTTTTTTAAGTAAGGGGTATATGTACTGTTAGATAAATTGTTGAAAGTTTAGATGAGGTGGGGGAGGTGTTTTGAGTGAGTGGGGTTTTGACTTAGAAATATTGGTGTGTTTGGGGTGTCTGAGATATGTGCTGGGGTATCAGAAACATGGTCAGGCAGTACTCCCCCTCGAGACTAAAGCATCTTTGTCCATTTGAACATCCTCTGCTCCCATTTGAAGTTTACAATAGATGTCGGGCTTTCAAAATCTTGAGGAGACGAGGGAGCGGAAGGAGTCGAGGATCCTGGAAGTCTCGGGGGGGATGGGAAAGGTGTGGGCGGATTGAGACAGTGAGAACCAGGAGACACCCTGGGGCAAAATGGACACATGAACGAGATTATCCTTGCCTTGTGCCCATACCCAAGGGCTCTGACATTGTCGGGCAGGAAGTGGGGCCATCCTTGGATTCCCATCCCTTTCAGGCGGCGTTAAGCAATGCCAGGTCAATTAGGAGTAAAACCGCAGTGGTTGCAGATCTTGTTGCTTCTGTTGACCTGGCTTGCATCACCGAGACCTGGTTGGATGGAAATGCAGGCCCTATCTTGGAGTCTGGGGTTCTGGCTGGGTTCTCTGTGATTCACCACCCGAGAGTGGACCGTAGGGGTGGGGGGGGTTGTTGTCTGTTTTAGACAGGAACTGGATCTCACGGAGGTGCCAGTTGGAGCAACTAGCTCCTTTGAGTGTATTATGGATGCAGATGCAGGCTACAGGACCCTTCTCATTTACTGTCCACCAGGTGATGGGAGGGAGTTCTGGAAGGAGGTTGCGGACTTCGTCCCCGAGGTGGCACTGGAGTCCCCCAGATGGTTAAGTCTGGGGGTTTTCAATGCCTGGATCGACAATGAGCTCTCACTGTTTGGACAAAACCTCCTCCAATTGATGGATTCATTGGGCCTGACACAGGTTATTACCACTGCAACTCACAAGGGGGGGGCACTCATTGGACTTTGTGTTCCACCTGGGGATGGAGATCTCTGATGTGGAGGTGGAGCCAGTTGGTTGGTCTGACCATCACGCTCTGAGATTCAGTTTCGCAGCCCCCCCATAATATCCTGCCCCTAAGGAGTTAGTTCAATTCCGTCCTTTGAGAGGAGTGACCGCAGAAGGCCTGATGACGGTGCTGGACTTCTTGGGATTTCCAAAGGATAGCACTGACCCAGGGCCCCTGGTGTTGGCCTATAATAGGGCTGTTGCAGGGGGCCTTGGTCTCCCCGTTAACTCCTTCGTGTTGGCACTGCTTTTTTCTAGGGGCCCCTGGTTTAATGGGGAAATCCGTGAGCTGAAGAGGCTGGGGCGAAGGTTGGAGAGACACTGCCAGAAAACTCACCTGGAGGTGGATAAACTTAGATTGCTGGATCATTATAAGATCTGTCAATCAGCAATTTACATAGAAACATAGAATTTGACGGCAGATAAGGACCGCTTGGCCCACCCAGTCTGCCCATTTCCCTACCTAATGGATAAGCTGCAGATCCTAGTTAACCAGCAGCCTACTTCTTTCTTCCCCCAACCCCTAGAATTGCCTTATGGCTGTCCCATGCATGCTTGAATTCAATCACTGTTTTTGACTCCACAACCTCCTCTGGAAGGCCATTCCATGCATCCAACCCTCTGTGAAAAAATACTCTTACATTACCTCTGAGCTGCCCCATCTTCAAATTGTGCCCCCTTGTTCTTGCACACCTCTTTTTTTGAAATATGCTACCCTCTTGGACTTTGTTGATTCCCTTGAGGTACTTGAACATTTCTATCATGTCCCCCCTCTCCCTCCTTTCCTCGAGGCGATACCTATTAAGCTCCTTTAGTCTCTCTTCATATGTCTTCCGGTGCAGACCCTGCACCATTTTAGTTGCCCTCCTCTGACAGCTTCCATCTTGTCTATGTCCTTATGGAGATTGGGTCTCCAGAACTGCACACAGTACTCAGATGGGGTCTCACCAGCTGTCTGTACAGAGGATAACAACTTCCTGTTTCTACTGGTGATGCCTCTCCCAAGCATCCCAGTATCCCCAGCCCTCCTTACTGCCTCTCTCACATTGCTTGCCCACCTTTAAGTCATCTGATATGATTACCCCAGGTCCCTTTCCATTTTGTTGTTGTTAGTATCTCACCCCCATTGTGTACTCTTCCCCTGGGTTTTGTTTCCAGGTGCATTACCTTGCACTTCTTAGCATTAAATCTAAGCTGCCATACATTTGACCATTCCTCTAACCTTGCCAAGTCCCTCCTCATCCTTTCCACCCCACCTTGTGCATCAACTCTTTTGCAGATCTTTTGTCATCTGCAAAGAGAAATATTTTCTTCCAGTCCCTCTGCAATGTCGCTACAAAGACATTGAAGAGGACTGGTCCAATACTGAACCCCAAGTGCACCCCACTAGTAACCCCCTTTCTTCAGAGTGGACTCCATTGACTATTACCTCTGTGTCATATTCTCCAGCCAATTCTTTACCCAGGCTATCATCTTGGGACCCTCTCCCAGGCTGGCTAACTTGTATATTAATCTTTGTGTGGACTGAGTCAAATGCCTTGCTAAAGTCTAGGTAGGCCATGTCCACAGCCCCTTCCTGATCTACTACTTTAGTCACCCAGTCAAAGAAATCTGTTAGATTCATCTGGCATGACCTTCCTGCTGTGAATCCATGCTGCCTTGGGTCCTGTGCCCCTCTGACCTCTATGTACATGACAGTTCTTTCCTTCAGAAGTGATTCCATCATTTTCCCTATCACTGAGGTTAAACTAACAGGTCTGTAGTTTCCCGCTTCTGCCCTGCTCCCACTTTTGTGAAGGAGAATCACATCGGCCATTCTCCAGTCCTCAGGTACCACCCCATCCTCCCATGATTTGTTAAAGAGGGTAGTCAGTGGTGTCACTAGTTCTACCCTTAGTTCTTTTAGAATTCTGTGATGAATCCTATCAGGCCCCATTGCTTTGTCCACCTTCAGTTTTAAGAGTTCTTTCAGAACCCTTTCTCTGTAAATGGGCTGGTATCAACTTCTGTATCCAGAGTGTTTCTGTTGTTTGTTTTAGGTACCTCCCCCTCTTCATTTGTAAATACTGAGCAAAAATATTTGTTTAGTATCTCTGCCTTTTCACAGTCACCATCTTCCCACCCCCTCCCCTTTATTAAGCCTCACTATCCCTCCGTTAGTCTTCCTTCACTCCCTGATGTACCTAAAAATGGTTTTATCCCCGTTCTTAACTGAGTTGGCTATCTTTTCCTCAGTTCGGGCCTTTGCTGTTCTGACTGCCTTCCCAGCTTCCTTTTGCTTTAACTGATACAATTTTCTGTTCTTCTCCTTCTGTGATTCCTTGTACTTTCTGAATGCTTTCTTTTTCTCTTGAACCTTCACTGCTACCTCCTTTGAGAACCATAGTGGTTTCTTACATCATTTTGTTTTGTTTATTTGCTTCACAAAAAGGCTTGTTACCTCTGTGATGGCAGTTTTTATTATTCCCCATTGTTCTTCCACCCTTCCTTCCTGCCCATTTGCTAGTGCATTCCTTAGGCACTCACCCATTTTGGCAAAGTCAGCCCTCCTGAAGTCCAGTACTTTTGCCTTTGTATGGCTTGACTCTATTGCTGTGTTTATTGAGAACCATACTGTTCGATGGTCGCTGGTTCCCAGATGGCTACCTATTTCTACATCTGTGATCCTCTCACATCTCCATTTGAGAGGACCAGGTCTAAGATTGCTCCTCTTGAGTGGGTTCCAATACTAGTTGTCTAAGGCATGCCCCCTGTAGGGCATCTAGAATAACCCCACTCTTAGAAGTGGCTGCTGCAACTGCACTCCAGTTAACATCTGGCATATTCAGATCACCCATCAGCAATATCTCCCCTTTATCTGCCATTCTAAGTATACTTTCTATCATTTCCTTGTCCATTTCCTCCCCCTGAGAGGGGGTCTGTATACAACCCCTGTGCGGATTGTGGTGCCATTGCCTGCCTCAAAATTGACCCACAGTGCTTCTTCCTCCCTGTTTACCCTTTTGTTCTGTTGCTTTGATTCCTTCTCTTATGTAGAGAGCTCCTCCTCCTCCTCCTCTTTTACCCTCCCTGTCCCTCCTGTAGCTAGTGTATCCTGGTATGTTTACATCCCAGTCATGGTTCTGTGTGTACCATGTTTCTGTGATTGCCACGATATCCAGATGTTCCTCCTCCATCAAGGCCACTAATTCAGGAAGCTTGTTACCCAGACTACGGGCATTGGTACTCTTTGCTCTCCATTTTTATTGATGGCTTTACCTTCTGTAGCAGCATCCCCCACTGACCTTTCTACCTTTGTCTTTTTCTCATTTAGTACCCTGTTTTGCAGGGGGAGGCTGGGATTTTCCTGTTGCTTATCAGTGCTTCCCCCCTTGACTAGTTTAAAAGCTTGCCAATGAAGCATTTAAACCGACAGCCCAAAAGACTTGTTCCCTTCCTGGACAGATGCAGACCATCCTGCCAGTATAGGCTGGTGTCCCTCCAGTTGGAACCCCAGTCCCCAATGAAGCCAAACCCCTGTGCTCCACACCATTTTTTTAACCATTCGTTAAACTGCATGGTGCAAAGTACCCTTGCCTCACCCATGCCACTGACAGGCTGCACCTCTGAGTGTGTGCTACTTGTCTTTCCTGTAAGAAGGCAGAATTCCTGTCCAGGGAAATTGCTACAGTGAAGAGTAGGCCAGCCCAGCTCTTCTGGACTGTGGACAGACTGTGCAATCTCGCCTATCTTCAATCCAGTCATGCATTGTCGCAAGTACAGTGTGAGGAGTTTGCACACTTTTTTGCTGATAAGGTGTCCACCATCAGGGATGAGATCAGCCAATGCCTTCCCATTGGATCTTGCACTGATCAGTCGGGTGGTACTAATGCCCAGTTGACTTGGTTCACCTTTTGCCAACCGGCAGTCATAGATATAGTGAGGATCGTCCAGACTTTGCGGCCAACCTACTGTAGTGTGGATCTGGGCCCTACACGCCTACTAGTGGGGTGTGTAGAGGTTATCAGCCCGGTCCTTGCTGGGATAGTGGCAGTTTCATTGGAGAAAGGGATCTTTCCAGATCCCTTAAAGGAGGCAGTAATAACGATCCCTTTTGAAAAAACCCTCCCTTGATCCCGACTGCCCAGCAAACTACAGACCAGTCTAAAACTTACTCTTTATAGGGAAAGTTATTGAGAAGGTGGTCGCCTTGCAGCTAGAGGATCATTTGACCAACCACAATATCTATGACCTTCTCTAGTCTGGCCTCAGGAAAAGGCACAGCACCGAGACAGCCCTGGTGTGAGTACTGAATGACCTTCTGATGAGGAGAGATCGGAGAACATGTTTAATCTTGGTTCTCCTTGATCTCTCAGCATTTGACACTGTGGATCATGGGGTACTGCTTGAATGCCTGTGGTTGTTCTGTGGACTGAGAGGGGCAGTCCTCAGTTGGTTTTGATCTTTCCTCGAGGGCAGATCTCAGAGAGTGGTGTCGGGGATTTATTCCTGGGCTCCTCAGTGGCTGCCCTTTGGGGTTTCACAGGGTTCGGTGCTGTCTCCCATGTTATTTGTGGTGTACATGCTTCCATTAGGGGACAGTGTAAGACAGTATGAGTTGAGTTTTTATCGTTATGCCAATGATTCTCAGCTCAAAATGTCTTTTGTGTCTGAACAGGAGTCCGATTCTGTCACAGTGTTTAATAACTGCCTGCTGGAGATACAGAACTGGTTGAGTGCTAACTTTCTTCCGTTGAACTCAAGTAAAACAGAGGTGGTGGTGGTGGATCCTGGTTATAGGATGACAGGGGCATGGCCAAGGAAACCCTCAGGTTTATACCTTGGGGGCACCCCACTTATTGCCTCAGGCCAGATGCGTAACCTGAGAGTGGTATTTGATGAAGGCCTGACTCCGAAGGCGCAGGTTTCGGCTGTAGTAAAATCTTCCTTTTACCATCTGTGGAATATAGCCCGGGTGAAACACCTGGTCCCCTCTGAAGATCTTCCTACCGTGGTCCATGCCGTTATCACCAGTCATTTTGATTACTGCAATGCCCTCTATCTAGGGCTGCTGGGGGGGGGAAATTCGCCGCTTGCAGCTAGTACAGAACGCAACAGCAGGGTTGTTGACTGGAATCCCTAGATCCAGTCATATAACACCTGTGCTGCGTGAACTGCATTGCCTGCCAATACAGTGATGGATCACTTTAAAGGTCACATTACTGACCTATAAGGCCCTACACGAGCTGGGACCTCACTACCTGAAAGAACTCCTGTAGTCTTACTGTCCCCCCCATACTCCGATCCTCTGGCGAGGGATTGCTAGAGATTCCCAGGGTATCCCTGAAAACATCTGGAGGAAGATCTTTTGTCTTTATGGCACCTACCCTGTGGAATTCTCTACCTCACCAGATACAAGAAAGACTGACCATGGAAGGATTTAAAAAATCCTTGAAAACTTATCTGTTTAACCAGGCATTCGCAGGGACTGATTGAGTGAGTTTTATTGTTTTATTGGGTTTTAAATATAATGCTGTGATATTATTGTATTGTACTGGATATTGTAAAGGTGCCCTGAGCTTTGGAAGGGCGCCTTATATAAATAAAATTTTACTTTAATCTCACCCAGGACACCCAGAGTAAGGCTATGGAATTCCCAGTCAAAGGCCACTCTCTTTTTGGTGCCCAGACTGAGGCATATATGAAAAAAGTAGATGAATACAAAGCTACTTCTAGGAGCAATTCTGCCAGAGATAGAGCCTCTCCTTCCACTTCGTCCTATACTAGGGGAGGCAGGGGTAGGTCCTCTTTCAGGAGGCCTTTCTTTCAAGTACAGACTGTTTCCCAGCAGCAGTACCAACCACAGCAGGGTGGTTTTTACAGAGCTAGAGGCAGAAGGGGTTCCAGGAGAGGATCCCAATCTGTCCAGCCTCAGTAGCAAGCAAAGCAGAACCCCTGACTTTTCCCCTCAGGCTGCCTTTCCATTTCCTTTAGTGGGCAGATTCATCCATTATTTTCAGGAGTAGTTGAAAATAACCAGAGACAAGTAGGTCCTGGAAATAGTGAGCCAGGGTCTCTCTCTCTCTGTTTCAAGTCCCTTCCTCCTCCAAGGTTAAAACAGTTTACACCAGCTCCTTTCTTGGAAAGAAAACTGCTGGAGCAGGAGGTGCAGGCTTTACTGCTATCAAAAGCAGTCGAGCCTGTTCTTCTCAACCAAAAAGGGCAAGGGTTTTAGTCAAGATACTTCCTAACAACAAAAAGAATGGAGATTGGTGGCCTGTTCTAGACCTCAGACTTCTAAACAAGTACCTGGGAAAACCCAGGTTCAAGATGGTCACAATAGCCATGATTTTGCCAACTCTGCAAAAAGAGTATGTCTAGCCTCCTTGGATCTAAAGGACGCATATTTCCATATTCCCATAAGGGAGTCTCACAGAAAGTATATCGGATTCAGACTCTCTTCAGATCATTATCAGTTCTCAACACTTTCCTGCGGCCTCAACTCTGCACCAAGGGTCTTTACCAAGTGCATAGCAGTAGTAGTGGCATACCTAAGGTTGGGTGTCAAAGTTTTTCCTTACCTGGATGATTGGCTAATCATGGGAAAATCCCACCAGCAGGTGTCAGACCACCTTCAGGTAACCCAAGATCTGCTTCTCTCCCTGGGATTCCTCCTCAACACCAAAAAGTCAGTCCTGACCCCTGTACAGGGTCTGCAGTTCATAGGTGCAGAACTGGATACAGTAGTGGGGCAAGCCTTTCTCCCTCAGGAGAGGGCAGAAAGCATTTGGGTTTTGGCACACTCATTTGCCCTAGGCAGGCCAAAGCCAGCAAGACACTTAATTCAACTGTTAGGGCACATGGCTTCAGCAACAAGCACAGTCCTAGGTGTCAGGTTTCAAATGAGAGATATTCAGTTCCACCTCAGAGCACACTGGTGCCAAAGGCGGACCCCCTCTCAAAGCCAGTACCAGTCACACAAACATTACTGCAGGTGCTCCAATGGTGGAGGGAGCTGGAAAATTTGAGGGAAGCAGTTCCATTTCTGCAGGAGCCTCCTTCTCTGGTTTTTCACAACAGATGCTTCCCTGCTAGGATGGGGTATTCATTAAGGGGAACCCACCATCCACGGTACCTGGGAGAGTGCAGACTCACTGCTACACATAAACTTGCTGGAGTTAAGAGCTATTTATCTGGCCCTTTAGGCCTTCTCGCATCTCATACAGGGAATGGTGGTACAAGTTAGAACAGACAATACCAGAAACAAGGAGGGACAAGGCCCACTCCTCTATGTACAGACACAGTGAAGATATGGAACCTCGCCTACTCCCTAAATGCCTCTCTGCAGTCAATTCATCTGCCTGGCAAAGACAGCACCTTGGCAGATGCCTTCAACAGGATAAACCAGGCCCATCATGAATGGGCATTGAACAAGCAAGTGGTGAATGCTCTGTTTAGGTCGTGGGGAACCCCAGAAATAGATCTCTTTGCTTCCCACCAAAATCACCACTTACCTGTTTATTGTTGCAGGGCCCAAGTGAAAGGGACAGTCCCCATGGATGCCCTGATCCTGGATTGGACAGGCAGGCATCTTTATGCCTTTCCTCCTTTTCCATTGATACTCTGGGTGCTCATCAATCTCAGGTCCCAACCAGTTTCAATGATCCTGGTAGCCCCAGACTGGGCAAGACAGCCTTGGTACTCCCTACTGCTCTCAGTGTCTGTGACTAAGCCGATCCACCTTCCTCAGAGGTACAATCTGCTGACTTCCTTTCAGGGGAGGGTAGTGTACCCCAATCTTAGGTCTCTCAAGCTCAAGGCTTGGTTATTGAGGACTTAGAATATGCAGATTGGCAATTTTCCGAAGGGGTTTTGGAAGTCCTTAGGGGCTACAGGAAACCTTCCACTAAGAAAATCTATACTTCTAAATGGAAAATATTTTCCATTTGGTGCAATGATAAGGGTATAGTCCCAGCCCAAGCTGGAATCCCAACCCTTCTGGATTACTTGTCTCACCTGCACTCCCAAGGGTTGTAGCACTCAACTCTGAAGGTGCACCTGGCTTCAGTCTCAGCATACCTTTCAGCTGGAAAGGATACCTTCCTGGCATCAAATCCTTTATTTAAAAGGTTCTTTAAAGAGCTCTCTCATTTGTTTCCCCCTCACAGGGATCCAGTGCCAGCATGGGACCTTAATATTTGCATTGCCCAGCTTATGCGTCCACCCTTTGAGCCTATGGCATTGGCAGAGCTTAAATTTGTTACCTGGAAGGTAGTCTTTCTTGTAACAATCACTTCTGCCAGAAGGATAAGTGAGCTCCAGGTCCTTTGTGTGGAAAATGACTACATTTCTTTTCACAAGGAAAAGGTAGTGTTGAGAACTAATAGGAAATTCCTCCCCAAGGTGGTTTCTGACTTCCATTTGAACCAGTCTATAACGTTGCCAGTTTTCTTTACTGAACACTCTAGCTCAGGTGAACGTAGATTGCACAGCTTGGATGTGAAAAGAGCACTGAGGTATTACATGACTCATACCAAAGACCATAGGCAGGACAGATAACAACTGTTCCTCAATTATGGGGAAGTAGGTAAAGGCACTCCTGCTTCAAAGAGGACTATCTCTCAATGGATAGTTCAGTGCATTCGGTTTTGCTACTTAAAAGCAGGTGAGGTACCCCCCCTCTGGTCTTAGGGCCCAGTCTTCAAGGAGCACAGCTGCCACTGTTGTAGCTGCCTGAGAGGTACCACTGATGGAAATATGTAAAGCAGCTACCTGGAGGTCAGTCCACACCTTCACTAAGCATTATAGCCTGGACACTCAGTCCAGGAGTGATACCAGATTTGGCACAGCAGTTCTGCAGAGTCTTTTTCCTAAATTGATTCTTGCCCACCTCCTTGAGGTACTGCTGCATAGTCTGCAGAGTAATAATATTAGTGGATTCCTGTAGTTAGAAGAAAAAAATACTCACCTGTAGTAATCTTGTTTCTTCCAGAGGGATCCACTAATAGTATTACTCCCCACCCTTGCCTCCCCTTCAGAATCAGTAAATAGGAAAATCCTCTCCACAGCTGATATGTATTGTTGGAGTGGCATGCCCCCTACTGGCACTTTCTAGTAATGTCTTTTAACTCTTAGGTTATTTTATCTAAGGCATATCTGGCGTTAAGAAAAGGGGACATTTATTTATTCTGGTCCTCTAGTTAATGTTATTAGTAACTCCAGTTGGGGCATCAATTTTTTCCTCTGGTTATTTATTTATTTATATGTTTTATGGCCTCCTTGCAGGCTTCTCAGAAATCTGAGGTTAGAATGTAGGCAGTTTGAAACTGAATGCACAAGCTAAAGAGTCCATCATTAGCATAGCATTCTATTTGGCCCCAGGGCAGTGCTGATTTAAAGGAGCACTGTAAGAATAATAATATTAGTGGATCCCTTTGGAAAATACAAGATTACTACAGGTTGAGTAATTCTTTCTTCTCAGCAACTCAAACCTCAAGATTGGTAGCAAAACTATACCGCACTCTTGGATACCTCAGCTGGCCGATTTTGAGGTAGGGGGTCTGCTGAATAATGGCAAATGCCTTTCCTCGACAGACATCTTGAAAATACTACAGATAGGGAGGTCCTCAATATTTAAAGTTTTCCAGCTCCGTCACACAATCATTCAAGCTGTAGGGAGTGGGCTGATGGGTCCAAATGAGAGGTAGTTCCTGCAATCGCTCAGGAAATTGGCAGCTTCACTTCATGCAGTTTCTCAGCTTTATGGATGTTTATACGACTAGGCATTCCCACAAATAGAGGGTGTATCGCCCTCTTGGAGCTCTAAATTCTCACATTCTCCCCTCAGTTGGAACAAAATCTGGAAAGACTGTTACACTTATGTAACACAAGACAGACTAGGTTAATGTAATTTCAAATATTAAACAACTTTTACACCAGTTAAACTATTTAAAATGGGCAAGCACCAGTGTCCAACTGTGTGCGATGTGGGCAGGGTGAAGGTATCCTCTACCATGGGTTTTGGAGCTGCCCCAAGGTAGCACACTTATGGTAGACCATTTCCCAAGGGGCAGACACCCTATTGGGGATTTCTGCTTATTTCTCCCCAGAAATATTCTTGGTGGGGGATTAATCCACAGTGTATATTCAGGAGTGCAGATATTAAATGGCTTTAATAGCCCTCTCTGTTAAGAAGTTAGTTCTGCGGCACTTGTTAGACTCAACAAGCCTTTCCTACATGGAGTGGTTGCAGGAATTCCTCGTGAACCTCCATACCAAGCAGATGATAGCCGGCCTCACTAACAGTTTCTCGTGGTTTAACAAGATCTGGGTGAAAACTACACTTTCAAACAACATGAAGTCTTGCTGTATTATAGACATTAGCAGTTTGTTCCAGCTCTAGAACTGCCCTGGAGTGAAATGGTTAAAACCATTCCAAAATAGAATTTTGGCACGAGAGCAGCTCTGTCTGTGTCATTTCAAACTTGAACTGTCAGATTCTTTACTCCGCCTCAGTGAACAGTCGCTCCGGAGATTTCTCCTTCTGCTCGGTTCATTTCTCGGTTTAAAAAGTGTTTTCTCGGTTGGATTTAACGAGAATAGTTTTATTTTAACGGAAAACCGTTCGTTCAAGCTGTATCTGTGGTAACCGTAAGTAAATGAAGGTTTTGTCTGTGTGGAACTTGTAAGTTATCGGTTCGGTTTTGTACCGATCAGTGGGTTTAAAACTCATTAAAACTAAAAGTTACTATTTTAGAGTGCGGTTCCCAGTTCTTATCGGTTCTAAAAAAAATGGATTTATTACGTTTTTTTCCAATACCCATGACACGGTTAGGAACCGATAAGGGTGTCTTGCCTGGCACTGCCGTTAAAAGGGCAAGTTTTTGGTTAGGCTGGCATTATGTCTGAGAAACCCAAAAGAAAAACCGGGCCCACTGGGTTTCAACACTGTGATGTTTGTGGGGAAGTCTTTGCCAAGGCTGACCCACACACCCCATGTGTTTATTGTCTGGGGTTTGACCACCTCCAGTCAGACTGCCAGGTATGTAAGAATTTCCCTGCAGCCACCCTGGAAAAAAGATTGGGCAGGCTCAGGGAACGAGAGGCCAAAAAGTCCGCTGACCCGGATGGCCAGCCCGGTTCGGTGCCAACCGAACCAGAGGGAGTGCCTCTGACCAGGGCCAGACTTCCTCGGCAAAGAAAAGCTGGTTCTGAGGAACCAATTCCAGTAAAGAAAACAAGAAAATCAGCAGGTCTGGAGTCCAAAATTCTTCTCCAACTGCTGCAGAGATAGCAAAAGCCATACAAATTGTCCAGTCATTGTCTCAGGGTCCGTCCGAACCACCACTATCTGGTAAAAGGTCGGTTCGTCCGGTCCCAGTGGTTCAGGATTATGATATTGAGGAATTTTATGAACCAGAGGAGGGGGAGGAGGATTATGAACAGTATGAATGTGGCTGGGAAGGTCTGGGTGTGCCCATTGAACCGGACATCTCCCCAGACAGAACTTTAGAATCTCCCCCTATGCTGTCTGAGTCCCCATCTCATTTTATGTTTTATAAAAAAGTTGCTGAAACCCTCCAGCTTCCTTTAGAAGAGGCTGTGGATGAGCAAGAGGAGCCTGATTTTGTAGAAATGATGGATATTCCAGAGTCTAGGAGGTTGTCTATTCCTTTACATAAGTCTTTTAGGAAACAAACAATTAAAATTTTAAAAGCTCCTAATTCTGTGCCTCCTGTAGATAAAAAGATGGACAGACGGTATACATTGTCAGGCCCTGATACAGAATTCCTTTCTCAGCAATGCAGTCATGTTGGGGTAGTTCAGGCTGCTGCCTGTGATAAAGCTAATATTCCCTTGGCTTCACATCCTCCTGACAAGGATTCCAGGAAGATTGATGCCATGGCAAAAACAGTATATGGCAGCCCTCTGGGACTCAGGCAAGCAAATTATATGGCTTATGTAGCTAGGTATCAGAAATCTAGATGGGATACTGTTATGCAATTGGCAAGCAGGCCTCACCAGCTGACTAGTGAACTAGAACAGGTGGCTGCTGATGGCATTAAGCCTCTAAGGTTCAGTTTCATGCTGCTGTGGATGTTAATGATGTTTCCTCTAGGGTCATGGCCACATCTGTAGCTTTTCATAGGTTGGCCTGGCTCAGGTGTACTAGTTTGTCACAGGATACCCAGACTAAGGCTATGGATTTTCCTGTGGTGGGAAATTCTCTGTTTGGAGAGCAGACAGAGAATTACATGAAGAAGATGGATGAATATAGGACTACTTACAAGAGTGCCCAGGCTAAGGAGCAGCAAGTCACTCCTCAAAGGCATGCCTCCAGGGGTAGGGGTAGGCCTTTTCACAGGCCTTTCTACCAGACTCAGGCCTCCTCTGCCTATGCTCAGAGGGGCTTCTTCAGAGGCAGGGGCAGACGAGGGGTGGGCAGACCTGCTCCCACCCCCCAGCCTAAAGCTCCTGCGAAACAGGCACCCTGATGGGGTGCCCAGGGCCGATTCTCCTGTACCAGTGGGGGGCAGGCTGGCTTACTTCAGTCAGAATTGGGCTTCTTTAACCTCAGACAAGTGGGTTCTGGAAGTAGTAAGCCAGGGTCTGGTTCTCAGCTTCAAAGTTTCCCAAGTTGAGAAGCAGACTTTTCTACCTGCAAGTGTTCAGAGACCCTCGCTCTGGAAACAGAGGTCTCATCCCTGTTAGCTCTCAGAGCAGTAGAAAGGGTTCCCCTGCATCAGGGCAGGGGGTCTGTATTCAGATACTTCCTTACCCCAAAAGACAGGAGAATGGTGGCCATTTTAGATCTCAGATATCTGAACAAGCATCTTTTGAAACCAAAGTTCAAAATGGTAACTCTGGCAATGATTTTACCTTCCCTAAGGCCAGGGGACTGGCTAGCCTCCCTGGACCTCAAGGATGCCTATTTCATGTCCTAATCAGAAGATCCCATTGAAAGTACCTCAGATTCGAACTGCCCTCAGGTCATTACCAGTTCAGAGCAATGCCTTGGCCTTACCTCTGCTCCAAGGGTATTCACAAAGTGTCTAGCAGTGGCAGTGGCCCACTTAAGGAGGCAGAGGATTGCTGTTTTTCCCTATCTAGATGACTGGCTCATTGTAGGCCAGTCCCCAGAACAGGTAAAATCTCACCTGCAGGTCACCCAGTAGCTTCTCACCTCCCTGGGTTTTCTGCTAAACCTACCAAAGTCAGTTCTGGAACCAGCCCAGGTACTCACCTTTATAGGGGCAGAATTGGACACAAAGCTAGCCAGAGCCTTTCTTCCCCCAGAAAGGGTAAGGAATTTAGTGGCTCTGGCCTCTTCCTTCACTCTGCAGGTCTCGACCAGCAAGACACTTTCTGCAGCTCCTGGGGCACATGGCTGCATCCACAGCTGTTGTGCAGGGAGCCAGATTTCAGATGAGAGACATTCAGTTTCACTTGAGAACCTTTTGGTCTCAGAGAAGAGACCCCCTTTCCAAGTTGGTCCCAGTGACTCGAACCTTGATCCTAGCTCTCCAGTGGTGGCAGGATCAGAGCAATTTAAGAGCGGGGGTCCCCTTCATTTCCCCTTCTCACAACTTGACTCTCACTACAGATGCTTCCCTTCTGGGTTGGGGAGCCCACATGGGCGACCTTTCCACTCAGGGAGTTTGGTCCC